>CM069907.1:66701303-67209607 GCA_036172215.1 Camellia granthamiana
ACCACCCTCACATACCAAAATACCACCACTTAGGATTAAAACGTATAAATGGAGTAGGAAATCCCTACCTCGAAGAAAGAATCCGAAAAGAAGGAGACGAAGATGATAGCCTAAACTCCAAAGTGCTCCAAATCCAAGTTTGTTCAGATTAAATGAAAGCCCTCACTCTCCTCTACCTTTTTGTAAAGAAACTAGGGTAAAAACACACCCTAACTAGATCAATCCTAGGAGAGAAGGTGTTTAGAGGGAAAGAGAAGTCGGACCTAGGGTTTGGAAACTGAAAAGAAGATGAAAAACTGCTTTAAAAACGCTAAAATACGATTTTATACCCCGTCTCTCCGCTCGAGCGGACAAACCTACGCTCGAGCGGACACTCACAGACTCCCGCTCGAGCGGACAATCCCACGCTCGAGCGGCGGATGCACGCTCCCAGCATCTCGACACAGCAGGTCCCCGCTCGAGCGCCCAACTTCCCGCTCGAGCGGCACTCACACTCTTACGCTCGAGCGGCCCAACTCCCGCTCGAGCGTCCAACCCTGCACTAGAAATACTGGATGGGTGTTTTTCCCGCTCGAGTGCCAAAACTTCCGCTCGAGCGGACAAGCAACAACAAGTCCCCGCTCGAGCGGACAAGCCAAAATCTGGGCAACTAGTTTTGGTTCCTAAGATGAACCAACCTGTTCCAAACCTGCCCAACCCATCCTATAACTCCAAATAAGAAAATATAGGACGCCAACAACAATTACACAAAGATGGAATCTACGGAATCTAAGTCCGGATACAATAATCAAATGGGAAAAGACCGGGGTCGCTATACTAAGTATCCGGATTTGTTTGAAAATGCTTAAGTTGTTTCCTTGTAATATTCCCTAGTGTTTGATGGAAATGTGTTAAAATTGTTGACCACATGTTGTTATGTATGTTGTTATGTTAAGCATGAAGTAGTTACGGATTGTCATTTCTTTGCTTCATGTTTAGGTTGATGTGGACGGTTGTTGTTGATGAGATAACTATGGTGGAAATGGCAAAAAAAAAATTGGTTGAGAGTTAATATTGTGATTTAAAAATAAAATTGCATGGTTTTGATCACTAGAAACCCCTTTGTTTGGGTAATTTGATTTGAAATTTCAGAGATGAAATTCTTTAAGGGGGGGAGGTTGTAACGATCCCGATTTTGACCTGGTGAACTTCGGAGGTCGAGCTGCCCAGCCAGCTCGCCGAAAGCAAAAATACAAAGTGCATTCGAAATTGCTTACGAGAAAGTGTATTTCACGCTTGAGTGACCTTGTTATATCAGTCCGTAAATTAGGATTTTAGATCACTTTTTGCAGCCCCCTCTCTCTCTAAAACTCTCCAAATTTCCAGGTCTAGAGTTTCTCTCTCTAGAAGTCATCTTATCTCTTTGATTTCTCCAAATCCATTGGATTTAGGCCTAAGTTCTTCACCAAAGTTGGTTATCACTTCAAGGGCTTCATTGTGTGCGGTGGAGATCGAGTTTCAACACCATAGATTTTGGGGTTTCATCTCAGATTCTCTTCAAAACTTGAGGTAGGGATTTTCTACACTTTAATATGGTTTTTAGCTTAGTTATTTGCTATTGTATATAGATGATGAGATTTGGTTGTGATTTGGACAAATCTAGGATTTGGGTGTGAAATGAAAAGAGGGGTTTTGATGAATATGAGGTAAACGAGTATGAGGCTTGAATATAAGATCATGTTGTACCAAAATAGTTGATTTTGGTGTTTGGGTTGGTATTTGGTGAAAGGAGGATTCTGCCCTAATTTTTATTAAATTATTATTTTGCATAAATAATTGGGATTAACATTGAAAACGTGAAATTGGAAGGTTGTGATTATAAATGGTGATATTGGATATGTATTATCTCACCTATGGAAGTTTTGAATAAACTATTTATTTTGATATTGAACATCTCTTTAGAAATAATTGCATTGGGCTATTAGTGTAGGATGGCTATGATTGTTGTAGAAATTACATGAAGATTAGGCGGTTTAATCCTAATCCATTGTTGGTGTCATTGAATATGACCATGTTATAAATACATTGTATATGTATGTTTATTGGGAGAAGAAAGGGGATGTACTCCATATGTGATTATGTTTATAAATACATTGCATATGTATATTTGTTTGGGAGGAGAAAGGGGATGGACTCCATTTAAAACAAGTTGGCCGAAGTGTCCTGGGTGAAAGACCCGAAATTTTATATATAAATGGATATCGATTCCTTCGGACGAAATATCCGTAAAATGGCAAGTTTTAAGTGTTTATGTGAGTTTTGCATAATTGGAAAATCATTGAGTTGTAGTCTCATTTTGATTGTTAAAAGATAATGAATTTAACTCATGAATTGTGTAGCATATATGAACTGGAAATGAAATTAAAGGAAAATGGAATAAGGTTGGTCTTAGTGGCATATGGATATGCAGGTCTTGTAGATGTTTTAGGATCGGTATTGTTTATGTACGTGGTATTTATACCTTTGCTAAATCTCATAAATTGTGTTAGATTATTTCCACTGGGCTGTTGGCTCACCCTATATGGGAATACCATTTTCAGGTACATGTGAGATGCTTCCTCCAAGGCAATAGCGTGGATGGAGTTTTGGGAAGCAAGAGCTTCTTAATTATGCCTTATGTGTGTATGTTTGTTATTTGTAAAGGCAAGGGCTTAAAATGTAATGAGCGAGACTCAATTTGTGTAACCAAGAAGATTCTTGGATAAATTTGTAAGCTTGTAGGGCACTTATTACCTGTTTGGCTTCCATTTCATACTTGTTGTAAAATACATGTTTGGGATTGGAATTGGAGCATTGAGATGTGAACAACATGTAATTGGCATTTGGGATTTAATGGAAATGGGTATATGGATTACTTAGCAATATATATGTGTTTGTCTATCAGGTGGGTTTTGTTCCATAAATAGATATATCCTGCCCAAATTTTCGGGGCGTTACAGGTTGCCAGCACCCCCGTGAAGCTAGAGTATAGTAAAAAATCTCAAGTGAAGCTTGAGGAGTGGACGTAGGCCGAGTTGAAACCAAACCACTATAAATTTGTTTGTCTCTCTCTCCCTTATCTCTTTATTTTATTTAAATTGATGTAGCTATATTTCACATTTTCACTGTGCTAAAATCATTAACTGACACAGTTGTTAGAACACTTGTTTTAATTATTTTTATTTCATTAATTATATTTATCTATTGTGCTAGTCATAATTTTTATTAGAGTATTATTAATTTTTAATTGTAAAAACTTAATTCACCCCCCTCTTAGGTTGTCTTTTGGGTAACAATTGGTATCAGAGCCTAGACTCTTGTTTTAGATTTAACCATCTGGGAGTTTCAATCCATGGCAACCTTAGCTGAAGGACAAGCCATAAATAGGCCACCATTGTTTGACGGAAACAACTATAGTCATTGGAAAGATAAGATGACCCTATACATTCAAGCCACTGATTATGCCATGTGGATTATTGTCACCAAAGGTCTAAAAATTCCTACTAAATTAGTAGACAATATTAGCGTACCTAAAACAGAAGATGAATGTGACGAGAGGGATCACAAATCACTAAATAGTAGCTTGTGATCGATAGGCAATCGATAGTCGTTTAAAGCGATTGATAGTTGTTTAAGTGATCGATGGGTCAGCAATCACTAAACAGTAGCTTGTGATCGATAGGCGATCGATTGCTCTTCCACTTTTTTTTTTTGGTTTCCTAATTCTATTTGTCTAGGGATTGTTTTTTTCTCTATAAAAAGCCCATTCCTGAACATGAGATTAGGGATCTCAACTATTGATCTTTCATTATTATAGCAGTCCCGGTATTCCCTTTACTGTTCAGTTGTACTCCAGACTCGGTTCCGTGGAATTGGTAGTTGTTTCTACCTTGTTGTCATCCTTTAATTCTATTTGTTTGAGTTTTGGGATGTTTTGGGCAGGTGTGTTATAGGTTGGTTGAGCCTGAGTCTCAAATCTAGTTGCCTAGGTTTTTGGTGTTACACTCGAGCGGGTTGTTCTGCGCTCGAGCGGGGTTTGGTTTTTAGTTGTCCGCTCGAGCGGGCCTTCTTGCGCTCAAGCGGGATTTGCACACTCCCAGTATTTTTGTGCTCTGCAAAACTTCTGCAAATGTGATTTCTACACTCGAGCGGTCTTGTTGGCGCTCGAGCGGGTCGCGCTCGAGCGGTCTTGTTGGCACTCGAGCGGGTCGCGCTCGAGCGGTCTTGTTGGCGCTCGAGCGGGTAGTACATTTTTGGTGAAGGTTCTGGGAGGGGGAAATCTACGCTCGAGCAGACTGGTTTCCCCGCTCGAGCGGATGTGCTTTATTCATGTGTCTTGGCGCTCGAGCGGGTCTTCTTGCGCTCGAGCGGACCTAGTTTTTTGTTCTTGACGCTCGAGCGGTGTGTTTTCCGCTCGAGCGGGAATGTCGTATATCAGTTAGCAGCTGGGCATTTTTGAATCACTTTTTACTTTGTCTCTCTCTCTCTCTCTTACTTTCCCAAAATCATTTTTGAGAGCCTCTCTTTCTAGAAACTCCCTTCTCTCTAGGGTTTGATCTAGTTAGAGTGTTTCCCTTCCCTTTGGCCTTTGTAAAAGTTGTGTTGATCGTCGAGGGCTTTGTTTTGATCTGTGGGTCTTGGAGTTTGGAGCATTTTGGGTTTGCATCATCTTCTTCCTTGGGCTCCGAAATTTAAGGTAGGGATTCCTACTCACTCTTATGATCTTTGACATAGATTTTTGGTTGTTTTGATGAAGTGTTGAAGTTGGGTAATTTTGGGACTTAGGGTTTCAAAATGTTAAAAGAGGGTTTTGTTATTTTGATTCTAAAATGGGTAATTTGGGTTTCAAATTAATGGTATTGTTGTTGGTTGTTGATATATAGACCATTGGGTCAATATTGGGAAATGTGGTAGAAAACCCTAATTTGTTGTATAAATTAATTGGTATAATTAATTTGGAAAAGTTGTGATTTATGAGATTGAGTTGGAAATAATGAAATAGACTCATTATATTGTGGAATGGTGGAGTTGGATTTTGCTAATCACTCCCTTTTGAAAACATTGATATTATATCTGTTGGAGCTTTTATTATCTGTTTAGAAATAATTGCTTGGGCTACCGGTGGAGGGTAGTTTTGATTGTTGTAGACAATGCATGATGATTAGGCAAACTAAAACTAATCAATTGGATATGTCACAGAGTATGACAGTTGATAGAATACATTAATGTTATGTATTGTTTGATTGTGTATATAACCCATGTGTATATACGTTGTGTGTGTGGGAGGAGATAGAGGATGTACTCCACGGTTTATGGGAAGATAGGGGATGGACCTCTAAACCGGATGTTGTTTGGGAGGAGATAGGGGATGGACTCCACTGATACAGCTCATATGCTTGTCAGTCATTGTGTTGATATAGCTCATATGCTTATCTATGGAAGTGTTGATATAGCTAATATGCTTATCTGTTGATATGTGGATACAGCTTGTATGCTTATCTGTTGAGATGTTGATACAACTAGTATGTTTATCTATTGTAAAATGGGAAACGTTTAATATGAGTCACAGTCTCATATAAGTGGTTGGCCAGGTTCTGAGCCATTGATGTAAATTGTGAAATTGATAAGAAATGGAAATGGAATGAAACATGAACATGGTGGTCTTGTAATGGAAACGGGTTATGAATTGATTTATGGAATTAAACATTCATCAATTGCTAATGTCTTAGTTATTGCTCATACTGTGTTTAGCATATCTCTACTGCACGTTGGCTCACCCTATATGGGACATTACTTTCAGGTACAGGTAGCATGCCACCACCAAGGACATAGCTTGGATGATGATGAGAGTTGAAGACTCATTTTGTTTATTTTGTTTGTATTACATGTACATCAAGCCAATGGCTTATTTTGTATAGAGTTAGTACTCTTCTTTTGCGTAACCAAGTGTTGACTTGGAAAGCTGTAAGCCCATAGGGCATTTGCTTTTGTTGTTAACATGTAATACTGTTGTAAGAACTACTCTGATGAATAGAAATGGTTGATTCCTTTTACATCAATGCATGTCTTAAGTGATGGGTTTTATGTATTATTTTGAGGGCGTTACAATTATAAAAAATAAAATTATTCTTTTTTGAGAGTTGAGTTTCAAAAATCCACAAAATACTTTAAACACTTTGCATTATTGCATTAGTCATTCTACACTCTTGGCCGGTTGAGTAATCGGAGCCGTTCGTGAACGGAGATTGGAATTGAAGTTTTGTGGAATCCTGAAGATCAAGAAGGCGTACTGGGTCATATTGTGCTCATGGAGTTAATACAAAATATTGTCTTAGGTAAACCTAGGTGAAGGTTGTAAGTCTTCTCAGCTTTGTGTTTGTTTTCTTGGATCTTAGTGAATTTTCTTTGAGTGTTGGGACCGTAGTTTTTCATCCTGTTGGATTTTCCACGTAAAATCTTGTGTTCATGTGTTCTTTGTTTATTCACATGTTAATCTATTTAATCAACTTAATTTACCATTAAATTTATCAATTTTATTTGACTAAATTGTATTGGGACTTCATAATTTCAGATATAAATAATAAATTTGGTTACTGCTATAAAGCTATGGTTCTTTCATATATATTTGACCTAATGTCTCTCTCAAATTCCTTTTTCTTCATCGTATTGAACGTTAATCTATCCTTGATTATTTGATTGAATTTGATTGGAACGAAATCGAATATAATGAAATAATCATTTTTTAAAACATGATAAATAATAATTTTATTTATAATATATTTTTGGATAAATTACATTTTGTTGCTTTTATGTTTGACCACTTTCTTACTTTGACTCTTAAAGTTTATTTTTTTCTCATTTCGACCCTTCTTGTTTCAAGTTTTCCTAATTTACTCCTAAAGCTAACTTCTGTTAAAAATTAGATAGAAAATGACATTCCGGCTTTTATTGTGGTCTGAGAAAGTTGAAACACAAATTTTGAATCTTTTCATGGAGTTGTATGTGGACATTACTGCTCATACTTGGTAGTGTTTGGTTGACTAGAATGTAATATAATGTAACGATCCTTCCATCAAATTGTTTATTCTCATTTGCTGACTAAAAAAGTAATGAAAAATATAAGGTAAATTACATTTTGCTCTGTTTATATTTTGTCACTTTCTCACTTTGGCCCTTAAAATTTGTTTTTTTTCTCACTTTGGCCTTTCACATTTCAGGTTTTTTCCCAATTTACTACTAAAGTTCATTTATGTTCAAAATTAGACAGAAAATGTCATGCAACTATCACATAATATATATATATTATATTGGAATGTGAATTTGTATCATAGATGTAAGTTATATATAATAAATATTTTCCGAAAAAGGGTTTCACATGGGTAATTTATTTCTACAAGTCCCCTTTAAGTTCACTGGAAGATTGAAGAATCTCATTTCTTTCATCCAAACACACTATAAGATTGTCTAACATTGTATTTGTATCTTCGATTTGTTATTTTTAGAATAGTAGAGAGAGAGAGAAGAAATAATATGTATTGTATTCAATGAAATTAATCATATACAATAGAAGGCATGTATATATGTAGTGTATTGTCATAGTTAGGTTTTTTGTAGGATACTCTTTCTCAGCCTATATATACAGGCTTTCTATTGTATAGGATTAATTTCATTGAATACAATACATATTATTTCCTCTTTCTCTTTACTATTCTAACACGGTATTAGAGCTATAGGTTAAGCTCTTGGTGTTCTCCGCCATACCCGTGAGCAGTAACCTTAGCTTGGCTGCCTGTTAGACCTCAACCCATTCTGCTGCCATATTTTTCTTGTAGTATCGCTTTGTGGTGATCTCTTCCTCTGTTCATTGGTTTATTCCTACCCCATATATCTCTATCATAATTTTTTTTAACTCGTAATCTTTTTGTGTGTGTGTGTGTGTGTGTTTTTCTACTCCATTTTGTCTTTCCCTCTGTTTCAACCTCAAATAGGTTTCCATCTTCAAACCTGTTTGAGTTTGAGGGGGGTATTATACCTATATCATGGTGAGCATGGTGATATATCATGTGAACCACCTAGCCCCCCCTCTGGCGCACAACATATTATACCTATATCATGGAAGCATGGTGATATACCATGCAAACCACCTAAGCCGCCCCCTCTAGTGCACCATCCAAGCCGCTTCCTGGCGCACTCAGTCATCTGTTGCCATCATTGTTTAGCACCACGTCATAAGTTATGCGTGTGCCACGCTTGTTGGTTCAACATCCATTTCTCTACATTGGTCTAGCATGACCACTTTAAACTGTCCCGATATTGATTATGGTCAATTCCTATAATAGTCCGGCATGACCCCGTAAATTGTTCCGACATTAATTTCGGTCAGTTCCTACAACGATCTGGCATGACCTTAAACTGTCCTGGCATTAGTTTAGGCCAATTCGTACAACAATCCGACACGACCATAAACTGTCTCTCGGCATTAGATCTGGCCTCGAATATATCTCAAACGCCATTGTGCTCCCGTTCAAACTTTTCAATCTATTTGCCGTTTATTTTATTTAGTTTTATTTCATGTTTTTGTTTCTCTCTTTATACTCAAGATGTTTATCCTCCTCGAGTCTGAGGGTATAACGATTCCAGTTTAGAGCCAACCCGTTTATTGTTTTAGTTCCGCGATTTCTTGTCTTGAATGATTGTTCATATCTTTATTCATCTTATTCTTTGTTGAGTTTGGTTGTTGAAGTATCGTTGTTGCGTTCAGAACAGGTTGGGAGTTAGTTTTTCAAAAGACTTGCTATCTAGAATTTGGCCTGTTTGATCGAGCGGTCTTTGAGACCTTCCAATATTTTTGCAGATCTGCAAAAATACTGGGAGTGTGGTATTCTTCGCTTGAGCGGTGTTTCTTGCGCTCGAAGGGTATTGGCTCGAACAGTCCTTCTTGTGCTCGAGCAATTAGCCTCTATCTGTAGAACTTCTAAAAGTGTGTCATTTTGTGCTCAAATGGTGAGTCATTCGCTCGAAGGGTCTCACTTATTGTGGTCGGTTGCTCGAGTAGTCTGTGCGTATATCAGTCTGTAAAAGGCACTTTTTTTTATCACTTTTTCATTTCTTTCTGTGTCTAAACATTTCAAAAACCTAGATCTACTCTTCCTCTCTCTAAAACTCACCTTTAAACCTTAAATACACCCTCACCCTTTGATCTCTAAACCTTTGTCCTTTGGAAAAAAGATAGAGTTCGTTGAGAGCTTCATTCTAATTTGAAAAGTTCGTGTCTTTGTCAAAGTTGACTTTTGGGGCTTTTGGGCTTTCTCCTCTTCTACAGTGAAAGTAAGGATTTTCTTAACGGTGTGCATGTTGTTTAGCTTTGTTATATGTTATTTGGTTAGTTATAGGTTTTTCAAAAAAGTAGTTTTGAAGATATATTTATTGATGCACAAATTTAGGGAAAAAGACTTATTTTTTGTTATGGTTTGGGATTGGTATCCAAGTGATTGTTTTGTTATGAGTTTTTTAAGAAAATTGGGTTTTAAAGGGTTTTTCAAAAGTAAATCGAAAACTAGGGTTTTGGGTGTTTTTATGGAAAAAGAAGGAATTTGAATGGTTGTGGGATTTTGATTGAAACGAGGTTTGGTTGAGAAATTTTTTGAATTATTAGAAAATACCGAGTATTATTTACTCTTTTGAAATGGTGATTTTATTGGAAACGATACGAACATTTTTGGAAAAATTGTATATTTTCGGTGGAGATTCATAAGGCTCGTGAGGAGTGTGAATGTTGTTTTGGGAATCATGAGATTTTTTATAAATCATTAGGATTCCAATTTGGTTATGATTTTTGGAATATTATTGTTGTTGTTGTGTTTTACTTAAAGATAATTGTTTTGGCAACCGGTGAAGGGTTGTATTGATTATTGTAGAAACTGCATGGGGATTAGACAATTGAAATGTTTATAAATCATACATCGTATTGTGTATATCATGGATTTGTAACTGGAGATTTCATGTTTCGGAAAACATATTTTTGTTTTGAGACTCATGTATTGTATTATTGAAATGGTAAATAAAATGGTGAAGCTGTAAAGGGGTGTTAAACAGTATTAAGTTGGTCTGTGTGTCCTTGGTGTAAGACCTAAACCTGCGCGGTAGGTGTCGAGCCTTCCAGTTCGAACCGGTAAAAATGGCATAGTGACTTGTATAGTTACTATTATGAACACTAGCCCTGGACATTAATTCATTATTTACCACATGATTGTTTTGAAAGAATACCGTTGACTTGGAAAGATGTTTTGGAAATCTTGCATTACATTGTTTCAAAGAGAGAAAATGCATGTTTTACCATGACATTTTACGTGCATTCCTCTTATGACTCTGTTAAGCTTCATGCATGTCATTAAGTTTATATCTACTGGGCTTTATGCTCACCCTACAAGGGAAACAACTTTCAGGTGAACTAGTGTGCCTTCGACAAGGTGATGACTTGGGAGGATCTTGGAGCTTGAGGCTCGTACTTATTGTTTTCCTTGATTATTTGTTAGAATTTAAGCCATGGGCTTCTTTGTGTTAAGTTGTGACTCATTTGCTGTAACCGGGCAAAGCCTTCGAAATTTGTAGCCTTTAAGGAATTAACATGTAATAATTTAGTTTTATTCATCATAGATAGAATTCATGTTGTAGAACTAAAAGAATATACTGAGGCATGTATAGAAAACAATGTTACATGATCATGTTATTGTGTTCCACATGTTAGCAATATTATAATGAAGTACAATGTCTATTTACTTCGAGGTGTTGTAACTTGGTATCCGAGCGTACCGGATTTGAATACTTTCGGTACGTGGGAAGTGGTCCTTACCACAATGGGTTTGTCTCACTTGATAGAGATGTTATATGCTCAGTATGCTAAATGATAACATGTTTATGTGGGTAAGTGGGTATGGAATGGATCCTTAGGATGTGATTTGTGTCTGTTAAATGCTTGGAGGTTTTATTAGGACACTTGATCAATGTTCATTCTAGTAGGAATTCTTAGGGTGTTGTAGAACAAATCCTATCTTAAGGACATGATTTGTATATGACTATGTGACTAAGTGCTTATATGGAATGCATTGTGCGTTTTAATACTAGTGTATGAGATTTTGCTGGGGGGCACCATAGATGTGCACTAAATTTGTTGCATCTGTTTTGATTAGGATGTCTATGCGAGGATGTAACAACTTTCCTCTTTCCACACGGGAAGAATTAAGGAAGCAATTCTTGGAGTTGCGCCAAGGTACTACACCTTTGGCTCAATTTGAGACGTGATTTACCAACCTATCAAAGTTCGCTATATAGTTAGTGGAAACCGAGGAGCTTCATTGTGCGGAGTTTGAGAGTAGGTTATGTGATGATGTTCAGGGAAGGATTGCCAAGTCTTGGCATAGGAACTATCATGCGCTTGTGGAAGCGGCGGCTCACGTGGAGGCTGCAGTTCTAGTCATGGGACAGAGTGGGAAGGAGACCACTTCGGCAACTCCTGCAGCTTAGGGTCATGGTAGACCTAGTAAGAACCAAAGGAGAAAGACAAGGTTGTTGCCTCAACCAATAGTTACACCAACGAAATCATCTAACCAACCAGGACTTAGGGCGATCAAGTGCTCACCGGGGGAGCATTCATTGGGATCCTTACCAGTTCAAACTTTGAACCTGTCACGTATTCGGGGACCACCTATTTGCTATGAGTGTGTAATCAACCAGGTCATACTAGGCGTTATTGTATGCAACTGGGGACTTCCTTGGGTGTTTCACAATCTAGCAAGGTTTAACCTTATCCGTCTGGACAAGGACGATACCAATACTAGAACCGAGTAGACCAGACTTCGAGGGTCATTGGAGGGCCAAACTTTTATCCTCAGAGTGGAGAGATGCGTGTCTATTTCTAGTGTGGCTAGCTAGGTCACATCTTTAGCTCTTGTCCATGGCGTCGGAATTCTAGAAATGTTCCAAGGGCTAAGAATAACCAGTCTTGATAGTCTGGTTAGAAATGTGATGGTGGTGTTGGCGGAGAGATGGCTGTTTTGGGTAGTTAGTTTTGGTTATCTTGTTTTGTGACTAGAGGGTAAACGGTTGTAACTATTATGTGGTCGTTTTGTTTTGTAACCGGTATGGTGTGAAACGTTGAAATGTTATGACTTTTGTTTATGTATGATTGTCTGTATGGTCGGTTGTGTATTCTATGAGTTGGGTATGTTTTAATCTTGAGTTTTCCTTAATGTGATGAGTTGTTGTGGAATTTGAAAATCTTCATATTGACGTGTATGAACTATTACGTTTTGACTTGGGAATGTGATGGTCGGAGAGCCTTATTTTGACTTAGGGATTGTTTGCTATGTTAACTAAATTGTTTTTGGCTAAAATTGATTTAGAATGAGTGGACAATAGAGTTGGTTATGGAAGATGGGTATTTTGATGGTCATTGTGACTAATTGGAATATTGTGAGGGTAGAGTTATACCAATCAGTATGTTCAGTTTGGTTGATGTTGGCTATTGGCTTAAGATAGAAGTATAAGTTGTAATTTATTTACAGTGGAGGCTTTTTAAGAGAGTAAGAGGGTTATGTCTGGTGGTGGCAAGAGCAGTGTTGTGGTTATTAACGGATGCATGTAGATGAGTATGGGTAGTGAGCTTATCATGGACCTTATCGGTCTTTAGTCTAGTGTGGCTGTATGTGATTTACATTGGAGGTGTATATTGGTCTGCGATAGAAATTATGGGTTTTGGCCTCAAGAAGTCCACTTTGGACTTAAGGGGTGTGGGAGAGGTTGTAGAATCCCATATAGAAGTGTTTGGTGTTGGAATATCGTTGTTTTGGTGCTAAGTGAAAAGAGTGGTTGAATGGATAAAGCGTTTGAGTTTAATGGGTTGGTGTAGAGTAAGGTGTTGTTGTTATCATACCAAGAAGTGACTTAGATGAATCAGCATTCTTAGTACATCTTTACGAATTCCTTATCAGGTCATTAGAAGTTTATAGTGTTGGTGTCTGAAGTAGTTAAGAGTGGTTGATGCGAAGGTGACTTGAGTTTCGTTTATGGAAATTTCTTCCTAGTCTATTGAGGGTAGTTAGTTTTCTTTTGTGGTAGTTATCATAATAATAGATTCACATTTCATTTTGGATTGGCGGTATGCGAGAGTGTGTTTGTGGTTTGTTGTGTGTTTCTTGTACTAAAGGTAGTCCTTTTTGCAAGCTTTGTCCACGAAATAGGGGTATTTTGTATCAATGCGGTGAGGGTTGTGAACCAGGGAAGTAGACTCCTTATTTGATTAAAATTGGGAGGTACAATAGTTTGTAGTAGAGCAGTTCATTTAACAAGGATATTTTGAGATGGGTGGTAATGAGACACTAAGAGAATTAAAGGAAGTGTTGAAAGTAATTATAAGAGCCGAGTATGTGATATTGTGACCTTTTTGTCCTGGGTTAACAGGGTCCATTGTAAGTTCTAGATTTGGTACAGATTACTTCCTTTGGCTTGAGCATGTGAACAGTCTTTTAGTATTTGCGCTATTTAGACCTCTTTTTGATTAATTAAGTTTGGGAAGTGTGATTTTAGACTCACGAGGTGAAGTTTTGGGGAGACATTGTATTTGAGGGAGGGTAGGAAATGGAGTTAGTGGATGGTGAAGGGTTCAAGTGTGTTACTAATGAGGGAAGTCAAGGTAGTGACCGATAGCTTGAGTGGGAATTTGGCTCGAGGCATAGTGAGCCTAGTCCTTTTTGGTAATCTTGTGAAGTGGGGAAAGTTAATCCTTAGGTGTTTTTAATCTTGTGTACATCTTAAGATCTTTTGTTCAAACTGTGATTCG
The DNA here is from genome assembly GCA_036172215.1 of Camellia granthamiana. Classification (NCBI taxonomy): domain Eukaryota; kingdom Viridiplantae; phylum Streptophyta; class Magnoliopsida; order Ericales; family Theaceae; genus Camellia; species Camellia granthamiana. The sequence goes on from CM069907.1 coordinate 66,715,159, forward strand.
GATATACATTTTGATCTATGTTTTTTTTCCCTAAATGGGGGCAATTGTGGTAGTTTGTTTGCTTAAGAGGGTGTACTAATGGGTTCTTGGCAGATATCATAGTTGTAGCAATGAATTGTAATTCTCGAATGATTTTCAGCTGCTGTTTAAATTTCTTGTTGTCATGTTTGACGTGTTCTATTTATATGTCATAACTGGATTACCATTTTATTTTCAAAATGATAGTATTGTTGGTCAGGTGACGATTGGGAGCATTATCAATTAAAGTATTTTGGAAAGGAAATTGGGGACTAGAACTTGGTTTTATTGGGAATTTTGTTGTTTCAAGATGGTGGTGGGTATTTAATAATAGTTGAGGTTAGTTTCGGGAGTTATCTTGTAAATGTTATGGTTTGGGTCATGGCGTGACAGTGATGTCATTTTTATGGAAAACAAAACAAACAAGAACAAAAGTTATTATGGGTTCTTTCATTTTATTTATGTTTCGAAGGGATGATGTGTCTGATGTGGTAGGTGTTGATTATATAGTAAAAGTTGTAACTTAGAATTCAAGGAGGGTGCTAAGGAAGATTTTATTAGCTTTTGTGTGTGGTTGTGTTTCCCCGGCGTGGTTGGGTTAGTATCGGTTAGAACTTCGCATTTTGAGGGCTCTTGTTTTGGGAATAAATATATCGTCATGTAGAGGGAAGGATGAAGAGTTTGGGTGAATAAAGTGTGTGTGGGTAGTTTTATGAGTGGAAGTGCTTTTGAGTTCGAAATGACTGAGAGTGATGCGTGTTTGAATTATCTGTACCTCATTGTGTTGTTATTTGTAAACATTGTATATGTTCTGGAAATAGGGAATTGTAATATTCAGTATTGAAAGCTTTGTTTATCATTGTTATGAGAATGGATGACTGGTGGATGGATCGTCGTTATGCATTGAATTAGTTCACATTATAATGGTTGATTTAAATGCTGTGTTGTTAAATTGATTTTTAAATTTTTGGGATGAAATTTCTAAAGGGGGGAGGTTAAAACGATTCCGGTTTAGACCTGACCCTCTTATTGTTTTGGATCCAGGATTTCTTGTCTTGAATGGTTGTTCATATCTTTATTCATCTTATTCCTTGTTGAGTTTGGTTGTTGGAGTGTCGTTGTTGCATTCAGAACAGGTTGGGAGTTAGTTTTTCAAATAAGTTGCTATCCAAAATTTGGCTTGTTTGCTCAAGCGAACTTTCTTGCACTCGAGTAGTCTTTGAGAGCTTCCAGTATTTTTGCAGGTCTGCAGAAATACTAGGAGTATGGTGTTCTTTGCTCAAGCGGTATTGGCTCAAGCAATCCTTCTTGTTCTTGAGCGGTTAGCCTCTGTTTGCAGAACTTCTGAGAGGGTGTCATTGTGCGCTCTTCGCTGGAGCGGTGTTTTGGTCGCTCGAGCAGTCTGCTCGTATATCAATCTGCAAAAGTCACTTTTTGGATCGCTTTTTCATTTCTCTCTCTCTCTCTCTAAACATTTCAAAAACCTAGATCTACTCTCCCTCTCTCTAAAACTCACCTTTAAACCTCAAATACACCCTCACCTTTTGATCTCTGGACCTTTGTCCTTTGGAGAAAAAAATAGAATTTGTTGAAAGCTTCATTCTAATTTGAAAAGTTTGTGTTTTCATCAACGTTGACTTTTGGGGCTTTTGAGCTTTCTTCTCTTCTAGAGTGAAGGTAGGGATTTTCTTAATGGTGTGCATGTTGTTTGGCTTTGTTCTATGTTATTTTGTTAGTTATGGGTTTTTTGAAAAAGTAGTTTTGAATATATATTTATTGATGCACAAATTTGGGGAAAAAGACTTGTTTTCGGTTATGGTTTGGGATTGGTAACCTAGTGGTTGTTGTGTTATGAGTTTTTAAAGAAAATTAGGTTTTAAAGGGTTTTTCAAAAATAAATCGAAAAGTAGGGTTTTGGGTGTTTTATGGAAAAAGAAGGAATTTGAATGGTTGTGGGATTTTGATTGAAATGAGGTTTGGTTGAGAAATTTTTTCTGTTATTAGAAAATGCCGAGTATTATTTACTCTTTTGAAATGGTGATTTTGTTGGAAACGAAATGAACCTTTTTGGGAAAATTGTATATTTTCAGTGGAGATTCACAAGGCTCGTGAGGAGTGTGAATATTGTTTTGGGAATCATGAGATTTTGTATAAATCATTGGGATTCCAATTTGGTTATGATTTTTGGAATAGTATTATTGTTGTTGTCTTTTACTTAAAGATAATTGTTTTGGCAACCGGTAGAGGGTTGTATTGATTATTGTAGAAACTGCATATAGATTAGGGAATGGAAATGCTTACAAATCATACATCGCATTGTGTATATCATGGATTTGTAACTGGAGATTTCATGTTTCGGAAAACATATTGTTGTTTTGAGATGCATGTATTGTATTATTGAAATGGTAAATAAAATGGTGAAACCATAAATGAGTGTTAAAGCAAAATTAAGTTGGCCTGTATGTCATTGGCGTAAGACCTAAACCCACGCGGTAGGCGCCGAGCCTTCCGGTTAGTACCGGTAAAAATGGCATAGTGACTTGTATAGTTACTATTATGAACACTAGCCCTGGAGATTAATTCATTATTTACCATATGATTGTTTTGAAAGAATACTGTTGACTTGGAAACATATTTTGGAAATCTCGCATTACATTGTTTCAGAGAGAGAAAATGCATGTTTTACCATAACATTTCACGTGCATTCATCTTATGACATTGTTAAGTTTTATGCATGTCAATAAGTTTATTTCTACTGGGTTTTATGCTCACCCTACGAGGGAAACAACTTTCAGGTGAACTGGTGTGCTTCCGATAAGGTGATGACTTGGGAGGATATTGGAGCTTGAGACTCGTATTTATTGTTTTCCTTAATTATTTGTTGGAATTTAAGCCACAGGCTTCTTTGTGTTGAGTTATGACTCATTTGCTGTAACCGGACAACGCCTTGGAAATTTTTAGCCTTTAAGGCATTAACTCGTAATTATTTAGTTTTATTCATCATAGATAGAATTCATGTTGTAGAACTAAAAGAATATATTGAGGCATGTGTACAAGACGATGTTACATAATTATATTGTTGTTGTGTTCTGCATGTTAGCAATATTATAATGGAGTAGAATGTCTATTTATTTCGGGGCGTTACTGTAATAACCCTCGCCACTGATTACCGATAAATTACCGATTACTGCTAAACTGAGACCGAATATGAAAAGTAATTGAACTGACTGAATTACTGAACTGACTGACTGAAATCTGAAACTGAATTGATTACCTGTATCTGTTTGAAATGCATTTTATCTGTTTGACTGTTTGATTATCTGTTCAGTTTTTATGTTTAAACTGTCAATTGAAGGACTTATCGGCGGCCGAATCCAAAATTGATTGATGTTCCATGATCAGTAGAATTTATGTGACTTTATAGTGTAATTATCTGAAAACTGATTAGGTATGATTAAATTAGAGTAAATGTTGGTAAATTACATGAATTGAACTTATTTACAATTAGACCACTTAGTGGCCACTATCTACACACTTTTGAGACCATTACATTACACTCAAACAAATGTTTCCTCAGCTCATTCCTTGTTCCCACCGAAATAGAGAGAGAGGGAGAGAATTAAGAGAGATTTGAGTTCCTTCTTGTGAATTGGCTTGTAGACTTGAAGAATTGTAGGAGCATTGTCTAATTAAGCTTCTAGTCTTGTGATTGAAGACTTAGGTAAGGAAATTCAACCTCTAATTATGTCCTTAAGTTGATTCTTGCATGATTCATGTCACGTTGAAGAGCTAAGCCATGTATTGGTTCAATCATGTTGAATTGGAGCTTAATTCATGCATGCATGTTTACATCCTTGAGTTTTGATGTTGTTCTTCATGAAAGTGTACACGCATGTTCATATCTTTACAATGGACCATGATTTCATCTTGATTTTGTAAGGTTTAGCTCATTAGAGCATGAAGTTGAAGCTTTGAATTGGTTCAAACTCTTGCATGTTACACATTTACCATGTCCTTGAAATATTGTTTGAAATCATGTTAAATTGATCTTCCCTTGGGCCTTGATTTTACAAATTGAGCTTTGAATCATGTTATTCTATGTATCTACAAGTGTTTTCCAAGAAATGGGCCCAAAGCAATTGATTTTGATGCATTTGTGTTTGATTTTGAACTTGGAGCTCAAATCTGGATTTTCCAGATTTTGGTCTTCCGCTCGAGCGGGGAAAACGGCGCTCGAGCGGGAAATTCGTGCTCCCAGTACTTTGCACTGTTTTGCAGTCCGCTCGAGCGGGACCTTGTGTCTTACGCTCGAGCGGTTATCGAGCGCCCTATCGAGCGTGATTTTCACCCATCCAGTACTTTTGACCTGTTTTGCAGAACGCTCGAGCGAGAAAGTCCACGTTCGAGCGGACACCTTTGTCTGCATTTACGCTCAAGCGGGGAAACCTGTGATCGAGCGGGACTATTTTTCTGAAAATTCTGAAAATGCTTTTAAAGTGCATCTTTGCATCCTCATTCCATCCTCGGCATTCTTAGGCCTAGTTTAAGACATCGTAATGAGGATATAGATGTAGAACACGCCGAGGCAATTAGGGATTAAGTTATTATCTTTCCCAACTGTGTAGCTTAGCGTGTGTTCAATCTGTTAACTGTGTAGGGTTGGCTTCCGAGGAGACGCTCTAGCTTAACTGCAGCCCAGAACTCTTTGACTAACAATTGTGTAAAGATATGTTCAACTGTGAATATTCTGACTGTTTAACCGAATTGCTTTCTGAATTGAAACTGTTAATTGAATGAATGTATGTCCAATATTCTGAACTGTATTGTGGCATCCTTAGCAACTACTGTTACTGACTGTTACTGTTACAGAGATCTCTGTCGGTTCCCTTGTTGGAACCACTACCGTTTACTGATTGATGGCCATCATTTACTGTCCGGTCTTTTAAGACCTACTGTTTACTGTACTGCTATGCTAATGGATGTACCACATATGATTGAATGACTGATATACTGAATCAATGAACTGTTTTCATTACTGTAAGGACATTCATTCTTAATCCCTTTACGCATTATGTTATTCACTGGGATTTAGCTCACCGCTCATATATATATGTAGGTGTACAGGCACCAGACCGGAGCTAGGAGCGTGGGGTAGATTTCCCATTTTGTCAAGCCAACCACCGTGCCTCACTGCGAGGTTCCAAGCCTATCAAGCTATGGCTTACGGGTGTTTTAATTTTCCCCCGTCTGTCTCTGTATATGTTTTTGTAATAACCGCTTAGACTGATAAACTGTACTGTACTGTTTAATAGGGATTAAGTCCCTGCTCTGAATGATTGTATATAAGGTACATACTGTTTTGTCACTGACTGTATATATGTGTGAGAAGTCCTTTTTGCATACAGATTGTCACAGCTCATTGGACATTGTTTACTTACTATATTGGCTTCCACCAGCCCCTGTCCTCTGTTTTACTGTCTTACTGTTAAGCAAGCCTTCGGTAATCTCGGATTACTGGCCGGTTACAGTGCTAAACCCATAGGGGCGGGTTTCGGTCGTGATAGAGTGGTATCAGAGCGATAATTAACCACGAGTTATACCGCACACACGTGTCCAAATGAGCTATAGGGTGTCCTAGAAAAGTGATAGGGCATTACATGAGCATGATAAGTGTGTGGTTATGACATGACTGATTATATGCTAATGTGTTAATCTGTTTAAACAAATGACTGCCTATGTTGATAACTGTTATAACTGTTATAACTGCCTATAGTGAAATGGATAATGCAAGAACTACAAATGAATCTGAATCCTCATCCTCTGAGGCAAGAATGGCAAGGCTGGAAAGAATGATGGAGCTAATAACTGAAAGATTAGATCGACAATAGAACCAACAGCCCCCACCTCCTCCTCCGGTACAGTCGGAACAGAATGTGAATGTTAATGATGATGACATAATTGCTCTCACCCAGAAGTTCAACAAAATGAAACCGCCATCGTTTCAGGGAGGCCTTGAACTGTTAAAAGCTGAAGCATGGGTTTTGGAGACAGAAAAGTTGTTTGAAGTATTTCCGTGCTCTGAGGCCCACAAAGTGTTGCTAGCTACCTTCACCCTGCAAGAAGAAGCTAGAAGGTGGTGGATGTTGATCCGTAATACAAATACTGTTATGACTTGGGCTCAATTCAAAGGAGCCTTCTTTGAAAAGTATTTTCCCCAGTGTGTCAGGGACAGAAAAGTAACTGAATTTGAACAGCTGAGACAGGGCACAATGTCCGTTGCTGAATATGAGACAAAGTTCACCGAGCTTGCTAGATATGCACCACACATGGTGGACACTGATTATAAGAAGGCCAGGAAGTTTGAAGGCGGCCTTAATGTTGCAATACTCGACAGAATAAGTGTTTTAAAGCTACCGACCTATGTAGGTGTTCTCAACCGAGCATTGATGGTTGAGTCGAACATCGAAGCTGTGAAACAATCTGAAACACCAGCATCTGAATGGCATGGTAAAAGGCAGGGTTTTAAGTTCAAGAAAGGCAAGAACAACCCGCTGAATAAGAAGCAAAATACAGGGTTAACGACTACTTCCAGTCAAGGGAACCGTTCCATACCGCCCTGTTCCGAATGTGGTAAAAACCATAAGGGAGTTTGTTATAAAATTTCTGGTGCTTGTTACAGGTGTGGCAAGGTGGGCCACATGGTCAAAGATTGCCCTTCCACTGCTACGGGCAATAGTAAAGCTGCACCAAGCGTGGCAGCATCGACTGTTGCACCAAACCCGAACCCTAAAGCCACCGGGAAAGAGCCTATGAGGCAGGGCCGAGTGTTCGCCCTAGTACCGGGAGACGTACAAAATACTGAGACCGTTGTGTCAGGTATCCTCTCTATTTGTACTCAAAATGCATATCTACTGATTGATTCGGGGTCTACACATTCATATGTGTCGCATGCCTTTTCACGAAAATTGAATAGACCCTTAGAACCCATGAATTACCTGTTAGCTGTATCTTCACCCGTTGGGGGATCTATGACTTGTGCATACATGTACCCTGCTTGTGAAATTATTGTTAGAGATGCACATTTGTTTATTGACTTACTGCCTCTGAACATTGATCATTTTGATGTAATATTGGAGATGGACTGGTTAACGAAATATCATGCCACCATAGACTGTGTAACGAAACAAGTAGTTTTCCGTCCACCGGGTTTGCCTGAATTTGTGTTTAATGGGTGTAACAAGCCCGCGGGGGACCTCGGCTACAGTTCGGACTCCCCTTTTTTGTTTGTTGCGGTTCCTAATCTGAACCAAAGAGTCCAACTCTGGCAAATCGTTTTGAGAAAAAAACAGATTTTGAAAAGAAGTGCCAAACATGGACTGCTTTGCCAGATACAGAGTCGCCACCTAAATATATATTTTTTAAAATGGGAAATTTAGGAAACCCTGACTCGGTGCCAAAGGCCACGTGTCCATCATCACCAAAGTTGTCTTGGCTCGGGAGCTTGGGTACGATCGGGGAAGGTCAACTATGAGCACCCCCTTTCGCCCGGTCCGAAGACCGGCCTCTACTAACCATGATATCCGATTTTGAAAACGTTATGTGTTCTTATTCCAGTTATTAGCCTAGAATTACTATGTTATGCGCACAGCAAACAAGTATAGACTAGATTGCCTAATTTGGAAACAAGCATTGCATATCCGTTTGTTTTGAAAAGCGCTTTGGAATTTGCTACTCGCAAGTAGGCTAAAACACAGATTTCAACGAGTTTTTCCAGCTCAAACAATCCAACCTTCACCCACAGGCATTCAAGCAGTTTATCTCATATAAGCACTTAGCCACATGGTAAGCATACTGTCATGGCAACATTCACACGCATGCGAGATGCTAAAGCATAAATACTTACATTGTACTCCATGCCAAAACAATAAACTAGTTAGCAAACATGCATGTCCTAGTTCATGTTAAGTGGCTAATGCAACACAAGCAAAATGTGGTTTAGGATAGGCTCGGCTAATCTACGATGACATGTGAAATGCTACAACTACCACGTATTCAATTTGGAATTGAAAATACAATGCAGTTTGTATGATGCGTCGAGCCTGGTGCATGTAAGACAAATGTATGGATGCACGCATGCATTGCATAAGGTATGCTAATTTTAAATATGCCCTAATCTACCATCAAAGCAGGTAAGTAAAAGGGAAGAAAGAAGTGGGGGTTGGAAGACATGCACACCACTCACCCACACTTATTACACAATTGCCCTCACACAGAGGGACTAAAAGAATAATACAAATTAATTAACTACGCAAGCTAATTAAATATTACAAATTGCCTAATCAGTTAACAAACTAATTAAACTAGGAAGAGCAGTAAACCGCCTCGGGAGGAGGGCCAGATGCAGCGCATGCTCGGGTCCTGCTCGGAAGTGCACGGCCATGCATAGTCTGCCTCTGTTCTCCCTGCTCTGCCTCTCTGAAGACTGCCAAAGTCTCAAGGATGCCTCTCTGGATACTGGGAATCATCACCGGCTGAGTAGAATTACCACCGGCAATGAATTGTGGTCACCGGCACAAAATGAATCCATCGGCTGGTGATTTACTGCCGATCGGCAATGTATACTGTCGGTCGGCCAAGAATGCCTGCAGAACCTGCAACTCACAGCAGCAGAGGACAGAACTTGCATGGCAATACAATTCAAACAATGTGTGCACCAATCATGTCCCCTATCATGTTTGTGACTCAAAGGGGCATGTGCCTCGATTCTCGGGCCACCAATCACGCATTTCCATGCATGATGGCCCAAAGAATCAAGTGTGCAACTTTCATATCAAATGAAATGCAAACCAATCAAACAAAACAAGGCCCAATTCCTATCACCAAGTCAAGGAACAAGGCATGCATGCAAGATGCAATGCAACCTAGGTATGCAAGCTAAGGATGCAACATGGCATGGCAAGGCACTTATGCAAGCATACAAGCAAACAATGAGGCAATGCAAACTGATGAAAAGGTGGACTTAGACATGATTTAGGCAGCCCTAAATAGGCCCAAAACAGTGGCCAAAATGCCCAAAAATGAAGGCTAAACACACATGCACACATGCACATGTGATGGTCCCAACTTTAAGCATTAAACAAGCAAATTTCAAGCACACTTGAAAGGGGATATCATGGACGATTAGCATGCAATATAAGCTCTAAAAATCATGCTAGAATGTGGTACCAAACCAACTCAAATGAAACAAACATTAGCATGCAAATGGCCCAAATACTTGAAGCAAGGTAACGAAGCTTTGAAGCACGCTTAGCATAACAAACATGGCATGCACTAAGCAACTAAAAATAGATTTTTAGCATGTTAAAACAAGGCCAAGGGATCACTTAGATGGCATCTAAGTGGTTCAAATATGAAGGCATGCATGAGTGCTCTTTCAAGAAGCATATAACACATGCTCAAGAGGCAACAAAGAGGCAAATAAGGCAAGCATACAAGCGTGTCTTAGGGACTGAAATAACATGTAGGGTGGTTCCAAACCATCAAAATGATGCAAGCAACACATGCTACACATTCACATACTTGAAGCATACAAGCCACAATACAAAGGAGCTATACTAAGCATGCCAAGATCGACCCAAGCAACTATGGACAGACCTAAAACATGGCAAAATAAGCACAAAACCTTCACAAGGTTAAACCTAAAACATGCTAGAACAAAGGCTAACAACCTAAGGCATATTAAGACAATAACAAGGCATTACATGGTAGGTATGCTAAGCATGCATGGTGTACCAAAACCAACACACAACAATATTATATTAAAGCAATATAAACATAAAATGCAGCCAAGGCATGACCAATAGACACTCAAACATAAGCTCCCTTAAGAGACTAAGAATGGTCCCTTTCAAGGACAACAAGGAGAGGGGGTGGCCCTCCCCTTTTGGAGACTTCAAGGCATCATCTCCACCACTGAAATCCCTCAAGATTTCAGTGGTGAAGAGGCCCAAACACCAAAGTCTCGAAACTTGCACAAAAATAGCACAAAAAGGAGCCTTACAAGGCTTAGGAGGGGTCAAACAAACCCAAACCACAAAACACTCTTAATAAACAATCAAGAGGGCTAAAAAATAGAACTTTTTTATGTTATACACTAAACACAAAAACAGCTCTAAGATAGGTAGAAATAGGATGCAAAAATGGGGTAAAAAGGACTAGTTTCTTACCCTTGAAGCCTTTCTTCAACAATAGTGATCTTGTTGCCTCCTTAAGCTTCAATCCAGTCAAAAACACCAAAACCAGCCCCTTAGAACCTCAGTAGCCAAAGGAAGGTGAAACACTAGGTGTTTGTGTGCAATAGTATGAACTAAAACACCTAGAACACCAAGAGAGAAGAAGAGAGATAGGAAATGTGTATGAACCCTAACCCTAAAACCAGAGCTTCTCTCTGTGTTTTTCTCTCCAAAATTCTCTAACCCCCATGCCAAGAGAAGAGACCCTCTTCTTATAGGCAACAAACTTGTAAAGCTTGTACAACAAGCTTACAAGGAGAGCATCCCTCCATACACGTGTATGGAGGGGAACCAAATGCCACACAGCTGTCCTAAAATATCTGCAAAAGCAGATGAACAGTAGTCGGCTGGCCAAAAATGTCATTTTGACAAAAATGACTGCCGACCGGCAACAAAGAGTGCCGACCGGACACAAACATTGCCGGTGGCAACAAAAACCAGCCGGTGGCCTTTATCCACTGCCGGTGGTGTGTGGGGATGCCTCACAAGGCATTCCCTGCCCTCCAAGGCAAAACACAAGTGTTTGGTGCAAAACCAGACACAAAACGGTCGAGTTCGGAGATCCTGAGACAGGGCGCGTAGCCGAGACCTCCGGGAACTCCAAACGAACACAAACATGGATAATCACCGAGTGTTCAAACAGTGACGTCGAAGTCTTGAGGACGGTCAAAAATGGGGTGTCTACAATGGGATTGGGGTAGTACCTCCTCCGTATTTGATTTCATCTGTGAAAGCTGTTAAATTGATTAGAAAATGGTGTAAGGGGTATCTGTGTTCTGTATTGACTGTACCTACTGATGACAATGCTAATGTGAACAGTATTCCTATAATTAGAGAGTTCCCAGATGTTTTTCCAGATAATCTGCCAGGGGATTTGATTGACAGGGAGATTGAATTCACCATTGATGTGATTCCGGGAACACAACTAGTATCTAAAGCTCCTTACCGAATGGCTCCAACTGAATTGAAAGAATTGAAAGTGCAACTGCAAGAACTGTTAGACAAGAAGTTCATCAGGCCCAGTACTTCACCGTGGGGCGCACCTGTCTTGTTTGTGAAAAAGAAAGACGGCTCACTGAGACTGTGTATCGACTACCGAGAACTGAACAAGGTAACTGTGAAAAATAAATACCCATTGCCACGTATTGATGACTTGTTTGATCAGTTACAGGGTGCTCAAGTATTTTCTAAGATTGATCTCAGATCCGGATATCACCAACTGAAAGTTAAAGCAGAAGACATTGATAAAACTGCTTTCCGAACGAGGTATGGACATTATGAATTTTTAGTTATGCCTTTCGGAGTTACCAATGCACCTGCTGCATTTATGGACCTCATGAACAGAATCTTTAAACCATACCTTGATGACTTTATAGTTGTATTCATTGATGACATACTGATTTATTCCAAAAGTATAGAAAAACATGAACATCATCTGAGACTTGCCCTGCAGACCCTAAGAGAACAGAAACTCTATGCTAAACTGTCTAAATGTGAATTTTGGCTTGATCATGTTATGTTTTTGGGGCATGTTGTTAGCAAAGATGGAATTTTTGTTGATCCGCAGAAAATTGAAGCTGTAGTGAACTGGCCTAGACCGACAAATGTGACAGAAGTCCGAAGCTTTTGGGACTAGCCGGGTATTACCGGAGATTTGTCAAAGATTTCTCCAAAATTGCCTTACCATTGACACAGTTGACTCAGAAGGGGATATCATTTGACTAGACTGACCAAAGGGAATCAGCATTCTAAGAGTTGAAAACCCGACTCGTGACTGCACCTGTTCTTACCCTACCTTCAGGTACGGATGGTTATACTGTATTTAGTGATGCTTCTCATAAGGGTTTGGGATGTGTTTTAATGCAGAATAGGAGAGTTATTGCCTATGCTTCCCGACAACTGAGACCGCATGAAAAGAACTACCCGACCCATGATCTAGAACTTGCTGCAGTAGTATTTGCCTTGAAAATCCGGCGTCACTACCTATATGGGGCAACATGTGAAGTATATACCGATCACAAGAGTTTGAAATACTTCTTCACACAGAAAGAACTGAACATGAGACAGAGGAGATGGCTAGAACTGATTAAAGACTATGACCTACAGATTTTGTACCATCCAGGGAAAGCCAACACCGTTGTCGATGCATTGAGTCGGAAATCGATTGGAAACTTAGCCTGTTTGCTCACCGGACAGAAAGAGTTGCTTTGTGACCTTGAAAAATCTGAAATTGAAATTGCTTTGCGAGAACAAGGTGGAACCTTAGCTACTATTTCTGCAAAAACCGGCACTGATTGAAGAAATTAAAGAGAGACAACAACAGGATGACTTCTTGAAGAAGATCATCGATGAATGAGAATCTAAACCGAAACCGGGGTTCAAATTTGAAAATAATGTACTGAAATTTCAAGAAAGACTATGTGTACCGAATGATTCTGAATTGAAAAGAAGAGTTCTGCAAGAGGGCCACAATTCAAAACTGTCTATCCATCCAGGAAATACAAAAATGTACCAAGACTTGAAACTGAATTTCTGGTGGTCGGGAATGAAGAAGGAAATTGCTGATTTTGTATCAAAATGTCTTCATTGCCAACAAGTCAAAGCCGAACATCAACGACCCGCAGGCTTATTACAGCCCTTACCAATACCGGAGTGGAAATGGGAACATATTACTATGGATTTTATCGTCGGATTGCCTCGCTCCAATAAAGGTATGGACTCAATTTGGGTTATTGTTGATAGACTGACTAAATCTGCTCACTTCCTACCTGTTAAGACAATTTATAATGCGGACAAATTGGCTATACTCTATATTGACGAAATTGTTAGACTGTATGGAGTGCCTGTGTCCATTGTTTCTGACAGGGATTCGAAGTTTACATCAAGATTTTGGCAAAGCCTACAGACTGCATTGGGTACTGAACTGAGACTGAGTAGTGCCTATCATCCTCAGACAGATGGCCAGTCAGAAAGGACCATCCAAACTCTGGAGGATTTCCCGAGAATGTATGTCCATGATTTTCAGGGAAATTGGGAAAGCCATTTGCCATTGGCTGAATTCGCCTATAACAACAGTTATCATTCAAGCATTGGTATGGCGCCTTTCGAGGCATTGTATGGTAGGAAATGTAGATCTCCGATTTGCTGGGCAGAAGTTGGAGATGGGCCTTTGCTTGGGCCCGAGGTTGTATATGAAACGACTGAAAAAGTAAAACTGATACAACAGAGATTGAAAACTGCACAGAGCCGACAGAAAAGTTATGCAGATGTCAGAAGACGAGACAGAGAATATAAAGTGGGTGATCACGTATTTGTCAAAGTGACACCGATGAAAGGCCAGACTCGTTTTGGAGTCAAGGGCAAGTTAGCACCAAGATATGTCAGACCGTATGAGATTATTGAGAAAATCAATCCGGTGGCGTATCAAGTTGCGCTCCCTCCTGAAATGGAGCATATGCACAACGTATTCCACATTTCTATGTTGAGGGATTACCTCAGAGATCCTTTCCATGTGATAGAGCCTACTCGTGTAGTACTGAGTGATGACTACACCTACGAGGAACGGCCTATTCAGATTGTGAACAGACGGGTCAAGAAGTTGAGAAACAAAGAGATCCCGTTAGTGAAAGTTGATTGGCAAAACCATGGTGGCGCGTATGCCACTTGGGAAAGAGAAGATGACATGGCTAAAAGATATCCTGAACTGTTCCCACTGAATCCTGTTTTCTTCCAGAACGAAGGTAATTCGAGTTTAGAGGACTAAACTCTTTTTAAGGAGGGGAGACTGTAATAACCCTCGCCACTGATTACCGATAAATTATCGATTACTGCTAAACTGAGACCGAATATGAAAAGCAATTGAACTGACTGAATTACTGAACTGACTGATTGAAATCTGAAACTGAATTGATTACCTGTATCTATTTGAATTGCATTTTATCTGTTTGACTGTTTGATTATCTGTTCAGTTTTTATGTTTAAACTGTCAATTGAAGGACTTATCGGCGGCCGAATCCAAAATTGATTGATGTTCCATGATCAGTAGAATTTATGTGACTTTATGGTGTAATTATCTGAAAACTGATTAGGTATGATTAAATTAGAGTAAATGTTGGTAAATTACATGAATTGAACTTATTTACAATTAGACCACTTAGTGGCCACTATCTACACACTTTTGAGACCATTACATTACACTCAAACAAATGTTTCCTCAGCTCATTCCTTGTTCCCACCGAAATAGAGAGAGAGGGAGAGAATTAAGAGAGATTTGAGTTCCTTCTTGTGAATTGGCTTGTAGACTTGAAGAATTGTAGGAGCATTGTCTAATTAAGCTTCTAGTCTTGTGATTGAAGACTTAGGTAAGGAAATTCAACCTCTAATTATGTCCTTAAGTTGATTCTTGCATGATTCATGTCACGTTGAAGAGCTAAGCCATGTATTGGTTCAATCATGTTGAATTGGAGCTTAATTCATGCATGCATGTTTACATCCTTGAGTTTTGATGTTGTTCTTCATGAAAGTGTACATGCATGTTCATATCTTTACAATGGACCATGATTTCATCTTGATTTTGTAAGGTTTAGCTCATTAGAGCATGAAGTTGAAGCTTTGAATTGGTTCAAACTCTTGCATGTTACACATTTACCATGTCCTTGAAATATTGTTTGAAATCATGTTAAATTGATCTTTCCTTGGGCCTTGATTTTACAAATTGAGCTTTGAATCATGTTATTCTATGTATCTACAAGTGTTTTCCAAGAAATGGGCCCAAAGCAATTGATTTTGATGCATTTGTGTTTGATTTTGAACTTGGAGCTCAAATCTGGATTTTCCAGATTTTGGTCTTCCGCTCGAGCGGGGAGAACGGCGCTCGAGCGGGAAATTCGTGCTCCCAGTACTTTGCACTGTTTTGCAGTCCGCTCGAGAGGGTTATTGGACGCTCAAGCGGGACCTTGTGTCTTACGCTCGAGCGGCTATCGAGCGCCCTATCGAGCGTGATTTTCACCCATCCAGTACTTTTGACCTGTTTTGCAGAACGCTCAAGCGGGAAAGTCCACGCTCGAGCGGACACCTTTGTCTGCATTTATGCTCGAGCGGGGAAACCTGCGCTCGAGCGGGACTCTGTTTTTCTGAAAATTCTGAAAATGCTTTTAAAGTGCATCTTTGCATCCTCATTCCATCCTAGGCATTCTTAGGCCTAGTTTAAGACATCGTAATGAGGATATAGATGTAGAACACGCCGAGGCAATTAGGGATTAAGTTATTATCTTTCCCAACTGTGTAGCTTAGCGTGTATTCAATCTGTTAACTGTGTAGGGTTGGCTTCCGAGGAGACGCTCTAGCTTAACTGCAGCCCAGAACTCTGTGACTAACAATTGTGTAAAGATATGTTCAACTGTGAATATTTCTGACTGTTTAACCGAATTGCTTTCTGAACTGAAACTGTTAATTGAATGAATGTATGTCCAATATTCTGAACTGTATTGTGGCATCCTTAGCAACTACTGTTACTGACTGTTACTGTTACAGAGATCTCTGTCGGTTCCCTTGTTGGAACCACTACCGTTTACTGATTGATGGCCATCATTTACTGTCCGGTCTTTTAAGACCTACTGTTTACTGTACTGCTATGCTAATGGATGTACCACATATGATTGAATGACTGATATACTGAATCAATGAACTGTTTTCATTACTGTAAGGACATTCATTCTTAATCCCTTTACGCATTATGTTATTCACTGGGATTTAGCTCACTGCTCATATATATATGTAGGTGTATAGGCACCAGACCGGAGCTAGGAGCGTGGGGTAGATTTCCCTTTTTGTCAAGCCAACCACCGTGCCTCACTGCGAGGTTCCGAGCCTATCAAGCTATGGCTTAGGGGTGTTTTAATTTTCCCCCGTCTGTCTCTGTATGTGTTTTTGTAATAACCGCTTAGACTGATAAACTGTATTATACTGTTTAATAGGGATTAAGTCCCTGCTCTGAATGATTGTATATAAGGTACATACTGTTTTGTCACTGACTGTATATATGTGTGAGAAGTCCTTTTTGCATACAGACTGTCACAGCTCATTGGACATTGTTTACTTACTATATTGGCTTCCGCCAGCCCCTGTACTCTGTTTTACTGTCTTACTGTTAAGCAGGCCTTTGGTAATCTCGGATTACTGGCCGGTTACGGTGCTAAACCCATAGGGGCGGGTTTGGGTCGTGACAGTTACAGAGGGGGATATTAATGTATATATGGTATTTATTCCTAGATATATTACGTATTGATTTCCTAGATATATTTGTACTGTCATAGGTAGGTTTCTTGTAGGGTACTCTTTCTCATAATTAGGTTTCTAGTATGATATTCTTTCTCAGCCTATATATACAAGTCTTCTACTATATAGGATTGATTCTATTCAATTATTTAAATTCCTCATACTCTCTCTCTCTCTTTCTCTCTCTCTCTCTCTCTCTCTCTCTCTCTCTCACACACACACACACACACACACACACACCTGACTCACTGTCCACATTGATTCCTTTGTTTTGAAGAGTTGGTTCTTTCGAAGCTATTTTGAGAATGGATTAAGAAGACGACCCAGATGACCAATTCTACCTTTGCTGCTAATGCGGGCACGACCTTGCAGACACTGACTAGTTAGTTTCCAAGGATATAGTGATGGAGGCGGCATCTTCAACAGATGACGCCAAGGGGTGGCTTGGATGTTGTGCCAGGGGATAGCTTGGATGGTGCGCTAGGGGATAGCTTGGATGGTGCGCCAAAGGGGGCGGCTTGAGTTGTGCGCCAGAGGGGGTGGCTTAGGTGGTTCACATGGTATATCACCATGCTCACCACAATATAGGTATAATATGTTGTGTGCCAGAGGGGGGCGGCTTAGGTGATTCACATGGTATATCGCCATACTCACCATGATATATCGCCATGCTTACCATGATAGTGGTTCACATGGTATATCATCATGCTCACCATGATATAGGTATAATGGTTATGAAATAGAAGTTAAACTTTTCACTTTTCTCTTTTCTGTGACCCTACAATTTCAAGATCCGAACACAAGTTTAAAAATTATAATAAAAAACGAAAAAGAAAAAGAAAAAAAAAAGAAAAAAAGAAGTAATAATAAAATTCAAAACAGTAGAATAGAATTTCTAATAAATGCATTGAAAACAGTAGAATTCACAAACCCTTGTGGGCTTATTTTGCTTTAACACGCTTGTATTCAAAAGAGATGTACATGAAAATTTGAACAATGCACAATCCTACAGCAAAACCATAAACCAATTACATTGACTAAGACAACAAAACAATACATAGTAAGTAACAAAACAATTGATAGTGCTCAAGCACATCCATGTTTTTTTATTTTAGACTTGAAACTGGACAATACAGTGCTCTTGGCCTGAGGAAACAGTTGCAGGATTGCTCCATAGTTGTGACTTGTGATCGAAGAATGAATCAGTGAAGAAATGAGAAAATTATAGATATGCTCCTAATCAGCAACAAGGGCTTGAAGCAAACGAGGAATTGGCGACGGGTTCACATCTAGAATCCCTTCAAGGATCAGAACTACCTGACCCATTGACGGCCTATCATTCTCATCATCTTGGATGCACCAACAAGCAACTTTACAAATTCTCCACACCTCTTCAACATCAACATGTTTCTCCAACCTATGGTCTAACAAGCTAAGGACATCGCCACCTTCTATGACTACACTTGAAGCCCAGATTGGAAAGAATTTAACCATCCTTTCTTCAGATCGATCAGTGTTTCTTCTTCCTGATATCAATTCAAAAAGCATCATACCATAGCTGTACACATCAGCTTTGGCGGTAATGGCCAACCCTAATATCCACTCTGGCGCAAGATAGCCCATTGTCCCTCTCATTGTTGTCAGAACCCTGCTGAATTCTCGCCCAAGAAGCTTTGCCAGACCAAAATCTGCTACTTTTGGGCAGAAGTCAACATCTAATAGAATGTTTGCTGGCTTTATGTCACAATGTATGATACAGTCCCTGCACTTTTCATGGAGATAAGCCAACCCCCTAGCTGTCCCTAGTGCAATTTGGTACCTTGTTTTCCAGTCCAAGACCTTTGACTCCTTTTCATGAAAAAGATGGGAATCCAAAGATCCATTCTGCATGTAATCGTATACCAACAACTTCCTTTTACCATCAGAGCAGAACCCATAAAACCGAACAAGATTAACATGTTGGATAGTCCCAAGGGTGCTGACTTCTGCTCGGAATTGCTTCTCTCCTTGGTTGATGCTTTCCAGCTTCTTCACAGCTATGACAGTAGAATCAGGCAATGTCCCTTTGAAAACAGAGCCAAAACCACCGCCTCCCATTTTCACCGAGAAATTTTTGGTTGCTTTTTGTAGATCTTTGTATCTAAATGCAACCAATGAACCATAAACTGTTGTCATCCTCTCTTCATGTAGAAAGCTCAACCATCGATAAGTGTTTGGCCAAAGCAAACAAAGGGTTGCCACAATCTTGTTTTGTTGCTTCCAGAGATCAACACACATGAGGCCCATGACGACTACTATTGCAACTGAACCCACAACAGCACCAATAATAATCCCCATTTTACTTTTAGGCTTCGAAAGCTCGGAAGCAGCAAGTTTGAGATAAAGAGTGTTTTCACTACCATCTTGCAGATTCATGAGCTCCCCAATCCAAATTGAACACCCCTTCCTATCATAAGCATACGCAGTACAAGAGCAATTATTCAAGCAAGATGATTCACATTCAGCGACACTGCCAACAACCACAGATTGACGATTTTCAGGCAATCTCACGTTGGGAATTTCCCAAAACCTGTCTTTCTCTTGATTAGCAACAGTAGTATTCCCACACAGTAACTTGGCTATCCTCACACATCCTCCAGAATAATCACTCAAATTCCGATCATTGAGTGACTTAGGATTGAAACCAGTCAAACAATTACAGAAGGGTTGTGTATTCTGATTGCAAGTTCCAAATGGCCCGCATAAAGCATAGACCTCACATTGCTGTCTCGGCTGAGCCCAAAACAAATTCCACTCCTTTGTGATTTCCAACCAAGTGAGTAGTTGGACTTGCCCCGAAATATCCATAATAAATCTAGAAATAATCGAAGGATTATACATGGAATATGTGAAGTAACTCTCATTCTCGTTGTCATGATAGCTACAATTAAAGATATAATTAGCTCTCACTTCAGATTCTAAGCTGGGAATTTGCCCATTCCAAGGACCACTACTCCAATACTGTTTAGACTCATTCCAAAATACAACATACTGACTATTATTTGCATCAAGTTTAAGAGAATACAGTCCTATTGAAGGGTCTTCTGAGTTCTTCCATGAAGTGAAACTTTGGTGTGTGTTGGTACGCTTATTGTAAGCAAGCTTGGCACCAGGCAACCAAGTGTGAGCAGGGTGATCAAAGCTTTGCCAAATTGGTTGATTTGAATTAGACCCATCTCTCAAAATCAAGTTCCCATCGTCCCCAAGAACAGCTACTACAGAATTTGAAGTGGTAGAGTTCTGATTTGTGGACCAAATTTTGGTTTGGGACTCATTGAGAAGCACTAAGTTTCCATCTAAGATTTTCAGTTCTGAGGAATGCTTATCAGAGATGGGTGTATCTCTATTTGCTACCCAAACTATAGTTTTACTAGATACTTTCTTGTACCACATGGATATGTAATAGTTGGAAGACTTACCTGGTTTGTAAAAACCCATTTCAAAGTTTCCACCAGCAGAGACAATGGTCTGGTCCCCAGAGAGAGATTGGTTTGCAGAGATGGTGTCAGCTCCATGGGAGGGAATGTTGGTCAAAAAGAAGCAGCATATGAAGAATACAAAAAACATGAAGCATGGACATTTTCTGATATCCATATATTATCTGCACACAAGGGAACATTGTATGAAACAGAGGATGACTCACATCTTCATAAGAATGGGTCTCAAATTAATTACATTTTTATTTTTAAATATATTATTTGGTATTCTTTTCAATTTTTTAGCATCTCATTGTCGCCAAGACCAGGAATAAGAAGAAAAAAAATATAATTTCACAAATGTGTCGATATCAAATGCAGTCATCCACACTTCGAAGTTAAAGAACATATAGCAGAGCTGCGTCAAAGTGGGGTATGTAGACCCACTGCAATGTGAACCTTTGACTTTCAGTTGACAATTAAACAAATTTAAGCCAATTAAATAAATTTCACAAATGTTGATCTTTTTTTTTTTCCCCATTTTTGTCAAATTTTTTTTTAAAAAAAATTAGGAGACTTTTAGTCCCTATAAATATTGAATAAAAAGTCCACAAAATTAAAAAAGTCCCTAATCCGATGTAATTGAACAAAACACTATTTTAACCCGTTTTGGTCTTTAATAGAATTTTATTTTATTTTATTTTATTTTATTTTTTTAACTTTCAAAGAGTTGAGTCTCAAAGTTCGAAAAATATAACAAAAAAAAGGGTAAATTAGCCTGATTTCCCAGAGATTTATGATAATTACAAAAATCTGTCCTCGAGTTTTTTAAATCGGTAGTGTTACATGTGCCAATAAGTATACACATTAGTGTACCAACTAGTGTTATGATATCATTAATGATCCTATTGATTATACAAATTATAAATACCCAAAATCTCTAAAATTATGCCACATCATTAGTTGGTATACTAGTGTGTACCACTAATTCGTGCATATAGCATTATTCTTTTAAAATTACACTTACCTTCCATGTCAGTCATGCCTGCCAAACAAGCAGAAAATATCTTTTTACCTTTTTACCCTCATTTGTTTATTCATTTATTCATATGAAATTCAAAAAATGTGCACAAAAAAAAAAAAAAACCTGTTTATAACACAATCATTGTCACATTTCTTATTCCTCCACTGTTTACATTTTTTCAATTTGTTTCACATACAACACATTGTTATTATCATTGTAACACATGCATAAATCCTACCCTGCATAAATGCAATTTGACATATTTATTTATTTTCTTAACTTTTGATTTATTGAACTGAAAAAGCCATTTTATCACCCCAAAAAAATGAATGAATTAATTAAAAAGTGAAATGAACTTACTTGTAAGCCTTGGTAAAAAAAGACTCCATAATCCATTAATTTTCATATTGTTATATTTCTTTGATCAATTTTGAAATAGTGTTTGATTTATCGT
Source organism: Camellia granthamiana (assembly GCA_036172215.1). Taxonomy (NCBI): domain Eukaryota; kingdom Viridiplantae; phylum Streptophyta; class Magnoliopsida; order Ericales; family Theaceae; genus Camellia; species Camellia granthamiana. The sequence goes on from CM069907.1 coordinate 66,736,678, forward strand.
AATAAAAAGAGTAGAATAAAATGATGATTTTTAAAACTCCTTTATGTTATGGCCACTCTCTTACAATAGTTAATGTTAATTTCAATTTTAATAATACACATTTTATAAATTAAAAAAAAAAAATTGAGTGAACCAAACATCCCACCCCAATAGACCAAACACAATATAAGTTACTTTTTCTTCCAAATATTACTCTAACTAACATAATAGTATAAGAACAAGTTGTAAAAAGGTTTGTATCATTTAAATAATCTATTCAGAATTTTATTATAAAAGTTAATGTATAATCTAAATTCAATTTTTACATAATAGGGTCTATACTTAAATGAATTTAGATCACATATTAACCTTTCTTTAATAAATTTATGAATAAAAGTTTTAATTATATTGCATTTAGCGACGGAACTGTGTAGGGACCGAGAGGGACTCCAATCCCTTCCGATTTTTGACAATTTGTTATTGATTTTATATTTGTGAGTATTTATAAAATGTATAATACAATGATTTTTTAATTTTATAAGAATTATTTTACTAACTTTTTATTTCATTAGTACTTTGAAATGTCTAATAAAATGATTTCTAATTATTTCATATTTTAAATAATAACATCAATTTTATCGAGTCGATTTTATAAAAACAAAGCGTTACATGTTAGTTATGTTTTGAATTTTAAAAATCAAATGGTATGTATTTTTTTTTATGAGTAATGTTTAGAGACCCCAGAATTTCACCTTTATATTTATTCACAAAGACATGGCAAGGGTTAAGTCTTAATTGATTGATTTCTAAATAAATCAACTAACGTATAAAATTTTGTAGCAATCCCGATTTTCACCCGTCTCTTTGTGGTGTTCCGGGCTCTGGTTGGTATGGTTTTGAACGGTGTTACATATCTTAGTTCCTTGTATTCCCCTTATTTTGGTTATCGGGTTGTAGCAGTGTTTGGAACAGGTAATGTCTCATGTTTATATCGGGTTGTAGCGTATCTTTCATGTTTTGCCACTTTGCTGACTATGTCGAGGATCGAGCTGCCAGGTCAGCTCGCGGGGGTCTAGGGGACAGCGTCCCTTGGCGGGTCCGAAGGCAGCGCCCCCGAAGCAAAAATACAAAATGCATTCAAAGTTGCTTGTTAAGGATTTCCTACTAGGCTTTATGCTCACCCTACGAGATTTTTTGTGCAGGAAAAGATATGGTGATTCCGCCTAACTAAAGGCGAGAAAATATGTGTTGAGAGTACAAGACTCTCATTTTGCTGTAACTCTGTTTGTAAGCCAATGACTGTATTTGTGTGGATTTGAATAACTATTTTGTGTAATTAGGCCTAAGCCTTGAAAACTTGTAAACCCTTGGGAGTATCTATTTGTTTATGTTATTTTGATTTAAATTGAATGTATTTTCTCCTGAAGACTATTTGTATCATGTAATGCAAGTGTGGGGATTTATTTTCAATTTTACTTTAAAGAACCATGGTTATCGTATTATCATTTGGGTATAAAAATTGGGACGTTACAAATTTAATATCATTGAGTGTAAATTTAAACATTTTTCAAGAATCTTAAGTATTTTTCACTTTTTATTTATCAGATTATATCAATCAATAAATTGCTTAAAACACTGGTTTAACTGATTGTATATCGAGATATTCAAAATTGAAAAAACTATTTATTGGACTTATTTAGTTTTCTCAAGAAATACTTTTTTCGCAACGCTTATATAAAAAATTGCATTCAATTAATAATGCATCAAAACTAATTCAATATAATTTATGCATATACATTGGCCCGCCCGAACAAAATTCCTGATTCCGCCCTCTGGTTGCATTGTTGATAGAAAAAATGTTTGAATCATGTTAGGACCCTTAATCTTGTCAATCCCGCGAACAAGCTTGTGTAATTGAGTTGTAAATTTCCTTGCTGTTTTGTCTTACTCACTCGAGCGAGGACTGCGTCTAGCAAAAAACCTGAGAGATGTGAATGTACGCTCGAGCGCAGGTTGCGTGGCTCGAGCGAAGCCACTTATGGAAATCACGCGAGATAATTTCCTCGCTCGAGCAAGAGAGTCTTCGCTCAAGCGAGCTTCACTGTTCCAATTTTCTTTAAATACTTGTTTTAGTCCAAAACTAGGATTAGGTTTTTGGGAGATCTACTTTAAGATTTTCTAAGGTTTTCTTTGAGAGATTTTTCTACGTAAAAAATCGTTTGTGTCGATTTATTATTTATTTCGAAAACAACATTCTAAATCACTTTCGTAAGTACTTGATGATTTAGATTGTGTGTTTTGAATGATTGGGAATTGGAATATTTCAATCTTGATCTAATCACGAATCACTTAGGATTTTCAATTGGTATCAGAACAGGTCACTCTTTGTTTTTATCAAAACTATAGGAGAGTGATTTTGTGTGATTGGTGATATGGATTCAATTTGTGAAGGTAACTCGACCCATAGACCTCCATTACTTGATGGTACAAACTATTCTTATTGGAAAGCTCGTATGAGAGCGTTTTTAAAATCCATCGATATAGTGATCCCGGTATTTCCTGTTGTTATTAAACTGTAATCCGGACTCGGTTCCGTAGATTTATTATTGTCTTATACTCTCTTCTATCCCTTACTCTTTGTTTTGGAGTTTTGGGTTGTGTTGGGCTTGTTGGAAATAAGTTGGTTGTGTTTTAGAACTAAGAATTTCTGCCCAGTTTTTGGCCTCTCCGCTCGAGCGGGGGTTTTTGCGCTCGAGCGGGAAAATCCATCTCCCAGTATATTTTTCTTCTGCAGTGTTGTACGCTCGAGCGGGCTTTGGGACGCTCGAGCGGGAGTTCGTGTGTTACGCTCGAGCGGAGGAGTGGGACGCTCGAGCGGAGACCTGTTCTGATGAACTTCTGAATGGTTGTATCGGCCGCTCGAGCGGAGGAGTGGAGCGCTCGAGCGGGAGTCTGTGAGTGGCGCTCGAGCGGGGGTTTCCACGCTCGAGCGGAGAGTCTGGTTTAGTACACTCAGATTCACCTTTTTTGTTCACTTTTTGATTTCCTTTCTCTCTCTTACTTTGTCAAAACCTCCATTGGAGAGCACCTCACTCTAAAACCTAACTTCTCTCTTAGGATTGATCTAGCTAGGGTGTTTTGCTCACCTTAGGTCTTCACAAAAAGGGTGTTGATCGTCGAGGGCGTCATTTTGATCCGAATAGTTTGGCGTTTGGAGCACTTTGATTTCGGGTCATCTTCTCCATTTGAGTTTTCCATTTGAGGTAGGGATTCTCCTTGTTCTTTTACAATACTTCCTCTATAGATAGACATGTGGTAATTTTTGTATTGCATGAAAATGGTATCATGTTGGAATTGTTTGAAAATCATGAGTAAACCTAGGGTTGGTTGAGTTGAGAATGGATTTGGCTTCATTAATTATTGTTTTGGTTTACTAGTATGTAAATTAGCATGTTGTAGTTGAATGAGAGAAAAGCCCTAAATTATATTTAGGTTGGGTAAATTAAAATGGGGGTTTGTTGACTATTGTGTGTAAATCTCTTTTATCAAAATGAGTTGGGTAATGGTGTTTAATGTTTAAAGGATTAACCATGGTGTGGAAATTGGTTGGTTGAGAACAAGGGTAGTGGAGTTGGTTTTGTGGTAACAAAAAGGAAATGAAATTGTTTTTGTGAAAAGGAAGAAAGTATTTTCGAAATAAGTTTGAGAATTGGATTGTTGAATTCTTGTTAGTTATGTGTATGTGATACGCATGTTGGATATGCCTTGTGTGCATGATTGTTGACGGCGTTATATGCCGAGGATATGCCTTGTGTGCATGATTGTTGACGGCGTTATACGCCGGGGATATGCCTTGTGTGCATGATTGTGGATGACGTTATATGCCGCGCTTATAATCAAAGGTACCGTTACCTTCCAGCCAGCGCCTGGAGAACTGTATGCGCTAATAATAAAAGGTGTCATACCCTTCCAGCGAGCGCCTGGTAAACTGGCAGTTTGACTTACTATGCATATGGCTAGTAGAGTGAAGTTGGTTGTAGTTGTTTCAGTATATCCTTGGCTTATTAAGTGCATGGCAGGTAGAGTAAAGTGTAATGTTGTTGCTTCGTTGTAACTGAAAATATCATGAGCTTGATTGGTTACCGTTTGGAGTACTGAGTTTCTCCATTGATTGATTGTATACATGTTGGTGGGTTGTAAATTTACATTTTTACAAGTTATACATGTATAGTTATGATAGTAGTGGAAACAAACTAAAATGTCATATTTGTCTTTTGGAAAGTGTAAAGGAGAATGAATATTTTAAAGATAAACATGTTTGAAAAGGGTACATCTGTGTACGTATGGGAAGGGAAGAGAGTATCGAGCTTAGTGAGGTTATTTCCTAAGTGATTGTTAATGTCATGAAAGATTGGGAACGGGAATTAATGAAAGGAAAACGGGAAGGGAAACTAGTTGTAACGTTGAATGAAATGGTTGTTTTCGAGAAAAGTTCATACATATATATATATTTTGTGTAAACTGTCACATTACTATTCTAGTATGAGAATGAGGGTTCATGATCATAGCTATCTGTAAGTTGTTATTGTTAAGGATCATGTTGAGTTCCCTACTGGACTATATGTTCATCCCACGTTGTTGAATCTTTTTCAGGTGTTAAGCAGGTTGAGCTGCAAGATTTGGATCTACTTATTTATTGGCCACGGGGCCTCTGTTATGTTGGCGGAACGCTATTGTTGTGAAAGGGTTATACCCTTCTTCTTGTACCTTAAGTGATGTAAGCCCAAGGGCAATTTGTTAAAGTATGTTCATGTCATATTTACTTTGCACACGAATGAGAGTATTGTTAATCCCTTATACAGATTGAATGTATGAGTCTATTTCCACATGTTACCTCTGAAATTGAATTGAGTTAATGAATTTGGTAATGACTTCGAGTAATAAAAAGTGGGGCGTGACAACTTGGTATCAGAGCTACCGGGTTTGAATACCTTGAGCTCGTGGGAAGTGGTTTTTACCACGGTAGGTTTACTACATGTAGTGAGGTCGTTGCATATAGTTAACATGAAAGTTAGGACTTATGTGTTGCATTTATGTGAGCATGGGATTCAGTCTCTTGGATAGTACTCATAGCCGGTGAACTTGCTTTGAGGTCCTTTTGGAAACACGCCTGATCAACGTGGTTTCTGATGGGAATTCCTTGAGAGTTCCGGGATGAGTGGCTATCTTTGTGGACTTGATTCGATTATGTGTTTACCTATTTAGATGTTTATATGCAGTAGAGATGTAAGTTTTGAGACTAAGTGTGTCTTGTGACTTAATAGTAGTGGAAGTGTGCCTTGGAGAAGGCTATTGTGTTTTGCGCTAAGTGTGTTTTACCTTTGTGCTTAATAGGATGTCTACACGAGGGAGTAGAGGACGGTTGAGTAGTAGGAGTGCTGGGAGAGGCACAGCAGTTCCTGTAGTACCTGCCGTTGCAGCATCGGCTGTCGGCGAGGATGTTGCATGTGAGATTGTGAGAGCAGTGCAAGACGCCCTAGCTCGCACTGAGGGCGGCAGCGGGCATGCTCTCAAACTTACTAAGGAGTTCTTTCGCTCCAGTCCACCAGAGTTTGTAGGGGAGGCTAAGCCGTTGGAGGCAGAGAGTTGGCTAGAACAGATTTCCAAGACTCTTGATATGCTCAGAGTCGAAGATGAGGAGTTGAGGGTTTCTTTGGCGACTTTTCAGTTGAGGAGTGATGCGAGTTATTGGTGGAAGAATGTTAAGAATAATGTGGGTAGCACGTGGGTTGCTTTTACCGAGGCCTTCTTGGCCAAGTATTTCCCTCCTTCTGCTCGGGAAAGGTTGAGGGATCAGTTTTTGGAGTTGTGTCAGGATGATACTCCTGTGGCACAGTTTGAGATGCGGTTTGCTAGTTTGTCGAGGTTTGCTCCAGAGTTGGTCACAACAGAGGAGCGTCGTTGTTTTGAGTTTGAGAAGCGATTGTGTTTCGATATTCGGGAGAAGGTAGCTGGATCCCTTTTGAAGGATTATTATAATTTAGTTGAGGCAGCGGCCCATGTGGAGGCCCTGATTGCGAGTGATGATGGGGTTAAGGAGGAGACCATTGAGGCAAGTCCTACGGTCCCTAAGCGCTCTAGGCTCAGTAAGGGGTGGAGGCGGAAACATGCTCAGTCGGGGGATGGTTCCCTTTCTTTGTCAGAGGTTTCGGGCGCTTCGATTAGGAGGTCCGAGGAGGTGCAGGTTTCAGACCAGTCTCAGAGTAGGGGGTCTGGTGGTTGTTTCGTTTGTGGCCAGCAGGGCCATGGTAGACGTTTCTGCCCTTTGCGTGTGAACTCGGCCAGTGTTTCAAAACCTAGTCAGACTCAGTCGTACCTGTCCAATTGGGGACACTATCGGTACCAGAAACGGGTAGGCCAGGCTTCGGGAGCCTCGCGAGGGGCGACTCATTAGTCAACCCTGTAGTATCACCCTGGAGGGGGGACTTGTGTGTTGTTGACCGGTAATGTATTGTATGGATGATTTAGTTGCTGACCGGTGTACTGTTGGATGCTGAGGCACCATGTTTTTGTAACCCTTATGCATGCATAGTGTTGTTTGTTTAATCCTCAAGTATGGGGGAGTATGTATGGATTTTAAGCTCTCTATTTTATATTGAGAAGTTGTTATTTGGGGTCAATAATCCTAATGTGGTTGCTTGCTTGGTACTGTATGATGAGTTGGTTGTGTGACGGCCTGTGTGCCTTATTCACTTTAATGATTAATTGTTGAGAACGGGAACCCGTGGACGAATGTGTTAGATGTGATGGTTTTGAGAGTTGCTTAGAGTTGGCAAGGTTATGTGGGAATGTTTGTAGGGATGTGAGATTTGTAACTTGAGTTAGCAGAAATGGTACCTGTTGTTGGTTCGTGTGTTGGACGTTGCTGGCTAGCAAGTTCGTAGTGACCCCATCGGTTGTATAAGGGTAGTGTTCGTATTGTGATTGGTTCTCAGTTATTGGGTATGGTTTGTGAGTGGAAGCTAGCAGTATTCTTTGGAGGGAGAATATTTGTGTTCTAGAGTAACGAGAATGGCGTTGGTTAAATTATCCTTTGTGATTGGGTAGTCGTAATTAAGGATTGACCATATCGGTCTTCGGTTGAGGAGTTGAACAAGTTTGCTATCTAGCCTTGGAGGGTGGTAATTCCCTTGGAAACAGGGTTAGTGCGGTTTAATTTTAGGAGATCCAATGAGATTCCATAATTTGAGGTTTGAGTAGGAACTTCGTGTTTGTAGTTGGTGGTTTTAGTGGCACATCAATGTGTGGATAATTGGGTGTGGAGTTTATTGTGTTGATTAGTCAGCTTGTTGGTATTGGGTTTAGGGTTGGCATTGGTCACCTTGAGGTTAGTCTCGTTTGGTGTAGACTTGTGCGTGTTGATTAGGAGAACTGGAACTAATCGAACGTGTTAGGCCATTGAACCTGACGGTTGATAGAATACATTAATTTTATGTATTGATTGATTGTGTATATGACTTATGTGTTTATATGCATGTGTGTAGAGGAGGAGATGGGGGATGTACTCCGCGGTTTAGGGGAAGATGGGGGATGTACCTCTAAACCGGTTAGTGGTTATCCAAGGTGAAGTTGTTATTTCTATTAACTATCATTATAGAAATGTTATGTTTTGTGTCGGTTGTAGTATCACCGTGTGCGTGATGGTTGTTGTTAGTGTTGTTTTGAAAAGAAATGGAAAACAAAACTTTTCCTAGTATTTGGGTCACCTAAGGGTGTTGTTGGAAAATTGAATTGAATCAAGGGTTTTGAGAAAATTCCAAGTGAATGTTTTTTGACAAATAAACCGTGGACGATTACGTTTTGGATAGCACCGTGTTTGTGAAAAGTGTTTGCAAAACTTTTGGGTTTCGCATGGAAAATGAAGGATTTATTTTGGAATGTTAACATTGAAAATTTGGCTATCTTTGAGAAATGTCTCTTAAGTAAGAAAATGTTTTCTGATTATTTACTCCCAAGATTTGCTTTGGTCGTGTTATTAAGAATTATGTTGTGGTTAAATAATAACTTAGCGTGAAGCACTAGTCGGTTATTGGTGAATTGTTTCGGGAATGGTTTGGTTTTGTTGTGGCTTCTGTGCCTATAGTGTTGTCGTTTGGAACGTGTTCCCTTGGTTAGTCTCTTCCTCGGTAAGGGTGGATTGAAGGTTTGTAGTGAGAGTAGTCTCTTTCCTAGCTCTCGGGTGTTGGTGTTGTGTGTGATCAGTTGGCCTTGTGTTTTGGCGTATCCTTAATTTCGGGGTCGAAATTCTTTAAGGGGGGGAGGTTATAGTGATCCCGGTATTTCCTGTTGTTATTAAACTGTAATCCGGACTCGGTTCCGTAGATTTATTATTGTCTTATACTCTCTTCTATCCCTTACTCTTTGTTTTGGAGTTTTGGGTTGTGTTGGGCTTGTTGGAAATAAGTTGGTTGTGTTTTAGAACTAAGAATTTCTGCCCAGTTTTTGGCCTCTCCGCTCGAGCGGGGGTTTTTGCGCTCGAGCGGGAAAATCCATCTCCCAGTATATTTTTCTTCTGCAGTGTTGTACGCTCGAGCGGGCTTTGGGACGCTCGAGCGGGAGTTCGTGTGTTACGCTCGAGCGGAGGAGTGGGACGCTCGAGCGGAGACCTGTTCTGATGAACTTCTGGATGGTTGTATCGGCCGCTCGAGCGGAGGAGTGGAGCGCTCGAGCGGGAGTCTGTGAGTGGCGCTCGAGCGGGGGTTTCCACGCTCGAGCGGAGAGTCTGGTTTAGTACACCGAGATTCACCTTTTTGGTTCACTTTTTGATTTCCTTTCTCTCTCTTACTTTGTCAAAACCTCCATTGGAGAGCACCTCACTCTAAAACCTAACTTCTCTCTTAGGATTGATCTAGCTAGGGTGTTTTGCTCACCTTAGGTCTTCACAAAAAGGGTGTTGATCGTCGAGGGCGTCATTTTGATCCGAATAGTTTGGCGTTTGGAGCACTTTGATTTCGGGTCATCTTCTCCATTTGAGTTTTCCATTTGAGGTAGGGATTCTCCTTGTTCTTTTACAATACTTCCTCTATAGATAGACATGTGGTAATTTTTGTATTGCATGAAAATGGTATCATGTTGGAATTGTTTGAAAATCATGAGTAAACCTAGGGTTGGTTGAGTTGAGAATGGATTTGGCTTCATTAATTATTGTTTTGGTTTACTAGTATGTAAATTAGCATGTTGTAGTTGAATGAGAGAAAAGCCCTAAATTATATTTAGGTTGGGTAAATTAAAATGGGGGTTTGTTGACTATTGTGTGTAAATCTCTTTTATCAAAATGAGTTGGGTAATGGTGTTTAATGTTTAAAGGATTAACCATGGTGTGGAAATTGGTTGGTTGAGAACAAGGGTAGTGGAGTTGGTTTTGTGGTAACAAAAAGGAAATGAAATTGTTTTTGTGAAAAGGAAGAAAGTATTTTCGAAATAAGTTTGAGAATTGGATTGTTGAATTCTTGTTAGTTATGTGTATGTGATACGCATGTTGGATATGCCTTGTGTGCATGATTGTTGACGGCGTTATATGCCGGGGATATGCCTTGTGTGCATGATTGTTGACGGCGTTATACGCCGGGGATATGCCTTGTGTGCATGATTGTGGATGACGTTATATGCCGCGCTTATAATCAAAGGTACCGTTACCTTCCAGCCAGCGCCTGGAGAACTGTATGCGCTAATAATAAAAGGTGTCATACCCTTCCAGCGAGCGCCTGGTAAACTGGCAGTTTGACTTACTATGCATATGGCTAGTAGAGTGAAGTTGGTTGTAGTTGTTTCAGTATATCCTTGGCTTACTAAGTGCATGGCAGGTAGAGTAAAGTGTAATGTTGTTGCTTCGTTGTAACTGAAAATATCATGAGCTTGATTGGTTACCGTTTGGAGTACTGAGTTTCTCCATTGATTGATTGTATACATGTTGGTGGGTTGTAAATTTACATTTTTACAAGTTATACATGTATAGTTATGATAGTAGTGGAAACAAACTAAAATGTCATATTTGTCTTTTGGAAAGTGTAAAGGAGAATGAATGTTTTAAAGATAAACATGTTTGAAAAGGGTACATCTGTGTACGTATGGGAAGGGAAGAGAGTATCGAGCTTAGTGAGGTTATTTCCTAAGTGATTGTTAATGTCATGAAAGATTGGGAATGGGAATTAATGAACGGAAAACGGGAAGGGAAACTAGTTGTAACGTTGAATGAAATGGTTGTTTTCGAGAAAAGTTCATACATATATATATATATATATTTTGTGTAAACTGTCACATTACTATTCTAGTATGAGAATGAGGGTTCATGATCATAGCTATCTGTAAGTTGTTATTGTTAAGGATCATATTGAGTTCCCTACTGGACTATATGTTCATCCCACGTTGTTGAATCTTTTTCAGGTGTTAAGCAGGTTGAGCTGCAAGATTTGGATCTACTTATTTATTGGCCACGGGGCCTCTGTTATGTTGGCGGAACGCTATTGTTGTGAAAGGGTTATACCCTTCTTCTTGTACCTTAAGTGATGTAAGCCCAAGGGCAATTTGTTAAAGTATGTTCATGTCATATTTACTTTGCACACGAATGAGAGTATTGTTAATCCCTTATACAGATTGAATGTATGAGTCTATTTCCACATGTTACCTCTGAAATTGAATTGAGTTAATGAATTTGGTAATGACTTCGAGTAATAAAAAGTGGGGCGTCACAATCGATGAGAAAGTTTGGCACTGCGTGATCTATGGGTGGAGTGAACCTATTGTTACCATTGATGGTATTGATATTCCCAAACCCCTTGATAAATGGGACACAACCGATTACCAAAACTCGAGTCGGAATAGTAAGGCTCTCAATTCTCTTTTTTGCTCCGTCACACCTGAAGAATTTCGTCGTATTTGCACGTGTGAGGTAGCAAAAGAGGCTTCGGATTCAGTAGTATCAGAAGAATAAAGAACTGCAAGTTCTTCTTCAGTATCAAAAGAAATGTCAGATTCATCAGAAAGCATTCTGAGGATCTGTTGCTGGATTTCATTATTTAAGGATAGTTCATTAAGCTTTTGCTGGATTTTGGATTTGCAACGATTAGCATAATGACCTATCTGTCCACATTTATAACATTTAATTGTGGATTTAGATTTCTTTCTGGAGTATTTTTGTTTACCTTTAGAAGGTGATTGCTGCTGAGCTAAATTTTTTGCATACTTGTATTTTCTGGATTTCTTGGAATAATGTTTGGATGGTTTTCCAAGCTTATTCTGTTTCTTTTTATGAGGATACTGTAATTTGGTATCATAGGCAAATTGTTCGCAAAATTCACCTAACTCTTTTCTTCCTGTAAGATGTTGAGTCTTCATTTGTTGCTGTAATTTAAGATCATTACATAAAGCAAGACCTTCATTTGTGATAAGACCTACGAGCTGGCCATAGGTATATCTGCTATATGGAATAGACAATTAATTATGCCGATCCCTTAATTTTTTTCTAACTCTTTCAGCAAAAAGAGTTGGAAGACCATCAATAAATTTGGCTTTCCAATGATCGGAATTAGCATCAGCTCTGCGATGTACTTTCATTAGAAAAACATCTTTATACCATCTAAAATGGGATAAACATGGACATCTTAATTTCTGAAGTAATTCTCTACTTCGATCTTCGATGCCTGTTACAGCACCAACAAAGTGGAGAACGATAGTGTTTACAAGAGTGTAAACAGCATCTTGTTCAGTAGTTTCAGCTCTAGTGTCTGGATCAGTTTTAATTCTAGTAGAGCCTAGGATTTCATTATTTTGGGCAACTATGAGAATATTATCCCACCATCCTTTAAGAAGCCCTGTAAAACCACTAACAATGAATCTGGCAACTTGATGATCGGTATTCTCATTTTGTTTACACATGGTGGCAAACATGAGAATATGCTGTAAAACTTCAAAAATTTGATATTCTGAAAGACCATCAATATTCCATTCATAAATGGTTCTACTGTGGTAGGATTTCTGACTATGAAGAAAATCTTCTTCATAAAGAATATCCATAAGACTAGGTCTGGAATAATAATATCTGCTAGGGGCAGTATAAGCTTGTCGTTCAACATTGGTTCCATAGTGAATCTTGTTGAAAGAGGATGGTTCATTCTGGAAATTTGCTAGTATTTCAGAAATTTGATGTGGTTCCAAATTCTGGTAATTTTCTTCTAAATCAGGAAAATGATTTCTGGATAACATATTGACTTGTGAGGATTCTCCTATGTGTAGGTTTTTAATCTTGTTCATAAGAGTGTCCATAAATTCTGTATTATCCTTTTTGGGTTTCAAATTAAAATTTGTTACTGGAGGTGTAGGCTTAAAAGCTACAGGTTGGATTTCTGGAGTTTTGGGTTGGAGATAACAGGTGTTCTTAATATGAACAACTGTTTCTTCAATTCTGGTTAATTGTTTACCCATAGTTTCACAGAAAAGGTTAGTATAATTATTTTGTTTCATGACAGGAATAATTTCCTTAACTGTCAAAGTATTATCACTTTTTGTTGGAGGTTCAACAAAAGCAGTAATAACTAAGGGTTGATTTGTAGAATCACTAGGAAGTAATTCTAAAGATTTTGTAGGAGGATGTACTGAAGTAATTATATTACCATCAGTAGTGATCCAATTTTTCTAGATATTTTCTAAAACATTTATCTGAGAATTCTGGATATTACCATTTTCCATGAACCATAATGGAAAGGATTGAAATGTTTGATTTACTTCCAAATATTGATAATATTGGATTTTGATGTCTGCAAGCTGTTCTGGAGTGTGATTAGCAAAATACCATTCTCGAAATTTTGCATATTTATCCTGGTAAAAATCCTTATTTAGGATTTTTCAGTTTTCACTTTCTGGACTAAAATCCATTTAAACTTCAAAGTTCATATCACTGGCAGTAGGACTATAAGGTCCTTTGCTACTGGATTCCCTTGGTTCATAAATACCATGTGGGATATGGTTTGTTGAAAACTGTAATCCTTGGACTACCAGATCCATAGGATCTATGTGTTCTGGATTGCTGGGTGGCCTGGATGGCATTCCTTGTTCAACTGACTCTAGAGGTTCAGCTATAGAATGTCTAGATGATTCTGGAAAATCTACTCTATAGGCTTCTCTAAAAGAAGGAGTAGATCTAACACTGGTGGTAGACATACTTCGAGAAAGTTGTCTTTGGGGTTTCTGGAAGCGAAGATAAACATTACCTCCATCAGTCTGAATAACATCATCCAAGCTTTGCTGGACCATAGGTCGTGGTGGAACATTAGAAATTTTCCACCTTTCTGGAAAGGTTATTTTCTGCCATTCAAGCATTTTAGGCATGGCAACTTGGCTGCGAAATAGATTGGTATCTATTAAAACTATATGACCTGCTGGACTTTGTTTTCGAATATAAGGATTTAATGTTGTTAAAACTTTAAGATAGATTCTGGAAATTACCGCATAAGGGGGAGATCCTGGAAGGTATTCATATCCATTTGGTAGCACTCTGAGTTCTAAGACTTTAGATAGATTAGCATCTGATAGTGCTATACTTAAATTAGGATAGATATCAAAATATACTGGACCATGTGAAAGACTGGTTTCTATGGCTCCCATAAGTGATGCTCTCCAATCGAGGCATCTACCATCTCTAAGTGTACACTGGATACTGGTATTTTGGCCTAATAATGTTAAAGGCATAGAGGCAATCTGGACAAGTCCGATGTGGACATATTTGTATTTCTGAATGAAAGGATAAAGATCCTGAAATTGGAGGAGATATATTATCTCATCATTATTCTGGACAGGCATTGCATGCTCAAATGTTTTAATTATTCTTTTACTGGAGAAGTCTAGCATACCTATCTTATAGATGGTATCCTGTTTTGTCCCTGGGTGTCAGGGGAGGGGAGTGTCCAACACTTGGTAAAAGAATTATCTTAAAGGAAATGAGTTGTGTTTTGAACCATGGTTGTATTTTCTTTGGGGACATCTTGTGTCTGGTTTATTAGTCTAGTGGTTTCCAAATGGAGTCTTGCAATGATTCTACGAGTATGATAGTTTGGTGGTGTAATCTAGATTTTAGATTGTTTTGGCCGTACGAAATTTGGGTAATCTTCAGAACTAGGTTCTCTTTTCTTTGCAAATGGGTGAGTTGGGATGAATTATGAGTTTGTTTGCAAAACCTTGGAGGGTGTTTCCTTGTGCTTAATGCGTGATAAGTCCTAGAAGAAAAGTAGGATCTCTTGTTGGTTGGCCAGGGGAATGGCACTATTGTTTTAAGTATCCCGCAGGTTGCGTTAGTCGAATCATGGTTACATTCAAGGTGGACCTTGTGAGTCACCGTAATACTAGTGTACAGTTTGTGTTATAACTTGGAGTAAATGTCTTAAAGGTTGAGTTGAATTAACTTTTAGCTTGAAGGCCATGTATAGTTTGGGTGCTTACCTAGTTGTGTTGAGTGTTGCTTAGACTTAAGGTATGTTGTTGAAACCATTTTTGTAAACCCCACATCAGAGTGGAACCATTAATGTTGATTTGTAGTCTTTGTTGATGGAAATCCTAGCTCATTGTCCATATTTATTTTATTTTGTTTGGGCTATGGGGTGTGGCATCACCCTAGTGTTGTTTAAGTGTTGTTCATCTTGTGACGGTTGGTGGTCACTTTTTGAGTTGGTGGTTAGTTCTTTTGAAGAGGTATTGTTTCATTTTGTTAAGGTCTCGGAGTGGTAATAGTTGTTTTGGCCTTGGGGTGCATTGTGCATTAGGCGATGGAGATAGTTCGCTGAAGTTGGGTTATCACCAAAAAGGTATAGTGTTTTGGTATTCTGAGGAGTTGTTTTGCCAAAATTCTTGTTATGCTTAAAGAATTAGATCATCTTTTGTTATCATTGGGTTATCAATGTGGATAGGAGAGCCACTTAACGATTTATACTAGTAAGGGTTTTTATAACCAATTATTGTGCGATTGCAATGGTTTGGTTCGTTACCAGTGTGACTTGTTGAGACTCATGTAGTAGTCAAATAAATTTTGTTGATGCATTAGTAAGTACCAGAGTGAGTTTGTGGGCGACTGTAGAATGTATTACATTACATAAGTTTAATTTCGAGGACGAAATTTCTTTAAGGAGGGTAGGTTATAATGACCCAATTTTTTTTTTTTTTTTTTTAAATAGCCAGTGCATAATTTAATTGAGCAAATTTTCGAATTTGATTGCTATGTGTAAATTCTGTGCGAAAATAGTTCGGTTTTGTATTTGTTAAAAATAGTTCTCGATCTCAGAAAATTATGAAATTTTTATGTGTTGTTCCCAGATGAGTCTAGCACGTTGTATAAAAATTTAGAATTAAATGACGAGTATTTATTTTATGAAAATTCACGGACTGATTGGTATTCAGTTTAATTTATAGCAGAATTTTGTTATTTAATTTTCAATGTCATATTTTAATATTTTAATTTTATAATAAAATATTAAATATATATATGTAAATATATTTCATTAATATAATTATTGTAGAAGGTTAATAGAACATGACAAGAGAAGCACAATCGGTTCCCATCCTAATTTCCAGAATCTATCTTAAAGTTTTAACAACCTATTCGTCTTGCATTCAATGAATGGCAAGTGGCATATAGCCATATTCCAGTTAATAAGGATGTTTTTATGTCCAAATCTACAGCTTATTTTTTTATCAGATTTGGAATCCCATGGATATGGAAATGGGATTTCAGATGTGATTTCCAGAACAAAATTCCCCATTTAAAAAGAATTTTCTTTTATAAATGGTGGACTAAAATGGACGATGCTAAACCTCGTCAAGAACTTCTCTAGAAAATCAAAGAACATACAAAGGCCTGCTGGGATGCTACTCCTAAACTCATTCCAGCTGCTCCAGTCCAGAATCCTTTTGTTCAAATTCAAAATGAGTTGAAACAAAAATATCCTGCACTTTCAGAACAAGAATTAGTCATTAAAAGCATGGACTATATGAAAGAACAATTTCTCCAGTCATTTTCCAAAGATGATACCGGTATGAAATCTAGTACTAGTCAGGATGATCCAGAAGATGAAGGCCATACTGATCCGTATGAAGATGAAAATGAATTTACAGTATTGGCAGGTGAGTCACAAGATCCTACGGAAGCTGATCCCAACTTTGGAGATTTTTGGGATTCTCTCACGGGCCTGATTGTAGAAAAAATGAGTTAGGACAAACAGGAAAAAGGAAAAGGAAAAGCTGATTAAAGCTTTGTCTCCCAGTAACTTTCCAGCACCACAAAACGCCAAATTTGCTTTCGGCTAAAAGCAGATGCTCCAGCTGTCTTCCTACCGACACTTCTTGATAAGAGAATCACGAGGAGATAAGATGATCGACTCCAAACCAATCAGGACACGCCACTTTTCTACCTTATCCCTATCTTTTACTTTTTATTTTCTATTAAAAGGATGCCTCATCCTTGTTGAAGGCACGCATTAATTTTTAAGTTTTTCCGTTTATAAGCTTGTATTCTCTCTCTCTTTCTTTCTCTTTTTCAGGTTTGTAATATTTAAGTTGAAGTAAAATAATATCAGTGTGCCATATTGAAAGTAAGTATTGATTGTAAGTATTTCTTTATTTTTTATTTTATAATTCTCGTTAAGTATAAATCTTTGTTTGTAATATACTATATTATATATAATTTTTATTAATATTATCACTCTTCAACTTATAAAATTAACTCGTCTCTCAACCAGTTTGTCCCTAATTTACCCCACTCCCGATATGTTATGACACAAAGATGGACAACAGAAAATGGAACAACACATTAATGTATAGGGCCACTGGATGTATAGAGATTGCATAGATATATTCCTGTAAGTTCAAAATTGATTATCAAAGTGTATGACATTAGTTTTTATTAATACAGATTTGAACTTGTATTAATATATGTGTGGCATTTCTAACCTCCGGCCGCAAATATCTAATTCGGTCGGAAAAACGGCATCTTGATGAAAATAGTAGCAGTAAGTAGAAAGAGGGAGAAAGCTGCTGAAAAATTATCAGGAGCGGAGAGACTGAAAAATAGTTATCTTATATAGAAAATATAATTTAATATGAATTTTTTACTCTAAAACTCTTTCTAAAAGTATGTGACCAAATATCATTGCAAAGCCCCCAAAATATAAAATCCGAACTGAAATAATATGCTCCAATCGTGATGACAAGCCTAGAGTAAATGAGGAGATAGATTCAGTAGTGCAAGGCAATATTTAGAGAGAAATTTACCTGCGTCGAGATTCATATCTGCAAATTTTACTTGAAATTTGGGGTCACCATCCTCTGAAACCCACACACCACGTAATAGATTACCATGACACCTCTTTTGTTCGTGTAGGCGATAAAGCCCTTCGAGTATACTCTTGAAGTAACAACATTAATGTATCATATTAGTTATAGAACCTAACAAACATTTCTTAGGGGTGACTAATGGAGGGGGAGAGAGAGAGGAGAACAGTGGCGGCCAGCAGGGGTGACAGTGGCGCCGAGGGAGAGACATGAGAAAACTTACTTGAACAACTGTTGATGTTGAGCCTCCATTTCCAAATACTGAGTCTTCTCGTCATTTTCAGTCCACAAAATGCTATGATTGTCAAGCCAGTGTGTCAACTCGATGGACGGTAGCTTCTCAATCACAACCTCAGTGTACATTTTTTGCTGGTTCAGAGCGAACACTTTCGGAAATATCGGATGGTCTACCGAGTCAAAAATTTCTGCCATTTTCGTTCCTCTTTTAAGCTTCTTGTAGCAAAGAATGATGCATTCCTTCGATAATGAGAGGTTACCGGAGTTTGTTTCCGAAAATAAAATTGATAGTTGTATGATTGTATTTACGTCATATTATGATTAGATGATTTATCTTGAGAAATACAAAGTTATTTTTTTTTCTTTGAGTTTTGGAATTTATTTTTGATAAGAAAAATAAATTGATGTTGATGAATATGGTGTAAATTTTTAAGTTGATATTATAGAGTTGTTTTGGGATTAAAAACTCTAAAAGTATTTTATTCATGAAATATGATTATGCTTGAAAGATAAGTTGGGTTAAGTTATGTTTGATATTATTTCTTTTGGAAAAATGTGAATATAAGAAAATTACTAATTTAGTTGATTAGATTAGTTTGGTTAAAAGTTTATATCCTTTATGGTTAAAAGTGTGTTTTTGAGATTATACCATAACTTTTAATATAGTAGGATGAAAATGTTAATATTTCATAAGTATGGGATATTTGTGAAATTTATTTTGGTTATCTTGTTTGAAGTGCAACAAAATTTATTGAAAGTTTTGTGTGAGTCAAGACAATTGAGAAATGGATTTTTGATTTTAATAGTTGGAGTATGCTAATATATTGCTTTTGAACATCAAATTTGTCACGCCCCACTTTTCAATACTCGAAGTATTACCAAATTCATTAACTTAATTCCATTTCAGAGATAACATGTGGAAATAAACTCATATATTCAACTCGTAGAAGTGAATAACAACACTCTCATTCGTATGCAATGTAAATACAACAATCGCATGCTAAATAAATTGCCCTTGGGCTTACAGCATTAAGGAGTCAAGAAGAAGGGTGTAACCCTTTTACATATATGGCATTCCGCCAACATAAAAGAGGCCCCGTGGCCAACAATTAAGAAGATCCAAATCTTGTAGCACATCCTGCTCAACACCTGAAAAAGATTCAACAACGTGGGATGAACATATAGTCCAGTAGGGATCTCAACATAGCCCTCAACAATAACAACTTACAGATAGCTATGATCATGAATGCCCTATCTCATATTAGAATAGTAATGTGACAGTTTATACAAAATACACATAAGTATGAACTTTCTCGAAAACAGCCATTTCATTCAACGCTATAAGCGATTCATCTTTCATTTTTCTTTCATTAACCCCAATCTTTCATAACATTAACAATTACTTAGGAAATAATCTCACTAAGCCCATTACTCTCTTCCATTTTCCATACATACAACAGATGTGCCTTTTCAAAGCATATTTTTGAAAAATGTTCGATCTCCTTCACACTTTCCAAATGACAAAAAGACATTTTGGTTCGTTCCCAATACAATCACAACTATACATGCATACCTTTATAAAAAGGGAGATAACAACTCACTAACATGTATATAATCAACCAATGAGGTAACTTGGCCCTCCGAAACTGTAACCGACCAAATCCATGATATCCTCAGATACAATGGAACAACAACAACAAAACTTTGCTCTACCAGCTATGTGCATAGTAAGCCAAAGATACACCTCTCACAACAACATACCAGTTTACCAGGCGCTAGCTGGAAGGGTGTGGTGCCTTAGATTCTCAGCGCAGTCAGTTCTCCAGGCGCTAGCTGGAAGGTCGCGGTACCTCTGATTTTTAGCGCAAGGTATAACACCACCAACCAAAATACAACAGGGCATAACTAACATGTATAACACATATACATAAACCATCAAGATACAAGCAACGTGTTAAAGTATATGAACACATAATTAATTCCCCCCGAGCAAGTATACATATATAATGTATCTCAGCACTTCCTCACATACAATGTTCAATCAACAATGGTATAATGCATACACGACAATTCAACACAACCATGTCATCCTCCACCGATGACCAAGGACAAAACTTCTAGATGCAAGTATTTATTATTTCTATTAAAGACTCAATTACTATGAGACCACAAACCCAACAACAACACTAACACGGTAGTTAAAGATACAACCCCCCACGTGTGTGTATTTAACACTCAAGAAACAACAATCCAATTTTCATACTTATATCAAAGATACTTTTCTCATTTCACAAAACAAATTCTATTTCCTTTTGTTTTCACAAAACCAACTCCATCCCTTTTGTTTCCACAAAACCAATTACATTCCTTTTGTTTTACAAAACCAATTCCGTTGATAATAAAACCATAACTCACATTAGTCCACTACATTCATTTCAAAACCATTCCAAAGCCAAAGTTAACCCCTTAGGCATTAACACCTTCACCCAACTCACATTAACAATAGAGATTTACAACATAGGTTAACTACCCTCCATTTTAATTTACCAAATTAGAATATAATTTAGGGCTTTTTCTTCTTTCAACTATAACATGCTAATTTACACTCCAATTAGCCCAAAGCAACCATCAATGATAAAATAACCATTTTCAAACAACCAACCCTAGGTTCCTTCTCATGATTTCAAACAAATCCAACGTGGATATGATTTTCATGCAATACAAAACTACCACATGTCTATCTATAGACGAAGTATTGAAAAAGAACAAGGAAATCCCTACCTCAAATGTAGAACCCAAGGAGAAGAAGTGCAAAACTCGGAAGTGCTCCAAATCCTAAATTTCTTGGATCAAAATGAAGCCTTCGATGATCAACACACTTTTTACAAAGGCCCAAGGTGAGGAAAACACTCCTACTAGATCAAACCCTAGAGAGAAGTTAGGTTTTAGAGTGAGGAGCTCTCAAAAATCGGTTTTGGGAAAGTAAGAGAGAGAAAAGAAAAGTGAAAAGTGATTCAAAAAGTGATTTCACGAACTGATATAAAACAGGTCAGCTCGAGCGTACAACACCCCGCTCGAGCGTCCAAAGAGCCGCTCGAGCACCGGATGCACCCTTCCAGAATTTTCTGCAGACGACCAAAATACTGAGAGAAGGAAATTCACGCTCGAGCGTCCAAATTGCCACTCGAGCGGAGAGGCAACAACAAATACCCGCTCGAGCGTCAAAGAGCCGCTCGAGCAGATAGACCAAAACCTGGGCAAAATTCTAAGTTTTAAAACACAACCAACTTATTCCCAACTTGCCCAACACAACCCAAAACTCTAAAACAAAGAGTAAGGGATAGAAATGAGGAAAAGACAACAACAAATCTACGGAACCGAGTCCAGATTACAGTTAAACAACAACAGGGAATACCGGGATCACTATAAAATTTATATATATGTTTTTTTTTTCAAGATCTAGATGATTTTCGAAATCATCATTTGATTTGTTTTGAAAATTGATTGTTGGTTCAAGAAGATGAGAGTTTTTTTTTGAAAGTCGGTTTACTTTTTTGTTCCTTTTAAAATAGAAATTGAGGGTTTTGAACTATGAGGATTGAAGAGAGATGTTTTTTGTGACTTTCTTTCAGTAAATGAAGACGAGTGGTTTCTGTGAGAAAACCTAGAAATTGGGAATTTTTAAGAAAGATGTTGACAATCTTTGAAAATGTTGTTATATTTATTTTGTGTGCCAAAATAAATAATGTTTGAAAAATTGTTTATTTGTTTACATATAAATGATGGTTTTCATGGAATATGAGAATTGTTGAAGTTTTAGAAATTGTTGTTCAAAATATTGATATAGTCTTGAAGTAACTAAAGGGTTGAGATTACTCTAAGTGTGGGAATTTTGTTGTCCCATGGATGAATTGGAATAAAAGTATTTATTGTAGTGGCTCGGATTCTAGTACGTATCGGAGTGGTATAAATTGGTGCTCGTCACCTTAAAACTTGTGTGGTTGTCGGACTCTTGGTATTGATGGGTAGGCAAATGAACTTTAAATATTATAATTGAGGACCCTTGGGTGATGTTTGGAACCTTGATTGAAGCCTTAACAAGATATTTAGGCAAGGTTAGATCAACAGCCCCAAGTTTGAATTTTTGTTTTTGACTAGCAGTCACTCTTTTGCCCTTTTCTTTTTCCACAATTTGAATTTGGATGTGAGGCTAGAGCCATTGGAAAGCTTATTTCCGGGGCTTCGATTTGGACATAAGAACGACCTATAACGGAGTCCGGATGAGAGAGTTATGCCCGTTTGAAGTTTTGGAATCTGTGATGGAAGCAGGTACGCTCGAGCAGGAAAAGAGACGCTCGAGCGGACTGCGCGAATTCAGCAGCTTAAAATGTGATTTTTTAGCTCATTCTTTACATTTCCCTTTTCCTTCTTCATTCCTGTCACCCTAGGTCCGAAAACCCTACGTTTTTGACCCCAAATACCTTCCATTCCTCTAAGATTTGGCCAAGATCCCTTGCCAAAAAGTGAAGAAGGCTTGAAGCTCAACATTTTCTACCGATTGGAATTCGGATTTGTGAAGGAATCTCATCAAAGCTTTGCTTTTTGCTTGATTCTTAAGGTAGGGGCCCTAGTTCTTCTTCAATACTTGCATTAATAGATAGATTTGTGGTATTTTGATTATATAAACGTAAAATCTACATTTTTGAGCATATAGTGTTATATCATGGAATTTGGGTGTTTAGGGTTTGAAGTGTTGGGGTTCAATTGTTGGGTTAAGATTATGGATTATGAACCTTAGGTGTATAATCAATGGGAAAATTGGAATAAAAATTAGTGGTTTGAGAAGTTTGAATTTTTCTTGAAAACCCTAAGTTGATTCATGATGATAATTAATGATTTTGCCTAAATTGATAGTGGAATCATGAAATTGAGAGGTTGAATTATAGGTATACAAGTTTAGTTGGATTTTAGAAGTGTTTGAAAATTATGTTAAAAATTAGCGAATGAACCTTTATTATGGATATTGTAAATCATGCTCTAATATGAAATGAAATTTGGGGAAATAGTTTTGTTAATGATATAGAATTTGTGATAAGATGATGAAGTGTAGATTTAAGAATTTTATTGTGTAGTTAGAAAGTGATTTTATACCTCAAAACTAAAAGCCCAACTTTATGTTTGACTCTAGTTATGAAGTTTTATTTTGGGAAAATAAGGATACTTTAATCAACATGAAATTTATGAAATTAAGTCTATGTTGGTTTAAGATGAATGTGAATAATGATAAATGGGAGATTGTGAAATATGACGGTGTTATATGAATGAGTTGTATCAAAGAAATTAAATGTTGGAGATTAAATTTATAACCGTGGGTAGTAATTGATAACCAATGTGTTGTAAAAATTGAATATGAAGACTTGATAATGATATGGAAAAGTAAAGAAATAGTTTGAACCCAAGAATTGTGAACACATTAAAGATGAATCTTTGCCTCTATGGATGTGTTGTTATATTTTTGTGTGACAAAAGAATGAATGATTTAATGGATAATGAAGAAGGTCATGGAACATATTTGTACTTGTTATGTGAATGGAATTTTAATATATGGTGGATATATATTGAACTAATGTGTTACGGAAATAATGGAAGACGTGTTGGCATTGCCACTAATTGTAATGATGGATTGTGATGTTATCTTGGGGTCTGTTTCCCGCCGTATTTTGAGCCGGCAAAGCGTGGCGCTTGAGATAGGTTCCGCCTTCCTTCCGGAGTAGCGCCTGGTAAAGTGTGTGGTATGTTGAGGTTTCGTGTTCCTTCTGGCTTGTGACCGGTAAAGCGTGTGACTCATGGAGATGACTTGTGATTGGATCCAGTATTTGATATGAAATTAATTGAAAGAATGGAAATTGAAGTGGTAATTGGATATGGATTGGTGATGGTGAACTTAATGAATTAGGTGCAGCAATAAAGGTAAATTATGAGTATTGTTCTGTAAATAAATAAGAGACTGAATTGAAAGGGGTTTGTTAATCTTGTGTTACCTTGAAATGAAATCTGAGAGTGTAAATAACGGTGTGAATTGAGTATAGGAAAATTGTTAGTGAATCAAAAAGGGAAGTTGAACTTGAAGTTATGGAGTTCTAAATAAATATAATGAGTAGAAAGGAAGAATGAAAGAAAAAGAGGAACGTTAAAAATGGAAACTAAATGAGAAATATTTTGGGAATTGGTTAATAACTTTAAAATGATGTTGTTTCTCAAATATAGTTATTTCACAGGGATCTATGGTTTTCTAATGTTAAGGGATGAATTTTAATGGATGGAGGCTTTTCTTGAAAGTGTTTAAATAGTTTTGAGAAAAAGGTACTTTACTTATGATATTTTTGAAATTAGAAGATGTCACCCTACTATATGGTATCACCCTGCATGCATGATCATTTCTATCTATGTGTTAGTTATTGATTTAGAACTATGAGATTCCTACTGGGCATTAGTGCTCACCCCTTGTTGTTTTATCTTTTTACAGGAAGAAAGTTTGGATTTTTTGATTGAAGAGTTAAGAAGTCCATGTGTCTTTTATATGTAATTTCATTGTAGATGTGATGGATCATGTATCATTGTATTTCTATTACTCAAGGGTAATGGATGTTTGTAAAAAAAAAAAAAAAAAAAAAAGGACCTAATTTTAAGGCTTGGGTAATGTTTCGGAGTAATTAAAATTGGGGCGTGACATTTATATTCATCTTGAGAAATTATATTGAAATGAGAAATGAGAATTTCGATCACAATGGGAATATTGTGTGAAAGTATTGAAAGTGGAAGAAATATTGCATTTTATTATTAATCATTGCATTGGCATATCAATTCATTTGATAATGATGAGTTTTGAAAATTGATTTGAAAACTTTGCATTGAAAAAAGAATGTTTCATGAAATGATTTTGGGGTAAATACGGTGGTAAGCCTTGAAAGGTGGTGTAGAGGATAGGTGTTGAGCCTTCCAGTTAATACTGGTAAAAATGACAGATTACAAGTGTCGAGTCTTCCAGTTAATACTGGTAAAAATGACAAATTGGTAGTACTTGTACAGTCTAGTTGCAGATACCAGCCTAGGGATTACCTGAGTCGTATTTTCCATCTTAGAATTTTATTGAAATTGTTGGATTAATGTGTTTTCAAATTGACATTGTGCATAAGATTTTCAAAAGATGAGAAAAATATTTTGAGCATGACATGGCATATGCATTCATCTCATAAGACTGTATAAAATGGATTTGATTCATTGTTTAATTATTTGATTCAATTAATAATGAGATAATTGAATGAATTGAAAATGATGTCCTGTTGCTATCGAAACATGTTTATTTATTTAAGTTAACTTGTTGTGGTTAATTAAATAAATTGGATTTAAGAGATTATGTAATAAAATCATATGGTTTTGACATGATATGATTTCACGTATATGTATGAGTATTTTGGTACCCGCATTATCTTCTAATGTTTTAATATGGGATTGTTTGGTGAGCTAGTGGTTGCTCACCCCCTGCCTGTACATGTGTACAAGAAATACTTTTTGGATTTGGAGATCAAACAATGGGTTTTACCATTTCATAAGTGTAATGTAGTGATGGATTGTACTACTTCATTTGTTGTTTGGCTGAGTGCTATTTTTTTTTTTTTATAAAGAGTAGTGTCCTCTCTTTTATTGTAAGCCTCAGGGCATTTCTTTTATTCACATGTAAACGTCATTGTTGTATAACGAGAGGGAATATGTATATTTAATTATTCATCATTTCACCCAATGATGAAATGTTATTTGTAAATGGACTTAAGTACTGAATATTGGTAATGTTATTTGAGTGATAAAATATGGGGTGTGACATCGATTATTTCTACTGAGTTTTGGCTCACCCTATTTCGGAAAACCTTTTTCAGGTGCTGGTGATATGCCTCCACCAAGGACTTAGCTTGGGAGGACTGTGGAACTGAATGCTCAGTTTTTGTTATTTTGCATTTAACTTTTGTACAGGCCTAAAGCTTTATTTGTATTGAGCTTACGACTTACTTTTGATGTACCCAAGCCTTAACTTGGAAAGATGTAAGCCTTTAGGGCATATGATTACCTGTTTAGCTTTTATTACATTATTATTGTTGGTAACACATGCTGTAGATTCAGGATGTTCTATTTATGAATGTATATATCATGTGTCACCCTTTTATACCATCGAATCTTATGTAATAGAAAGACATTATAGTCTGATTCATAATGTTATTTACTTATTGTTTTGGAAGGTATATTGCATTTATTTTGGGGCGTTACAGGTCGCAACTAGGATCATTAGCAAAGACAAATACATCGTAGGATTAGGGGCCACGTGTCCCTCCTCAAAATTTTATAATTATTAATATTCATATATTTGCATAGTAGTTTTTGTTTAATTCTTGAAAATTATAATTGCATCAATTAGTATATTAATTAGTATATTAACAGATGATATAACATGATTTTAGATGTTTTAAATTTTTATAGTTTGTATATAATGGATGAGGTCAATAATTTTGAAGTGACAATATCATAATATACATTGGTACACTAATTAGTATACCAATTAGTGCATGTAGCACTACTGTTTTCATAAAGGGTCTACTTATTTTTTTATTAGTGGCATAACAACTCCAAACACATAAATGAATTTTTCTCTCTTTTTCATTTTATTCTATTTTTGTTTTTTCTTTACAAATTTAATTTTTATCTTCCAACATATTTCATTTATTTATTTTTGAAACGGCATTCTTTTTTTCTTATTGAGCAAATAACAAATGTGGTTCTTGTAGGTTACCTTGAAGAAGTTTTATCAACTATCCATCTTGATTAAACAATCAACATATTACATCAGTATTTATACAAATAACCAGTTGCACTAACTAACTAACCATACGCTAACAAACTAACCACTCTTCTAACAAACTCTGTTATCTGTTATACAACTATACAATGTAACTAACATACATCACTCAAGGTACACTTGCACTAGCTTAGCCCTTCATCTGATCATCTGATGGTATATCTTTATCAGGCCCCCTCAAACTCAAGGGAGCAGAGGCAACATTGAGTTTGGAAGTGAGAAAAGAAAACTGAGAAGTCGACAATGGTTTAGTAAAAATATCAGCAAGCTGTGAGGCAGTAGGAACATGACGCAAAAGCAATTTATGAGCTTGAACTTTGTCGCGAACAAAGTGGCAGTCCACTTCTATATGCTTAGCCCTGGTATGAAACACAGGGTTGGCAGCTAAAGCAAGGGCAGATTGACTATCACACCAAACAACAGGAAGAGAAGTGTAACGCCCTCAAAATAAACCCATAATATATATATAACATTGACATGCATTAATAAAAGAAAACAAATCATTATCTCATTCATCAGAGTATTAATATTGAAAACATTACATGTAACATCAAAAGTAAATGCCCTACAGGTTTACATCTTTCTAAGCCAACACTTGGACACAAAATGTGAGTACTAACTCAACTACAAATTAAGCCCTTGGCTTGAATGTTTACATGTAATAACAAATAACTAAAAACAAGTCTTCAAAGTCCAAATCCGTCCAAGCTAAGTCCTTGGAGGTAGCATATCACCTGGACCTGAAAATGATTTTCCCGTATAGGGTGAACTACAGCCCAGTAGAAACATACTAAACCAAATATAAGCATTGAATAAAGCAATAGTATTCAATAGATGGTTAACACAACTATTCACTTCACCAACATACAGTTTCATGACATTAATGTCTATGACACGTTTCACTTTCCATTATTTATTCAACTTTCCATTTATATCAATATGGCTTAGAAGCTGGCCAAACTATAACAGTGAACTAAATATCACATTAACATTTCTTCCAATATCAACAAAACAAATGAGACTAAGGCTCACACCAAAACACTTCCATACTTCTCGATTGATACACATTTTAGTGCTGTATCAACAACATGTAAAAACACTTCCATAAATCAATAAGCACACATATAGTGGTACTAATGGAGTTCATCCCCTATCTCCTCCCAAACAAAATCCGGTTTAGATGTCCATCCCCTATCTTCCCCTAAACCGTGGAGTACATCCCCTATCTCCTCCCAAACAAAATGCATATACAATGTATTAAACACTTGGCATATACAACACACAATCAATACACGTATTTTCTGTATTAATTCAACAGTCAAAATCAATGACTTAACCAATGTGATTAGTTTCAGTTTTCCCTAATCCACATGCAATGTCTACAACAATCATGACTATCCTCCACCAATAGCCCAAAACAGTTATTTCTAAACAGGAAATAAATGTAGCAACTAATATAATTCCAACATTTTCATAGGTGAGTGATTAAACTAATCAACTACACCATTTAATCAATAAATTCCTCAACTCCATGAATTCAACTAAATTCCCCAATTTTCCTAAATTAATTATACAAATTAATTTATTACAACAACTAGGGTTTTTCCCAAAATTACCAAACAACCCCCAACATATCAAAATACCAAAACTCAGAACAAAACCTATAATATGGAGTAGGAAATCCCTACCTCGAAGTAAATAACCCGAATGGAGAAGATGGAGATGATGACCTAAAATCCAAAGTGCTCCAAACCGCCAAACTCATAGATTAAAACGAAGCTCTCGACTCACTCTATCTTTTTAATAAAGGGCCTAGGGTAGAAACACTCTAAAACTAGATGATACCTAAGAGAGAAGGTGAGTGGAGGGAGAGAGAAGTCGGACCTAGGGTTTTGGAATCAAAAGGAATATTAAAAAACTGAATTTTCCTCGCTGCTGCCTATTTAAACTTGACAGGCTCGCTTGAGCGAAGGATTGGTCGCTCGAGCGACCAGACACAAGAAAGCTTCGCTCGAGCGAAAAAAGTCTCGCTCGAGCCAAAAACGCAATGCTTCAGGTCTGCAACCCAGAAGCTCGCTCGAGCGACGAAATGCTCGCTCAAGCGAAGAACTCGAAAACATACGCCTCGCTCGCTCGAGCGAAGAAAATCTCGCTCGAGCGAAGAAACACTGCTCTCAGGTCTATACTAGACGCAATCGCTCGCTCGAGCGAAGAAGTCCTGGCTCGAGCCACTAGAAACAAAACTCGACTCTTGCTCGAGCGACAAAACCCTTGCTCGAGCGAAGGACCAAAAACAAAAGCTCGCTCGAGCGACCAACTCCTCGCTCGAGCGAAGGTCCAAAAATTTGGACAGCAACACTTGGTTTCCAAACCCAACCAACCTGTAACAAACCTGCCCAACACATCCTATAACTCAAAAATAAGAAATTAAAGGACGACAATAACATTTTGATAACAACGGGATCTACGGAACATAAGTCCGGATACAACAACCAAAAGGAAAAGACCGGGGTCGCTATAAGAAGATTGAGGGATAAAAAAATCCTGAAGCAACATTTGAAGCCAAGTGAGTTCTGCAGTGGTATTACCTAGCGAACGATATTCAGCTTCAGTAGAAGATCTTGAAACAGTGGGCTGTTTCTTGGAAGACCAAGATATGAGATTGTCACCCAAAAAGATACAATAGCCGGAGGTGGAGCATCTGTCAATATGATCTCCAGCCCAATTGGAATCAGTATAAGCATGAAGCTGAAAAGAGCTAGGAGTGAAGAGAAGACCATGAGATAAAGATCCTTTAATATAGCGCAAAATTCTTTTGACAACAGAAAAATTACCAACTGTTGGAGAATGCATGAACTGACAAGCTTGATTGACTGCATAGGACAACTCAGGTCTAGTGATAGTAAGATACTGTAGTCCACCCATAATACTTCGATACAAAAAAAGGATGAGGACAAGGCAAAGAATCAGAAGTGGTCAAGGAAGGCTTGGAAGAAACAAGTGTAGAGCAAGATTTACACCCAATCATGCCAGCCGTAAGAAGTAGATCAGAGGCATATTTGTGTTGATTAAGAAAGAAACCATTACAATGAGACTGGACAGAAATGCCAAGGAAATAAGAAAGGGCACCTAATTCCTTCATGGAAAAGGCAAGATACATATGGGACAAAAGAGTTTGGATGTAGACAGCATTGGTACCAGTTAGAAGAATGTCATCAACATATATCAAAATGAAGGTAAGGGAGGAAGAGGTTTTGTGAACAAACAAAGATGTATCACACTTACTATTAGTGTGACGACCGGCCTCCTTTTTCTCTTCTTTTCTTTCTTTCTCCGCTACGTTCTCTTTTATTCTCGTTGAATTGAAATGTCCGGAAATGATTTCCTAATCCTTATTTTCTTTCGGTGTTGAATTTCGGTCGTTCCGGAGGGTGCGCGGGTGAATCTAGGGAGCCCGGGAACAAAGTTGAAATTTTGAGTTACTGGGCCAGGGCCGCACGTGCGAAAGTGGGCCGCTCGAGCGGTGGTAGGGGTCGCACGAGCGGTCAAGCTTGACACCCATAATTTACATATTGTCTAAGGGCGCACGAGCGGATAAGTGGGCCGCACGAGCAGTCAAGGTGGCCGCACGAGCGGCCAACTGGGCAGTCCATGCCCTGTTTTCTTATAATGTTTTGGTCCGAATATATATCAACTCTAACTCATTTTTCCCTCATTCTAAACCTAATTTCTCTCCTCCTTGTCTCTAGAAAACACCTCAATCGCCCAAAACTCTTTGATTCTTGTGATTCTTGGAGCAAGATCATCAACATTTTCCCTCAAATCTTGAAGATCCAAGGCTGGGGCTTCACTTGGTGGGTAGAAATCAAAGCTCTCTCATCCATCTAAGCTAGGGTTTGTCTTCTCCAACATCTCAAAGGCTTTGAGGTAGGGATTTCTTGAGTTATATATATGGTTTTGCTATTTGGGTGTTGATTTAAAAATGTTCTTGAAGTTTTGTGCTAAATTTTAGATTTTGGTTCAAAATGTTGAGAGTCTTGAATATGGGTTTGAAATCTCTATCTTTTTACTACTTCTTGGGGGTTTCCCTCTATAAAACTCATGATGAATGATTATGATGGAGTTTCTCTTAGAAATGATGAAATTTTGCTTTCAATGGAAACCCTAGAAATTGGGGCTTTTTTTGAAAAATAATGAAGATGCCTTGAAATTATTTGTTTTCTTGTATCAAGAGGAAGTATGAGAGTTAGTCTCACCAAATGTCTATCAAAATAACAACTTCATGATGTATATATGTGTTGGAGACTAAGTCCTCTTTTAAAATCCATTGATAATTGTATACTTGTATAAAGTGGTAAGATGGCAAGTTGCTGAGTGCCATAAGTGATGTGAAAATGCTTAATCGTAGTGTAATGGAAAAGTGAAATGAATGATGGCATGTTAGCCATATTGAAAGTTTGGTCATGATGAATTAATGTTGAGGAATTGTTGTGGTTTGTCGAAGACACATGACTATTGTGTGAAATGAGAAATTTGTAATTATGCGTTGGAGACCTATGGGTATCTTGTGGAAGAACATGGTAAGGAGGAAATGAAAATGTGATGTTGAATATTGTTGTAGACATGTTCTTGAATATAAAGAATGCTATGAGTTAGTAGTTATTGCATCATATTCTTAATTGTTTTAATGTCATTATTGCACATCATGACATGAGTTGGAAAAGCATTCATTTTGAGAAAGATCGTTGTAATGAGAACTAATGGAAATGTTTATGGGGTAAATACGGTGGTAAGTCCGGATAGGGGGTGTAGTTGAACTTGTTAAGTTGGCCTGAGTGTCCTTGGTGAAAGATCAGAAAGCCGCGCGGATAGGTGTCGAGCCTTCCGGTTAATACCGATAAAAATGACAGTTTGGTAGTACTCGTAGAGTCTACTTACAGACACCAGCCTAGGGATTACCAGTGTCGTATTTACCGCCCTTGTTGATTTAAATATTGGAAGTTTGAAATTGATGAGATTGCTAAATATTGTTGAGAACATGGTGATTTTAAAATAGTGCATTGAACATTATTGAGAACATGATGATTTTGAAATAGTGCATTGAAATAAAATTTCCTTCATCATTGGCACTTGCATGGCATTGCATATGTATTTTTAACGCTGATGGAATTGGCATAACTGTATATACTTTGTGAGAAATCTCTACTGGGCTTTATACTCACCCCTATGGGATTTGGTGCAGGTAAAGATGTGGTGAGCCCGCCAAGTTAAGGGCATGGAAATGTTTTGAAGAAGTGTAGTTTAACTCTTATTTTGTTGTGATATTTTTGTAAGCCAAGGGCTAATGTGTTTGGGTCCGAGAGACCAATATGTGTAACCGGGCTATTGCCTTGGAACTTGTAAGTCCTTGAGGGCCTTATTTGTTTTGATTTAATGATTTCTTTTACATGCAATAGATTCATGTACTGGTGAGTAAATAAATGTATAATGGCATGTGAGAATACTTTGGTAAACATTGGAACTATGTAAATGAATTTGGTCAATATCTCATTTTGGAAGTGGGTTGATGTAATAGTTATGTGGGTTTATTTTCGGGGCGTGACAACTCGGTATCAGAGCTACCGGGTTTGAATACTTGGGGCTCACAGGGAGTGGTTGTTATACCACAATGGGTTCATTTTGCATGATTAGGAAATGTTTTGCCTATGTGATTATATGATAGCATGCTTATGTGATTATGTGGGTATGAGATTAGACTTTGGGATGTTATTTGCGCCTATTAGATTCCTTGAGGTCTTATTAGAAGGGTACCTGATCAATACTCATTATACTAAGAATTCTTGGTTTCTCATGGGACAAATCGCATCGCTAAAGGATAATTCGTATGTGCTTATGTGATTACATGCTTATGTGAAGTGAATTGAATAGTTTGTGTGTTAGAATGCATATAATTGTTATAGTTTAACGTGTGAGGTAAGTTGCGAGCACATTTGGAATTATGTGCTAATTTATCTATCTTGTTCCTTAATTAGGATGTTGGAAAGGATTCAAAGTCGTGGTGGTGAGAGTGTGTGCATCTGGGAGGCTGTTGCGTCGTGCACCTAGTTGATTTTGTTTTTGAATTTTATAGGAGGTCTACACAGGGAACTAGAGAATGGATGTGTATTAGGAGTGTCAGTAGGGGTATGGCGGTTCCCCTAGCACCTGTCGTTACAGCATCGGCTGTCGGCAAGGAAGTTGCACGCGAGGTTATGAGAGCGGCACAGGATGC
Source organism: Camellia granthamiana (assembly GCA_036172215.1). Classification (NCBI taxonomy): domain Eukaryota; kingdom Viridiplantae; phylum Streptophyta; class Magnoliopsida; order Ericales; family Theaceae; genus Camellia; species Camellia granthamiana. Next base: position 66,769,440 of record CM069907.1, read on the forward strand.
TCTAGCTCGCAATGAGGGGGACAACGGGCGTACCCTCAAGCTTACTAAAGAGTTCTCTGCTCCAATCCACCGGAGTTTTTGGGGGAGGCAAGACCACCGGAGGCGGAGAGTTGGTTGGAACAGATTACCAAGACTCTTGACATGCTCAGAGTCGATGACGAGGGGTTGAGGGTTTCTTTGGCGACCTTCCAATTGAAGGGGGATGCGAATTATTGGTGGAAGTATGTGAAAGGTACCGTAGGTGCCACGTGGGTTGCATTTACCGGGGCCTTCTTGGCCAAGTATTTCCCTTATTCTGCTCGGGAAAGGTTGAGGGAACAGTTGATCGAGTTATGCCAGGGTGCTACTCCTTTGGCCTAGTTTGAGATGAGGTTTACTAGTTTTTCGAGATTTGTTCCAGGATTAGTGCCAACGGAGGAGCGCCGTTGTTATGAGTTTGAGAGGCAGTTGTGTGATGATATCCGGGAGAGGGTGGTCGAATCTAGGTGGAAGAATTATTTTGACCTAGTTGAGGTGGCAGCCCATGGAGAGGCCGTGGTTAGCAGTGTTGGTCAAGTTAGAGAGAAGGCCACATCGGTAACTCCTACAATTCACAAACACACTAGATTTACCAAGAGGTGGAGGCGAGCTCATGCTCACTCCCGGACTTGGCCCTTGTTTTCATCAGGGGTTTTGACCTCGTCCGTTGCGAGATCCAATGAGGTTCAGGCTCCAAAACAGGTTCAGAGTTGGGAGGCCTTTGTTTGTTTTGATTGTGGTCAATGGGGCCATGCTAGACGTTTCTGCCCTTTCCATGTAGATCCTTCCGGTGTTTCTGAACCTAGTCAGACCTTGTCCCATCAGTCCAGTCGGGGACGTTATCGGTATCAGACCCGAAGAGGCCAGGCTTCAGAAGCTTTGCGAGGGTCGACTTTTAAACCAGCACAGTGGTATCACCCTTGAGAGGGACTTTTGTTTTAGAGATCTATGTTATAAATTGTGAAACTTCAGTGATTGATCGGTGTATTGTAGGGTGCTAAAGCGCCGTAGTTATGTATTGTTATTTGTTACCCTCACGTGTGGGGCTTGCTAATGAAACTTAAATTCCTTGTTATGTAAGTGTAAATGGGATTGGTGATCCTAGTACTATTGTGTATCAACTGTTGAATTTTGTGATGGTCTTGTGATGGCCTTTGATTTTTGTTTAATTTAGAAATTGTTGATGGGGATGGAGAAGTCTGCGAGAAATTTTTGACAAACGTAGTATTAAGTTTGAGGAAGTGTGAGACCTTAGAGTTTTGTGAAGATTGGTGGAAGTGATGTAGGAATGTCTAAGAGGGTATGAGGTTTGCACCTCGGGTAGTGAGAATGGTGTTTGTGTGTGCTGCTTAGTGTTTTAAAAATTTTGATTCGTGAGTTCATTGGGGTCCTATTGACCATGAATAGGGTTAGTGCTGTGTCAAGGTTGATTGTGAGTTAATAAAGGTGTGTGGAATAAGCTTGTAGTGTTGTTAGATTTTGGTGGAGATTTGAGTGGGGAAAGGAATTTCGTGGGTAGATACTTGAAGTATTACTAGAGCGATGAATGGTTGGTGTTTTAGGTAACGAGTGTATTGTTGGTAAAGGTTGTCTTGAGTAACCCGGATCGCATGATCACCGTTGACCTACTCGGTCTTGTGTTGGGTATAAGAGTGTGTTGACCATCTAGGTGTGTGAATAGAATCCCTTTGAGAATGGTATGTAGGTGTTTGAAGACCGAGAGCGGAAACTCTCAGGTGATTAGTTAAGTGAAATGGTATCAAGGTGGGTGACAAATAGTCACTTTAGAACGGTTTAGATGTGGGTTGTAAGGTTGAACTTTTGGAAAATTAGTGCAATTTGGCTAGAAGGCGGTGTGGTGCCGTGGGTTGGGCCTTGCGTTTGTGTGTGGTTATTGTCGTGCGCATCTCGGTGTAAGTTTTTGAAGTAGTGAATCGAGGTAGAGTATTAGCTTCTGGGTTGGGAATACTCATAGGCTTTTGAGTACCGTTGCTCCTTTTTAGCTAATGTTGTGTTGGTACGGAACTTTCGGAGTTTGGAAAGTTATGTGTGTTGCATTGTTTCATTTAACACCGTGATTATTTCGAATTGTTGTTCTATTAGAAGATGCAGTTGTCTCATTGTGAGAACACTGTAAGTGCGATGGATGTGATTGGGTGATGATGGGGATTAACCGGGTGTTGTTGAGAAGATAAATTGATAAGTAATTGTTGGTTTTTGAAAGCTTTCTTGGCATTCTATTTCAACTAAAACCCTTAGGGTAAAACCTTAAAGCTTGTTTTGGGAAAAATAATTACAAAATGAATTGTTTTTACTCGAAGTTTATAACACGAATCCTTCATTGGGAAAACAGCACGAATTTAAATAAAATTTTGGAGAAAATGCAAAAAAAAAAAAAGAAAAGAAAAAGAAAAAGAAAAAAAAGAGATATTCTTTCTTTTAAGATGGCAAGAACAATTCCTATTTTAACTAGTTTATGTGATCGTATCGCTATCTTGTGTGAATACGAACTTGTGTGGTAATAATAATGTTTTTGGTCGAACGGAATGGTATGATTGTTGTATTCTGTTAATCAATATCGCGGAAAAGCTATGTTATGTTGTTGTGGTTGTGGTTGTGGTTGTGGCATCACCATGTGGGTGATGGGTGTTGTTGGTTAACAGCAGGGATCTGCCGGTTGTTACGGTGGAGTGGAAATTAAAATGAATGAATTTTGGATTGTTGCTTGAAAGGAAGAAAATGCATTCTGACACTTTTGAGAAAATGTTTTGTATGTAAAGAGATGACTTTTACACATAATTGAGAAAAAGATGAAAACCTTCTTTTGGAATTGAGTTGTTAATTATTGTACCCTTATGGTTGTAATGGTGTAACCACTTTGATTATATTTCTAAATCTCAAGTTTTGTGCGTTCGGTTATGTGAATTGTTGCGGGTTGTAAGAACTTGTTAGACCGGAGTCTTGTCTCGAGCCGAGTTTTGTTGTGACCTTTTCGTTAAATGAGGTAATCAAGGATCTTGTGGTAAAGATCTAGTTTCGATCTTGTTAAAGTGCTAAGCGTGGAGAGTGTTTGGGCTAATGGTTGCCGTGGTTGTTCGTTGGTCTTGCCTCATAGACCCAGTGAGTGGTGTGAATCAAGGGGAAGTCTGTGACCCTTTCCTTGTGTTCTTGACTAATTCGGTATCTTTGACGTTCCTAGAGTCGGGGTAGTACTCCAAATTTGGTTGTGGCCGGAAATTGGTGTTGTGCTTCTTTGGTTGGTTGGGAGGTCTTCTTTGGCACCGTTTGAGGCCTTGTATGGCCGACCTTGTGGGTCACCAGTTTATTGGGCCCAGGTAGGGGATGCACCATTGTTGGGTCCGGAGTTTGTTAGGAAGGCAACTGAGAAAGTTGCTCTCATCCGAAAGAGGGTAGTTATGGCCCAAAGCCGATAGAAAGTTATGCCGATAGGAGGAGGCAACCTTTGTTTTTTGAAGTGGGCGATCATATGTTCCTTAAGATCTCACCTAGGCGAGGTTTGATGAGGTTCGGTAAGAGTGGTAAGTGCTCTTCGAGGTTCATTGGGCCTATCGAGTTATTGGAGAGGATTAGGAAAGTGGCATACCAGTTAGCTTTACCGCCACAATCTTCGGGGGTTCATAATGTGTTTCATGTGTCAATGTTTAGGAAGTACGAACTCGACCCTTTTCACGTGTTAGATTGGGTTGATTTGGAGGTAGATGAGGATGCCTCCTACGAAGAGCGACCGATTCAAATTTTTGATACCTGAGAGCGAGTGTTACGGGGCAGGGCTATACCATTAGTGAAGGTGTTGTGGAGACACCATGGGGTTGAGGAGAAGGGACTTGGGAGAGGTAGGCGGAGGTCCGCTCCAAATATCCGGATTTATTTGAAAAGGTCTAGTTGTGTATTTTAATTTGTAATGTTCTATAGTATTGAAGGGAAGATGTTAAATTATTGATTGCATGTTGTTGTATGTATTATTAATCTAGGCTTGAGAGTATGAAAGAAAGATATTTTGCCATGAATGTTTTATTCCAAATGCTTAATATGAGAGATTACTATGATAGAGAATGATGATAAAGAGCATAATACTTTGTTATAGATGTTTCATTTCATTCTAGCTTGATCGATTGGGTTTTGAGGAGAAAATGATAAGAAGAACACCAAATGTTGGTTGAACATAAATGTTGTTAATATTATTGAAATAACTATTGTTGTTAGAACACTCTTGTTTAGTGAGTCCATTCAAATTTCGGGGACGAAATTTCCTATGGTGGGGAGGTTGTGACGACCGGCCTCATTTTTCTCTTCTTTTCTTTCTTTCTCCACTACGTTCTCTTTTATTCTCGTTGAATTGAAATGTTCGGAAATGATTTCCTAATCCTTATTTTCTTTCGGTGTTAAATTTCGGTCGTTCCGGAGGGTGCGCGGGTGATTTTGGGGAGCCCGGGAACAAAGTTGAAATTTTGAGTTGCTAGGCCAGGGCCGCACGTGCAGGGCCCTAGGCTGCACGTGCGGAAGTGGGCCGCTCGAGTGGTGGTAGGGGCCGCACGAGCGGTGGAGAAGGCCACACGAGCGGCCAACTGGGCAGTCCGTGCCCTGTTTTCTTATAATGTTTTGGTCCAAATATATATCACCTCTAACTCATTTTTCCCTCATTCTAAACCTAATTTCTCTCCTCCGTCTCTCTAGAAAACACCTCAATCGCCCAAAACTCTTTGATTCTTGTGATTCTTGGAGCAAGATCATCAACATTTTCCCTCAAATCTTGAAGATCCAAGACTAGGGCTTCACTTGGTGGGTAGAAATCAAAGCTCTCTCATCCATCTAAGCTAGGGTTCGTCTTCTCCAACATCTCAAAGGCTTTGAGGTAGGGATTTCTTGAGTTATATATATGGTTTTTCTATTTGGGTGTTGATTTAAAAATGTTCTTGAAGTTTTGTGCTAAATTTTAGATTTTGGTTCAAAATGTTGAGAGTCTTGAATATGGGTTTGAAATCTCTATCTTTTTACTACTTCTTGGGGGTTTCCCTCTATAAAACTCATGATGAATGATTATGATGGAGTTTCTCTTAGAAATGATGAAATTTTGCTTTCAATGGAAACCCTAGAAATTGGGGCTTTTTTTGAAAAATAATGAAGATGCTTTGAAATTTTTTATTTTCTTGTATCAAGAGGAAGTATGAGAGTTAGTCTCACCAAATGTCTAACAAAATAACAACTTCATGATGTATATATGTGTTGGAGACTAAGTCCTCTTTTAAAATCCATTGATAATTGTATACTTGTGTAAAGTGGTAAGATGGCAAGTTGTTGAGTGCCATAAGTAATGTGAAAATGCTTAATCGTAGTGTAATGGAAAAGTGAAATGAATGATGGCATGTTAGCCATATTGAAAGTTTGGTCATGATGAATTAATGTTGAGGAATTGTTGTGGTTTGTCGAAGACACATGACTATTGTGTGAAATGAGAAATTTGTAATTATGCGTTGGAGACCTATGGGTATCTTGTGGAAGAACATGGTAAGGAGGAAATGAAAATGTGATGTTGAATATTGTTGTAGACATGTTTTTGAATATAAAAGAATGCTATGAGTTAGTAGTTATTGCATCATATTCTCAATTGTTTTAATGTCATTATTGCACATCATGACATGAGTTGGAAAAACATTCATTTTGAGAAAGATCGTTGCAATGAGAACTAATGGAAATGTTTATGGGGTAAATACGGTGGTAAGTCCGGATAGGGGGTGTAGTTGAACTTGTTAAGTTGGCCTGAGTGTCCTTGGTGAAAGACCAAAAAGCCGCGCAGATAGGTGTCGAGCCTTCCGGTTAATACCGATAAAAATGACAGTTTGGTAGTACTCGTAGAGTCTACTTGCAGACACCAGCCTAGGGATTACCAGTATCGTATTTACCGCCCCTGTTGATTTAAATATTAGAAGTTTGAAATTGATGAGATTGCTAAATATTGTTGAGAACATGGTGATTTTAAAATAGTGCATTGAAATAAAATTTCCTTCATCATTGGCACTTGCATGGCATTGCATGGCAGTGCATATGCATTTTTAACGTTGATGGAATTGGCATAACTGTATATACTTTGTGAGAAATCTCTACTGGGCTTTATGCTCACCCCTATGGGATTTGGTGCAGCTAAAGATGTGGTGATCCCGCCAAGCTAAGGGCGTGGAAATGTTTTGAAGAAGAGTAGTGTAACAAGCCCGCGGGGGACCTCGCTAACAGTTCGGACTCGATTTGTGTCACGGTTCTTAATCTTGAACCAAAGAGTCCAAATCCGGCAAATCGTTTTGAGAAAACAGATTTTTGAAAGAAGTGCCAAACATGGACTGCTTTGCCAGATACAGAGTCGCCACCTAAATATTTTTTAATGGGGAAATTTAGGAAACCCTGACTCGGTGCCAAAGGCCACGTGTCTGTCATCACCAAAGTTGCCTCGGCTCAGGAACTTGGGTACGATTGGGGAAGGTCAGCTATGATGCACCCCCTCTCGCCCGATCCGAAGATCGGCCTCTACTAACCATGATATCTCATTTTTGAAGACACATGCGTTCTTATTCCGGTTAATTAGCTAGAATTACTATGTGATGCGCACAGCACGACAAGTATAGACTAGATCGCCTAATTTGGAACAAAGCATTGCATATCCGTTTGTTTGGAAAATGTTTGAAATTTGCTACTCGCAAGTAGGCTAAAACGCGGATTTCAATGAATTATTCCAATTCAAGTAATCCAACCTTCACCCACAGGCACTCAGGCAGTTATATCAACTAAGCATTTAGCCACATGGTAAGCATGCTGTCATGTTAACATTCACACTCATGCGAGATGCTAAAGCATAAATACTTACATCGTACTCCGTGCCAAAACAATGAAACTAGTTAGCAAAACATGCATGGCTCTAATTTCATGTTAAGTGGCTAATGCAACGCATACAAAATGCAGTCATAGCAGGCTCGGCTATTCTAAACATGGCATGTGAAATGCTACAGCTAACACATATTCGATTTGAAATTGAAATTCAAATGCAGTTAGTATGATGCGCCGAACCCGGTGCATGCAAAACAGATGAATGAATGCAAACATGCTATCATACTGTATGCTAATTGAAATATGCCCTAACCTAACCATCATAAGAGATTAAATAAAAGGGAGAAAGAAAGGGGATTGGAAGACATGCACACACACACGCACTCTTATTACAACAATTGGCCCTCACTCGGAGGGTCCGAAAGAATAATACAGTCCCAAATAAATACAGTCCGAATAAATAATACAAAATCCTAATTAATTAACAAATTAATCTAGGAAAGCAATAAATTGGCATGCAAGCCAGGGACCGCCTCAGCTCTGATCCAGATGATGAATGATGCATATTCAGGTTGCCTTGCACGGAAATCCACTGCGATGCCCCAATTAGCCTCTGTTTGCAATTGTTCTTGGAATGCGTGCCAAGCTCCGGAAAGCTGCTGATTCTTGATTTGCTGCAACAGGGAGCAACAAAGGGGCATGGCAAAGTATTTTCACACATGTATGCATGACTACTCTTCAGGGAGTGTAGTCCTCGATCCTCGTGCCACCAATCACGCATATCGATGCACGATGGCCGAGGAGTCGAATTGCATGACTCGATGTGAAATGAATGCACATGTAAAGCAAGTAAAGCCTAGAACTCTATCATGAATCATCAAGAGCTTCGGCGACCGAGAATTGAGACGCATCCCATCACTTGAAGTATGAGATACCCCTCGTTCCCCGTGCTCGGATTAACATTTAACCCGAACAATGCAACACATAAGCATGGCAAACATGCAATATGGACTAAGTATGCAAACATGCAACTAAACCAAACATGCGACAAGCATACGAACATAATATGAGGCGACAACCTTGGATAATCATGGCAAAATACAATGTGAACATGCGAGGCATGTAAAGCTAAGCAAGTATGCAATGACACACTACATGTAACAAGCATGTGACAACATGGTAAAATGGGCTTACACCAACATGGACAGCTCTCAACCAGGTCCAAATTAGTAGCCATTAGATGAAAATGAGACGCTCGAAATGCGTGCGCACATGCACGCAAACCGAGGACCGAACCTAAGGCACGAATGCCACTCTACCAAAGCATGGTAAGGCATGGAACATGGTATGCAAATATGCAAATTTCAGCACTCAAACATGATGCTAAACAGCCCCGAAACAAGGCAACATGGCACCCGATGCATGAGATGAACCCCGAAATGCAACACTAGGCACATAGAATGACTTACAGCTATACAAAGCATGCATTATTGGACTATGAAGTCTAAAGACAGAACTAAGACAGTCCCAAAACATGGACTTTTCCAGTTTAAAGCAAGGCCGAAAAGTGCTAACAAGATGGACTAAATTAGCATGCGAATTTGACTAGCAAACATGGTTTACATGGCAAGTATATGATGCAAGTGAGAACTCATCAAACCAGCAAAAATCAGTGAATAAACCATGTGAAAATAGGCCCAAATAACCATGGAAATGCAGCCAATGCATACCAAAATGAGGGGCTCCTTTAGAGGGCCATGCAAGGAGTTATTAGGCACATACAAGATAGACAAGTGGCATGACATATACAACTCTGAAAATCAAATATGGTAGTCCTAAAACTTACAAAATTGGCCCCAAAATCAGTCAACAAAGCATGCGAGATGGGAGGCCCTTTAGAAGACCAAAATGGCCATCAAGCAAGTCAAGGTGAGAGGGGGTCACCCCCCCTCTGATTTAGAGGTTCAAAACAGGGTCTTAGCCACTAAAAATCTACTGGATTTCAGTGGCTAGAAGGCCAAACAAGGCATGCAACAATAGCTTAGGCTTAAGGCTCAAAATAAGAGGCAACTAAGCATACTAGATAGCATATGACCTCAGATAAGAAAATGCCCTTAATCAAACATGGATAGGGCCTAAAAAATTTTTTTTTTTTCAGTTTACAACATGCTTCAAAAATGAACACAAATAGGGCTAATCTATCATGCAAAAATGGCCCTAAAAGTGAGAATAGAGACAAGGGGCAGTATCCGACCCCAAACATCAAGGAGCTCTTCAACAAAGTTGAAGAGGGGCTCAAAATAAGGCATTTCATAGTTTATGTCAAACCACGAAAATAAACACAAGTAGGCCTAAACTAGCATGCAAGAAAAAGGCCTAAAAGGGGGGGGTAAAGGGGCAAGTGATAGCAAATGACCTCAAACAGAGGAGAGCCCTTCAACAAAGTTGAAGAAGGGCTCAAAAAAAGCCACTTTACAGTTTACATAAAAGCTCAAAACAGTTCACAAATAAGCCTAAAATACTATGCAAAAATAGGTCTAAAAGAGAGTTAAAGAGACAAGTGATGGAAGGAGGTCTCAAACAGAGAAAGACCCTTGATCAAACATGAAAAGGGGTTCAAAATATGACTATTTTCAGTTAGGGTCGGAGCCCAAAAATGCTTGCAAGTAAGGCTTAAAAATGAAACAAAGAAAATGCAAGTTTGAAGGATATAGGTTCTTACCCTTGAAGAGTAGCTTTCCAGCAGGTTTTGGTCCAAGTTTCTGAGCTTCTAGCCTTTGAAGATCAACCTGAAGGTGCTTGAATGGAGGATGGAGGTCTTGTGCTATGAGGTGTAGTGTAAAAATGCAAGAAAATCCAACTCTAAAGCTCCAAACACACACAAACAAGGGAGAGACAGCCCTTTTTCCTCTCAAAACTCAGAACCCTTGCTCTAAGGAAGAGGACCCTTCCTTATATAGAGCAATGCAAAGCTTAAGCTTGTTGAACAAGCCTTTCTTGGCTTTGATCCCTCCATACACGTATATGGAGGGCAGCAAAAGAAAATCCAGCTGGCTCAAAAGATCTGCCTGAAAACCAGCTGAGATAGGGGGGGTGCTGGCCATTAGCAATGGCCGGCAGTGCCACACTGATGGCCGGCATGTGCTCATCAGTGGCCGGCAGGGGTAAAGCCATGGCCGGCAGTGCCATGCCTATGGCCGGCAGTGCACTAGGAGGGCCACTCTGACAGGACCTAGTCAGGGTCCAAAAATGAGGCAGAAAGGATACAGGGTCCGGAAGCTCGAACCGGTGACGTTCCGCCGCGACAATCGAAAGCTGGGCGAGCAATCGAACCAGTTGTTGGGTGTACCTACAAGCACAACCAAGTCTTGAGGATGGTCAAAAATGGGGTGTCTACAAGTAGTTTAACTCTTATTTTGTTGTGATATTTTTGTAGGCCAAGGGCTAATGTGTTTGGGTCCGAGAGACCAATATGTGTAACCAGGCTATTGCCTTGGAACTTTTAAGCCCTTGAGGGCCTTATTTGTTGTGATTTAATGATTTCTTTTACATGCAATAGATTCATGTACTAGTGAGTAAATAAATGTATAATGGCATGTGAGAATACTTTGGTAAACATTGGAACTATGTAAATGAATTTGGTTAATATCTCATTTTGGAAGTGGGTTGATGTAATAGTTATGTGGGTTTATTTTCGAGGCGTGACAGTTAGTAAAGCCTTGAGAAAGAAGAAAAGAGGAAAAAGTGGAATACCAAGCTTGAGGAGCTTGTTTCAAGCCATAGAGGGCTTTATGAAGCTTACAAACCAAAGAAGGATGAGAGGGATCAACGAGGCCTGGGGTTGTTCCATATAAACCTCTTCTTCAAGCTTGCCATGTAAGAAGGCATTGGAGATGTGCAATTGGTTAATGGGCCAATGATGCTACAAGGCCAAGCAAAGAAAAATCCGAATTGTAGGTTGCTTAGCAACAGGACTGAAGGTGTCCTGAAAATTAACTCCATATTGTTGAAGACACCTTTAGCCACAAGTTGAGCTTTGTGACGAGCCACAGTACCATCTGAATTGTTCTTGATCTTAAAAACCCATTTGCATCCAATAGCTTGTTTAGAAAGAGGAAGGGAAAGCAGAGACCAAGTGCCTTGTTATTGAAGAGCAGAATATTCCTCCATCATAGCCTGAAACCATATGGGAGAAGCAAGAGCAGATGAAGTAGAAAGAGGCTCAGTGGACCCATCAGTGGTCTGAACAGTGAAAGTAGGATGCTTAGTTTTAGACTTGGTTTGCATAGAATGAGTATTGGTGATAGGAGGAAGAAGAGGAAGAGGAATAGAAATAGAAGTAATAGGTGTAGGAGGAACAAGTGGTATAGGAGGTAGAATAGAAATGGGCTAGTCTGAAACAACAGCAGCAGGTTGGACTGGAGTAGAAACAACAGCAGCATATTGGACTGGAGCAGCAGTAGGAGAAGCTGCAACAATAGCAGTAACAGCAGCAGGTTGGACTGGAGCAGCAGTAGGAGAAGCTGCAGCAATAGCAGGGGAAACAGAAACATATGTAGCTGAAGTAAATTGAGTCAGAGCAGGAGAAAACTGAGCTGGTGGAGGCTGAACTGAAGCAAGCTGGGCTAGAATAGGTTGAGTTGAAGGAGCTGAAGCAGGTTGATCTGAAGAAGACTGAACTGAGGCAGAAGAACTAGGATGCAGGGGAGACTGAGGGAGAGAAGTAGTGGACCAAAAGAAATTCTACAATACAAGTAAAGAAGAAGGGACAGACACAGATGTAGAAGAGGCAAAGTGAAAAATATTTTCTTCAAACCTGACATGCCTAGAAAGAATGATATGACCAGTGAGAGGATTCAAACACCTATAACCTTTAAATGTAGGATGATAGCCAAGAAAAACATGAGGGACAGATTTAGGAGACAATTTATGACATGAATAAGGTTGAAGCCATGGAAAACACAAACAACCAAAGACTTTAAGCAAGGAATAGTCAGGTGGTTTATGAAACAATTTCTCAAAAGGAGAACAATTAGAAATAGCCACACTAGGTAGCCTATTAATCAGAAAAGTTGCAGTGGCTACAACATCAAACCAATAAGTAAGTGGTAAGGTAGATTGATGTAATAAAGCAATGGCAATTTCAATAATATGGAGATGCTTACGTTCGGCTATACCATTTTGTGATGGTGTATGAGGACAAGAAGACTGATGAAGAATACCATGTGTAGTCATGAAGTTATGAATAGAATGATTTTGAAATTCACCACCTCCATCAGATCTCAAAACTTTAAGAGGATAACAAACATCTTAAACTCAGTAAATTTGACATACACGTCACTTTTGTAAGCTAAAGGATAAAGCCAAATAAAGTGACTAAAATCATCAACAAACACAACATAATACTTGTAATCAGAGGTAGCACAAGAAAAGGGTCTCCAAACATCAGTGTGCATTAAAGCAAGAGGTTGATTAACAGTAGAATTGGACAGTTTAAATGGTAGTCTGTGAGATTTAGACATAGCACAATCAATACAAGAGATGGGAGTCTTATTATTATTATTTAAGAACAAGTGCTTCTGCAGTAAGTGAAATTTAAAAGCAGAAGGATGCCCCAATCTCTTGTGCCAAGTATCAGCAGATGCAGTAACATTAACAGTGGAACTATGGAAAGCATGATGAGAAGCAGATGGTGAGACATGAGATGACAGAATAGGAAAATGATACAGGCCATTAGCATGATAGCCTTTATGTAGAATGGCCTTGGAATGATTGTCCTGAATAGAAAAAGAAGACTGATCAAATATAACAGAACAATTGTTATCTTTAGCTAGTTGATGAACATAAATGAGATTAGAAGAAATATTAGGCACTCGCAAGACCTTATTCAACCGAAAAGAGTGATGAGGAGTAGGTAAAATAACTTGACTAGTATGAGTAATGGGAAGAGAAGAGTCATTACCAATGGTGACTTGTTATGGACCAGAATATGGCTGATAGGAATGCAGGTGATGAAGATCCTAAGTGATGTGATCAGATGCAGCTGAATCAAGAAACAAAGGACTTGAACATTGAGAGGCCTCATCAGTAGCAGATGCAACAAAAGCTCTAGATGTATGAGGAGCAGAAGAACTGTTGTGTGGCTGTGGCTGAGAGGTAGATGATGAAGACAATGGTTGAAATTGAGCATCCAACCGATGCCAACATTCCAAAGCCGAATGATTGGATTTTCCACAAATCTGATAGATTAAGCCAGAATTAGGCCTACTGCGACCTGAAAAATATGAAGATCTACCACGATAAGAAGTAGAGTTTGATCTTAAAAACTGAGATCGATTGCCTCTGAAAGATCCTCTAGAATCATTTCGTGAACCACCTTTTCCATGATAGGCTTGAAAACCTCTTGAGAAATTAGGTTCTTTGACTGTAGCATATGCAACAGTTAGATCAGATGGTTGTTTAGCCTTTGCTTCAATATGTAAGGCTTTAGAATAGAGTAGAAAAGACAAATCTGCCATTGAAATACTCTCTGCTCGAGTGCGAATAGTTGTCCTCATAGCATCATATTCACTCGAAAGTCCATTCAATGTGATGAGCACCACATCCTCATCATCAATAGTAGAAGATGCAAGGCTTAATTGATCTACAAGATTTTTAATCTGATGGAGATAGGTCTCCATAGATTCATTCTTCTTTGAGCTTGAATTCAGTCTATTTTTGAGTTGCTGAATATGTGAACGAGACAATGATGTAAATCTTTTGTCAAGAAATTGCCAAACATGAGCACTGGTTTGAAGATGATTCATAGATGTGAATATTGCAGGAGAGAGTGTGGCTGTAACACAACTAAGCATGTGAGCGTCTAACAGCCTCCATTGAATTGCTTTAGGATTCGGAACTTCAACCCCAGATGAATTCTAGATTTTCTCATCAGGACATGGAAAGGATCCATCAATAATTTTTAAGAGATCTGTTGCTCTAAGTATATTCTGCATTTGTCCTTTCCAAACAATGAAGTTCGTACCATCTAACTTCACTGTAACTAGTGAACTTAGATTCGAAAGCAATACACTCAGATTTGAAGGAATCAGAGGTGGTGTAGATGATGCTGCCATTGTTGCTCGTTGGAGCTTATCAGGCTCTGATACCATGAAGAAGTTTTATCAACTATCCATCTTGATTAAACAAGCAACGTATTACATCAGTATTTATACAAATAACCAGGTGCACTAACTAACTAACCATACACTAACAAACTAACCACTCTTCTAACAAACTCTGTTATCTATTATACAACTATACAATGTAACTAACATATATCACTCAAGGTACACTTGCACTAGCTTAGCCCTTCATCTGATCATCTGATGGTATATCTTTATCATCGTGTCAATTTAATCCTATCTTTACAATTTAATCAATTTTGTAATTTAAGTTTTAAATTATGTCAATTTAGTTCAATTGTTAACGCCTACTAATAAATTAATGAAAATTAAGAAATGAATGTTCCATTCACTCTTCTTAAAATAATTGAGTGGTTGACATAGAATTTGGAATGGTCCATTCACTTTTGAATGGATCATTTTACCTTTGATTTTAGTCAAATTTTCAAAAGAGGAATTATCAATTTTTACTAAATTAACACAATATAAAAACTCTAAGAATTAAATTAATGCATTTAAAATTATAGTGATCAAAATAATAATTAAACAAATTATATATGTGGATTATGTGCATAATTTGCCTAATCTTATTTTTGCTAAATACTTGTGTTTTGTGATTAATATTTATGTTTTGTGCTTAGTGTTAACTCAAACTTTGTATTATATTATTGTTAAACCATGTCTTCCTTAGGATTTAGTTCTAATAAGATCATGGGTTAAATTCCCCTTACGGGGGTTGAATTAAGAGAGTGCAAGCACTTAGGTGTCACTGCTGGAAATGAGGGTTTTAGTGGCGTTTAAAAAACGCCGCTATAGGTCCCAAAAATGCCATCTAAACCTTTTGTGACGTTTTGCACCAAGCGCCGAAGATGCGGCCGTCGCTATAACTTTGTGACGCTTTAGAAACGTCGCTATATTAATATAGGCGGCGTTTTTAAATGCCGCTAAAAGTTCTACTATGGTATCACCAAGCTATTTAGCGACGTTTTTAAAACGCCGTCGTATCTCTTTTTAAAAAATCTAACCATTGATATAATATTTAGCGACGTTTTTAGAAACGCCGTGATAGCCTCTTTTTTTAAAAAAAATTGTGCTAATTTTATGTGATTGAACTAAAAAAACTGAAAAATATAACACTAACATGAAATAATAACTCTCATTGAAATATCAAATACAACATTAGTTCACTTTCCCATTCAATTTAATATCCAATCACCATTAATCACAAAATAACATTGAACTAAAAAAACTAAAAAATATAACACTAACATGAAATAATAACTCTCATTCAAATATAAAATACAACATTAGTTCACTTTCCCATTCAATTTAATATCCAATCACCATTAATCACAAAATAACATATTCACAAATCATGTTTTAACAAAGACATTAACAAAGAAAGAAGTGTTTAACTCAAATTGATTCAAATTGATGAGAGAGTGGTGAGAGAGTTCACTGTTAGTCTTCATTGGTCTATATACCTGCATCAGACTATAAATTACAATCAGATTCACCAAAATAAACATAAATTGAAGAATTTGTAAACTTAATTTTCTTAATCACTTGATTGCATTTATTTATTTTTAATTGTTTAATTTTTTTTGGTAGAGGTGGTTAGAGTTTTGCTCCTGACACAAATCTATGATTTAAGTTACAACTTTACTCCTTCAATAGTATTTAAACAAAAATTAGGGCTAAAATTTTTGTTTTCGTCCAAAATTGAAAAGAAGCTTTAAAAACAATTTAGATTTTAACAGAAGGCTCTGTTTAAGGGATTTATTACATTTCTTTATTTATTATTTTTCCAAAAAAGACTAAAGCCCATCAATATAAACTTTAAGCCTATTGTTGGCAACTGTAATTGAGCTCTATATTCCCTTTCTTAATTGGAATCCCAATTTTGTGCATTAACAAACAAAAGTTCATATGCCAGAATCCTCTCCTTAAAGAGGACCTACAAAAATTTTGTTGTGTTATAGAAATTAGGCTATCAAATCCCAAGGATGTTAACAACAGTAAATTATTTTCAGAAGCCCATCAACATAAACTATAAGCCTACTGTTGGCAAGTCACCAACCAAAAAATGAAGGGGAAAACACTGACCAGCCCACATACCCTTCTCTCAAAATGCAATATTTATCACAATATCCAGTAACATAACTAAAATGGCGATGACTCAAAGGAGAAGAAAAGGCAAAAGTGAACCTGCAAGAGAGTCCAAGCATGCTGCAGTAACAGGCAACCTTCCATGTTCAATAGAGAGAGCTTGTGCAAACCTGCAATGCACACAGAATAAGAGAGACTATTATTACAAAGAATTGCAACACTTGTTTGCTTTTCTTGTTGATAAATGAAAAGTGCTTTAATACACTATTGTAGAGAAAAACTATTCAGAAAACTATTCATGGAAATCACATCTGCTCTGCAACATATTCGAAGATAAAAAAACTCACTCACTTAGAATGACCAAGGCAAAAGCTCTATATCTCATGAGCTCCATCTAAAGTCTTCTTTGGAAACAGGGTTACCTGTCACAAAATAACATTGTTGAAAACAAATTGAAATGGAATTTGATATTTAATAATTTATTTATTTCAATGGGTAAGAATCGTCAATTACACGAATTTTAAAATCCCGATCAGCACTAATAATGAATCGTCCATCCGGTGAGAATTTCTGCAAGAACATAAAATTGTTTAGAAAAAGCCCATCTTACAAGTAAAGGTCATTCATGCATCCACACAAATGTAGCCCTAATTGCAAAGACTTTTATTTAATAACTCATAAGAATTTAACAATGTGTATAGGAGTAGAGAAAGAATACATATATATATATAAACCTCAAAAACATTGGCAGGAAAAATTGTAGAAAAAAGATAATTATAAAATCTATTATGTCCAATTTATTCATGGAAAAATGGAGGGAATAACCAATGATTCACCAAAAATAAAAACTAAAAAATAAAACTTAGCAGAAATGTCTAGGACAATAAACTTGGGTTTGGCCAATTCACAATCAATTCATATTCACCTCATCTATTTAACTTGTGCTGCTATAGAATAGTTCTGAATTGAGGTTCTAATTTGAATGATCACAGAGATAACTTTCCAGCATCATGTATAAAGCTATTTTATATATTTGAAACTTGAACCAAATTCCTATACAGCAAAAGGATTATAAGCATCAATTCAAAACAAAGTCATATATTGGTAAAAGATTTCCTTTCTCGTGTTATGCAGTTGCAGCAAACCCATAATTACATTTAATCTGAATTGGGTTCAAGGACGCAAAAGCATCGTTACCTCTACTAACAGTGTCAACTTTTTGTGGTCTGCAATGAAGAAAATTGAGGTTCAAGATTGATTCTTTTGGATTCAAATATCATATCATATTCAGATTCATATGAGAGAGAGAGAGAGAGAGAGAGAGAAAACAACCGATAACAGAAGTGACACAATGTGTACATGCATAAAACTCCCTACCCACACATCAAAATTTGTACATTATTATCTTGATTTTGAGTTCATGAAGTGTAAATAAATTTTTAAAGCACATTGGTAAGGGCATTCAATTTCAAAATAAAGGCCAAATTGATTAAATGCTGAGTTCCTTAATAATTGTAGTCACACAGCAGGATAGACAATTTTTTCAAAAATATCCTTCTTGTGTAATATTCTAGAAAGGAAGGTTTTTCAATTGACAGCCAACAATACCTGGGAAATGGCATATTATTGGGAAATTGTTGCCCCATGAATGCCCCTGAAACCATAGAATTGGACATGACAAAAATATAGAAGAAAATTTCAAGTGAATGGAAACAAAAACAGAAGCTGATGGTGTGATTTTACCAGGAGATGGAGACATTCCCGAAGAAGGTATCTGTGAAGGTGGTATAGATCCATAAGATGAAGCCTGAGGCTTCATCAAATGGGAGGAGTGGGTATCTGCAGTTTGCAATAAGGCTGTAGGAGCTGACAAATTTGGCAGTGCTCCTTGCACAGGCAACATAGAAGGCAACTACATCGCAGGAAAACACAATTTTTTGAGATTAAAAACTGATAATAATAAATAAATAAATAAATAAATTTGGCAATTTATTGTCTAGCTCAGCATATCTCTCACGCTTTTCTAAAGGTTTGTGCATGTCTAGTTTTCATCATCCACCTAATTGTGCTTGTTCAACATATTGAGGAGTTTAGAAAGCAACTGGAACAAATATACCACCTGTTCTGGATAAAATCAACTGGAACAAAAATACAACCTGTTCTGGATAAATTAAGACATGCACACTATAGGCTTTTAATATAAGTTAGTATTCTACAAACATTGAAATTATCAATAGAAATATTTCAGCTCAGCCACATGCTTGCAACTGTGCACCTAATTACTATGTAAGCCCGAATTTATCAGGACTTCCATTGATATCATGCAAAATTTCATCATGCATCACACATAGCTTAATATGATTGAGAAAAGTGTAGGAAAGGAGTAAATGTAAGGGGCACAGATCAACACTTACTGCACTCCACTACAGTTGGTGCAAACGAAGGTCCAGAAAGTAGTGCACACATATTGTAGCCCCTGATTGAAGAACACATGTCAGCCATAGTATTGAACCAAACAAAGGACTTTCAGAATTATGAACAACCTTCGATGTGGAACTATAATTTCATTTGTTGAACCACAGAGGAACCAAAAATGAACTTATAGAATTAGAGCTGTAGCTATTCATATACAAATGGCACAGAAAGGTGAGGTGACAATTCAAGTATAGAAACAGAGAATGAGGTCTAGCATTAACTTTTGTATTAAATATTATGGAATCTCACAAAAATGAAAAGCTGTTGCACAATATAAGACTGGAAGGTTTAGAGTTCAAATTGTATATTTCAGCTGATTTTAAGATAAGGCCAAAGTCATGGATCCAATGCTACACATATTTCAGCTGATTTTACATAAACATCCAACAATGCAGTCCTCTGCATCACAATGATTGACCATGAAATTTGAAGATTTTAAGGTCCATAGTGAGGTTACCTTATTTTATTTTGAGCAAATGTGCCAAATTAGTGCAAAATTCCCAGAAATAAATGCATTCAGTAACCAATGAAAAGTAAAACACATTTAATGGTCCCTTAAGAGCAACTCCAACCATACTCTTCATTTTTTACTAGTTAAAATACAAAAAAAGTAATCTTTATTTTGTCTAAACCTTTTTTTTATCTACATACTTTATTTTACCGATTTACACCCACAAACTATTTAACGAAACCTCCCAAAGCTTTTAAAATGTAGCTAGCCTTAAAAGGATTATGTTAAAATAGCTATTGTAATAACTAGTCTTAAAGAATTTTGTTAAAATAGTTATTGTAATAACTAACCATTTGGATGACTAAAATATGATAATATTAGTATAATATTCTGCAAGCAGAGTTTCATCCCATCCTCATATGCCTTTTCTTATGCTTTCTTAGCAAGTAAACGGAGCACAGAAAACAACAAAAGCATCAAGCAAAGCACCAAGTTCTAAATTCTAATCTAACCATACTGACATTTTACAGTGTGATCTGCAAGAATATACTGTTCAAGGAGTATGAACTGAGACCAAATTTTCAAAGCACTGATTCAGCATTTTTCAAAACACTGATCCAAAACAGAGATAAATCACAAACAGAAAAACTAACCTTTGATCGAAGAAGACGAAGAGTCCCAAATCCACGGAGTTGTGCTCAAAATTGAACTTTTAAATCACAATCCCGAGATGAATCACTGACCTGTAGAAGAATCGAAGAAGAATCACTGAGTAAAAGAGTGAAGAAGAATCGAGAGCCCTAAGGGCTTAAGACCTATATAGAGCCCTAAACAAAAGTATTCACTAACAAAACATTGATCCAAAACAGAGATAAATCACAAACAGAACAACTAACCTCTGATCGAATAAGACGAAGAGTTCCAAATCCATGGAGATAAATCACGGAGCTGTGCTCAAAATTGAACTTCGAAATCGCAATCCCAAGATGAATCACCAAACTGAAGAAGAATCACTGAGTAAGAGACTGAAGAAGAATCGATCCTCTGAGAGAGAGATTTGGAGAAACAGATTCGATTCTCTGCGAGAGAGAAACAGAGAGCAAGAGAGTGAGTGAGACAAGATTCAATCGTCTAGACGGCGGTGCTCAAAATAGGGTTTTCAAAATAAAGGTTTGGAGAGATAGAAGTGGGTGTGAAGAGAGACCGGATTTGAAGGCGCTTTTCAAACGTCTTCGACTCACAAAACGGTACCGTTTTAATTTATAACAAATGTGGCGTTTAAAAAATGCCGTTAATTGTTAGAAAAGTTGACGTTTATTTAAACGCCGTTAAATCCCTAATTTCCTATAGTGTGCTTTGCCAAGGGTGGAGAGATTTTCTCCTATACATATTAATCTAACAACTAACATTTGTCGATAAAAAAATATATTATTGTTGTCAATTATGATATTGTGATTAATAAGTGTCCCTCGTAAAGTAATTTCCTAACTCTATCACCGATCACTAGTATTGCCAATGGGCTATGATCATGACCAATCAATGCTATAATCTCCACTGCCAGTCGCATTTCACTACCCGTAGCGTTTGAGGCACTTGTTACAAGTTGTTTGATGTAATGTTGGGTTGCATTAATCTACTTTTGATGCACACTAATTTGAGGTGAGGTTAGGTGAGTGGGCACGTATAAATATTATAAATATTAATAAGTATAATTATAAATATTTTTATTAATATATAATAATTTTAAAAATTTACCACCGAATGGTAATTTCTCCTATAAGTATTTGGCACTGGTTGTTGGAGTGCCTATGAACTCTTTGATAAAAGTTTCAAGTTGGTTTCAACGAAAATAGTTGATGACATTTGTTGGTGATAACAATAAGCATAGTTGATAATGTGCTTTGACCTTTTCCTATGCAATTTAAGTAATTTAAACTTAAATTTAACCCCTTCAATTAATCCTGCCAATTTGGTTATTGTATTATTTTATATTTTGAAATTTAACTCAAATTAATATATTGCACATTGTGATTAATAATTATCACATGCTATTTGGACTCTCTCTCTCTCTCTCTCTCTCTTTTTTTTTTTTTTTTTTTTTTTTGGCAATATCTATAAATTTCACCAAGCACGATTGAGTTTTCAGTGGACTCAACGTACTTATGTGACAAGTAATTGAAGGTTGGTTTTCCTGATTAACTAGAATTTAGAAAATAATATATATAATTAATTCAATGTTTGCATAGTCACTTAAATAAAGGGAAAAATGTGTTCAAATAGGCAGGGCCTAAACGATTTTCATTGTAATTAATTAAACTTAACAACTAATTGACTTAACTTATACATCATTAGGAGTAATTGGTAATGTTGCTCGTATGAATGAAACCTCACAAGCAGAGGCATCGCCAGTGTTCCACATGCATATGGAGCATTCAAATGACAATTGAGGTGAAAACCAACACTCGGCATTTGGTGCCATTAATTTATTATTTTTGAGTTCAATTTAATCTTATTTATTTGGTTGATAATAACTACACAAAATGACATAACAATAACAAATTTACTCATTCAATTTACACTCTTTTTTTTTTTTTTTTGTGCAACTTATTTACACTTCTTCGGTTGTGTAGACACCCTATTTTTGACCGACCTTAAGACTCAGACGTCACCGATTGAGCGCTCGGTGATAGTGCATATTGTGCTCGTTCTGAGGTTTCAGAGTCTCGGCTGCGAGCCTTACCTCCGGACTTCGGGACTCTTTTGTGCTTTGCCTCGGTTTGCGAACTAGGTTCTGTTTTCTCTGTTTTCTCTTCCTAAAGGGAGGGAGAGGTCTCGAAGACCATCTCTCAGTGGCCGTAGGTTACGTTTCGTGGTCGTAGGCCATTTTTCCCGTTTGGAGGCCAGCTTCCGGTTTTCGGAGCCGTCGGCCGTGTGCCTCGGTTCGGGACCGCTTAACTACCTCCGTTTGCTCCGGTTTTTGGCACACACCTTGTTTCCTCTCCTAAGAGGGACACTGTGGCCCGGGAGACCACCTTCGTGGTCATACGCCACCTCTGGTGCTTAATAGTCAGTTTTCGGGGCCCCGGACTGCGTATTTTGGCCCCCGAATCTTCGTTTTGCGTTGGTTTGGGTTCATTTTTGGTATGGACCCTATTTTCATTGTTAGGAAGGTGGTACAAGGGTGGGAGACCACCTTTTCTTCTTGGAGACCAACTTTCTACTTGGAGACCACTTTTCTCTCTCCTCCAGCTAGTTTTCTTGTCGGGAAACTGGTCTCCCTCACTTTTGGGCCACAATTTTGGGTCTCCCATACCACCATTGTGTTGTACTCATCTGGGAGGCCACCAATATGGGTAGGTCGACCAGCTTTTCTTCCTGACCCTTTTGAACCTTGCTAGAAAGCTGGTTTTCCTCTCTCCTGGGTCACATTTTCTGGTCTCCCATACCACCATTGTGTTGCATTCACTTGGGAGGCCACCAATCTAGTCTGGCCGACCACCTTTTCAACCTGACCCTTTTGACCCCTGGTCGACCGACCAGGGAAGGTGGTAGGCCGACCACCTGAACTGGTCGGCCACCTTTCTGCTTTTTTTGTCCCACTGAGTTGAAGCCAGTTGTGCCAGCTGGAAGCCTCAGAAGTGATCCTCCATACACGTGTATGGAGGATCTTTGAGCTTGGTTTTAAGCTTCCAAGAGAAGCTTTAGCCCCTCTCCTCTATAAAGGAAGTGGTCTTCTTCCATTGCAAGGGTTGAAGACTTTGGTTACGGCATATATACACCCTTCCCTATATCTCTTCATTCCAAGCTCCAAAACCCCCTTGTTCTTGCACCATTTACACTACACCTCCTAGAACAACACCTCCACCATCCATCCAAACACCTTGGAACTGATTTGCAGAGATTGAAGGCTCATTACCTTGGTCCAGAAGTTGCTGAGGGTCGGCTCTACAAGGGTAAGCCTCTATTTCCCCTTTTCTTGCATTATTTTGCTTCATATCTTAGCCCTATTTGCAAGCATTTTTGGGTTTTGACATAAACTGAAAAAAGTTTTTTTTTGAACTCCTCTTTAAGTTTGATCAAGGTCTTTTTTCTGTTTGAGGTCATCTTCTCCTTTATATGCTTCATTTCCTCATGTTTAGGGCTATGCAATAGAGCATTTGTATTGGCCTTGGTTTGGCCTTTTGGCCACTGAAATCCAGTGGATTTTCAGTGGCCAATATATGTTTTTGAGCCCTAAAATCAGAGAGGGGTGACCCTCTCACCCCTTGTTCTATTTACTAGCTTTGTTGGCCTTCCAAAGGAGCTCTATTTTGCATGTTTTGAAGTCATATTTCAGGCCCTATTTGGTGAGTTTTAAGGTGTGCATAAGCTCTGTCCAGAGCGCTTTTGGCCATTTTGCATGTCTATCTTGTATGTGTTGAACAACCCTCTTATTGGCCTCTCAAAGGAGCACCTCATTATAGCATGTGTTGACTGAGTTTTCATGGGTTTTTGGGCATGTTTTAGCATGCCATGTTTCTGTTTTTGGCTAGTTTGGTGACCTCTCTTGTGCTTCATATACATGTAGTGAAAACCATGCTTACTAGCCTATGTTGCATGTTGTTTTGGCCCTTCATGTTAGCACTTTTTGGCCACACCTTAAATTGATCTTATGCATATTTTGGACTGCCCTAGCTCTGTTTTTGGGTCTCATGGTTGAATGGTGTTTGTTTTGCATGCTTGTGGTTCAATACACTTGCTTAGCTTTGAGTTTCGGGGTCCATTACATGCATATACTGAGGTATTTCCTTGTTTTGGGGCCATTATACATCATATTTCAGAGCTTTTTTGAATGCCATATTGCCATATTTTGTACTCTTTAAATGCGTTTGAGAGTCGGGCTTGTGTGTTTCATTTACCGACCATTGAATGAGCTTCATTTCTTTGCATTCCGAGCCATCATTTTAGGCCATTTCTCCACTGTTTCGGACCTGCCCAGGGTCTGTTTGGGGTTGGTTGTGCCATTGGTGCATTGCTTTGGGTACCTCTAGAGTAACGCACTTCACTAGTTTCGGTACCCGGGCCCCCTAGCTTGCATTGTGTGCCATATTTGCATGTTTCGGGACCATCTTTTATGCCATTTCAGAGCTGTATCGTGTCATTCTATGCCATGTTTCATCCTCTGCCATGCTTAGTTAGAGTTGCATGTCATGCCTTAGGATCGGTCCTTTGCATCCGTGCATGTGTGCATGTGTTTCGGTTATCTCATTTCCATTATATGGCCATTGATGTGAGTGTGGCTAAGGTCCACTCATTTTAGTTTAAGTCCATCTTGCATTGTGTATGCCATGTTGCAATGTGTTGTGCATGTTATGTTGTTAGCATTGTGTATGTCATGTCATTCCTCGCATTGTGCATGCTAGGTTGTTAGTCGCATTGAGTATGCCATAGTTCATGAGCATTGTGTATGCCATGTAGTGTTAGCATTGTATATGCTAGGTGCATGTTGGCATTTTCATTCCTTGCATGTTTGCGTCATTCAGTGGCATTGCATCTAGTTTGCATGTTAGAGTTGCATTCATGCATGTCATGCATATTGCATTGTGTTTGGGGATAGGAGTTAGCCCAAGCACGGGAAACTAGGGACGTTTCATACTCCAAGTGAAGGAACGTGTCTCAATTCCTGGTTGCCGACACTCCGGATTACCCATGATGGAGTCTAGGCCTTGTTGTGTTTTCATGTGCATTCATTTCACATCGAGTCGTGTAATTTGACTCCTCGGCCATCATGTATCGGGATGCGTGATTGGTGGCACGGGGATCGAGGTGTGCATACATATGTGAAAATACTTTGCCATGCCCCTTTCTTGCTCTCTGTTGCAGCAGATCAGAAATCAACAGCCTTCCAGAACTTTGCGCAATATTCCGAGATTAATTGCAAACAGAGGCAAATCGGGGCATCGCGAGGAATTTTCCGACGAGGCGACTCGAGCATGCATCTTTCATCATTCGGAGCAGAGCTGGGGTGGTCCATTTATCTTGCACGCTAATTTATTTACTTTCCTAGTTAATTTGTTAATTAATTAGGGTTTTGTAATATTTAATTACTTATTCGGACTGTATTATTTATTCGAACCCTCTCCGACCGAGGGCAATTGTGTAATAAGTGTGCGTGTGTGTGATGTATGTCTTCCAACCCCACGTCTTTCTCCTTTTTATTTACCAGCTTATGATGGTTAGTTTAGGGCATGTTTCAATTAGCATACTTATGCTCGCATGTTTGCATCCATTCATCTGTCTTACATGCACCGGGCTCGGCGCATCATATTAACTGCATTGTATTTCAATTCTAAGTTGAATATAGCCGAGCCTATCTTAATTACATTTTTGCATGTGTTGCATTAGGCATTTCAGCATAGTTAGAATTCATACATGTTTTCTAATTAGCTTCTTTCTTTGGTTTGGAGTACTCGGTAAGTACTTATGCTTTAGCATCCTTGCATGCGTGTGAGTGACTGCCATGATAGCATTGTAGACACCCCATTTTTGACCGTCCATAAGACTTCGACGCGACTGATGATTTACATGGTGGAGAAAGGTGTGCAGGGCAAAGGTTCAATTTCTTCGGCAAAGAGAGAGTCAAATCTCAACTTCATACCCCTGTTCTGGACCAGAACGATCTCGATCAAAAGATTTTAGACTTAAAACCCTCTCTTTCAAAACATTTTTGAAATGAAGTTTCTGCGATGTTCCGAGGCTCGCATTTTGTCAAAAATTGCGCTTTTCGGTAAACCGAGCAAGGACAAAGTGGAAATGAATGAAAGAGAGATGAAATCTTTGAAAAATCTTTCAAAACACCTTACTTAGGGGTTTGAAGTTGAAAAAAAGAAGGGAAGAGGGAAGAAATCCAGTCGGGGGAGAAGATGGGCATGAACCGTTAAAAGAAAGTCGAGCAGCCCTCGCTGAATCGGGCCTATTCATTTGGATACTTGGAATCAAACTATGAGGCCACCACCATTGGAAAGCTTACTCCTGGGGTTTCATTTTTCACTCAAGAATCTCCTAAATTCAATTCCGGACGAGGGAGATATGGTTGATTGAAGTAGGGCATCACTCCGGTTGGACCGAAATCTGCGCGGCTTTACGGAAACTGGCATAACTTTTTCCACAGGAGGAATTTTAATGCAAGGTTTGAGCCATTGGAAAGCTAACTTCCGGAGCTTCAATTACGACACTTGAATGGCCACATTGGACTTCCCAATCACCCACCAGCCACTTTTCTTCCCGGTAGCCTTTTTTTTTTTGTCCTGAAAGTAGCTGGCCGGCCAGAAAATCTGGCTGGCCGGCCACCTATTTGGTGAAATGACTTTTTTTTCCCTTTTAAACTAGCCGGCCATGCCCCCCTCCCCAAGTGTGTCCTAGAAGTGAATTTTGTTTTCCACTACACCCATGTCCGAGGGTTTGGCCATTTTGGGGGGAAACTTGGTTTGTTTCCCCCCCCTTTTTTCCCCCCTCTTTTCCACCCCTTTTGCTTATATATACATCCCCTCCCCTTCAAATTTTAGGTTTACAAAATTTGCTTTGAGAGCCTTGCATCAATTCTCCCTCTCTCTCTACTCTAAGCCTCAAAACCCTTAAGCTCTTACACCCATTTCTACACCACCACCTAGCACCACACCACCATCTCCATTCTAGCCACTTGGAGCTGCTTTCTAGAGCTGAGGAGCATCCAAACTTGGTCCAAGAAGTTGCCAAGAGTTGGTCTACAAGGGTGAGTTGATTTCTCCCTCTTTCGTGCTCATTTTTGTACCATTTCTTAGCCCCTTTTTCTTGCTGTTTTGAGCTCTGACCAAAACTGAAAGTGCCATTTTTTTGAGCTCTATTTCATCTTTCATCAAGGGTCTTACCCTGTTTGGGATCCCCACTTTGCACTTGTTTCATTACCCCTTTGTATGCCATAATCTTGCATAGTATTTTTGGCCTATGTTTAATCTGTTTTGGAGCATGATGTAAACTGTATATAGGTTTAGTTTGAGCCCTTCTTCAATATTTAAGAAGGGCTCATCACTGTTTGGGACCTCCATGTGCCACTTGTCATTATACCCCTCTTTGGTCCCCATTTTTGCATGATTTATTAGCCTATTGTGTCTCTGTTTTTGGACTTTGGTCCGAACTTAAAATGGCCCTATTTTGACCCCCTCTTCATGTTTCATTAAGGGTCTATGGCTGTTTGAGACATCCTTTATATACTTTATGTTGTAGCTCTTTTTTGGCCTTAATCTTGCATAGTATTTTGAGCATACTTGTATACTGTTTTGGGCTTGTCCATCAACTATAAAACATCATATTTTTGGCCCCTCTTCAATATTGTAGAAGGCCCCTTCTCTTTTTGGGGCCAGCATTTGTGAGTTGCTTCATTACCCCTCTCTTGGCCCCATTTTTGTATGCTAATCTAGCCTCATTTGTGTTCCCTGTTTGGCCATGCTTTAAACTGTAGACATGCTTGTTTTGGGGCTTCCTAGCTTCTGTCTTCATACTTCATGTTCAAATTATGCGTGCATTGCATAGCTATAGGCCATTTCATGCGCCAAAATTCATGTTTCGGGACTCGTTCCATGCATCGGGTATCATTTTGCCATGATTCGGGGCTGTTTTGCATCTCATTTTGCTTCTGAAAATTGCATGATCATATGCCATATTCCATGTTTTGCCATGTCTTGTTAGAGTGGCATTCCGTGCCGTAGGTTCGGTCCTCGGTTTGCGTGCACGCGTGCACACACTTCGAGTTGTCTCATTTTCATCTAATGGCCTCCTATGTGAGTGTGGCTGAGGTCCACTCATGTTGGTGTAAGCCCATTGTGCATTGTGTATGCCATTTCATCCTTTGCATTGCGTATGCTAGGTTGTATGTTAGCGCATTGTGTATGCCATGTTACCTCGTGCATCGTGTATGCCATTTCATAGCATTGTGCATGTTAGGTTGTATCTTAGTTGCATTCATGCATGTCATGCATATTGCATTGTGTTTGGGATAGGAGTTAGCCCGAGCACAGGAAACGAGGGACGTTTCGTACTCCGAGTGACGGAACGTGTCTCAATTCCCCAGCCACCGACACTCCGGATTATCCGTGATGGAGTTAGGTTTTAGTTGAGTTTTCATGCGCATTCATTCCATATTGAGTTGTGCAATTCGACTCCTCGGCCATCATGCATCGATATGCGTGATTGGTGACACGAGGATCGAGGCATGCATACATTTGTGCAAATACATTGCCATGCCCCTTTCCTGCTCTCTGTTGCAGCAAATCAAGAATCAGCAGTCTTCCGAGGCTTGGCGCGCTTTCCAAAAACCATTGCAAAACAGAGGCTAATTGGGGCATCACAGTGGATTTCCGCGCAAGGCAATCCGGATGTGCATCATTCATCATCTGAAGAAGAGTCAAGGTAGTCCCCAGCTTGCATGCCAGTTTATTATTTTCTTAGTTAATTTTGTTAATTAATTAGGAATTTGTACATATTTGGACTGTATTATTTATTTGGACTGTACTATTCGGGACTGTATATTATTCTTTCAGACCCTCTGCGCGAGGGTATAATTGTAATAAGTGTGCGTGTGTGTGATGTATGTCTTCCAACCCCACGTCTTTCTCTCTTTTATTTACCAGCTTATGATGGTTAGATTAGGGCATGTTTTAATTAGCATACAGTATGATAGCATGTTTGCATTCATTCATCTGTCTTGCATGCACCGGGCTCGGCGCATCATACTAACTGCATTTGTATTTCAATTCCAAGTTGAATACATGTTAGCTGTAGCATTCCATATGCCATGTTTAGAATAGCCGAGCCTGCTATAGTTGCATCTTGCATGTGTTACATTAGGCATTTCTGTATAATTAGGATCATGCATGGATTTCTAATTAGCTTCTGTTTTGGCTTGGAGTACTCGGTAAGTTTTATGCTTTAGCATCCTTGCATGCGTGTGAGTGACTGCCATGAATAGCATGCTTACCATGAGACTATATGCTTATATGATATAACTGCCTGAATGCCTGTGGGTGGAGGTTGAGTTATTTGGATTGGAACAAAATCATTGACTGTGAGTTTTAACCCCACTAGATAGTGGCAAAATCATGTTTTCTAAGCCCACCTGAGGGTGGCAAAATCTGCATTTTAAGCCTACTTGCGAGTAGCAAACCATTTTCAAAATAAACAAACATGAAATGTTTTGTTCCAATTCGGGCGACCCAGTCTATCCTTGTATGCTGTGCGCATCACATAGTAAAACTAGGCTAATAACCGGAATAAGAACACATAACGTTTTCAAAACAAGATATCATGGTTAGTAGAGACCGATCTTTGATCGGGCGAGCGGGGGTGCTCACGAAGTGACCTTCCCCAATCGTACCCAAGTTCACGAGCCGAGGCAACTTTGGTAATGACGGACACGTGGCCTTAGGCAACGAGTCAGGGTTTCCTAAATTTCTCAAAAATAAAATATTTAGGTAGCGACTCTGTATCTGGCAAAGCAGTCCATGTTTGGCACTTCTTTCAAAAATCTGTTTTCTCAAAACGATTTGCCGGATTTGGACTCTTTGGTTCAAGATTAAGAACCGTGACAACAAATCGAGCGCCGAGCTATAGCGAGGTCCCCCCGCGGGCCTGTCTACAAGCATGTTTACCATGAGGCTAACTACTTATGTGATATACCTGCCTGAATGCCTGTGGGTGAAGGTTGGGTTATTTGGATTGGAACAATTCATCGACTGCGAGTTTTAAGCCCACTTGAGAGTGGCAAAATCATGCTTTCTAAGCCCACCTGAGGGTGGCAAATTCGCATTTTAGCCTACTTGCGAGTAGCAAACCATTTCAAAAGCAAACATGAGGTGTTTTGTTCCAAATCAGGCGATCCAATCTATACTTGTATGCTGTGTGCATCACGTAGTAAATCTAGGCTAATAACCGAAATAAGAGCACATAATGTTTTCAAAACTCAATATCATGGTTAGTAGAGGCCGATCTTTGATCGGGCGAGCGGGGGTGCTCATGAAGTGACCTTCTCCAATCGTACCCAAGTTCCCGAGCCGAGGCAACTTTGGTGATGACGGACACGTGGCCTTAGGCAACGAGTCAGAGTTTCCTAAACTTCCCAAAATAAAATATTTAGGTGGCGACTCTGTATCTGGCAAAGCAGTCCATGTTTGGCACTTCTTTCAAAAAATCTATTTTCAAAAACGATTTACCGGATTTGGACTCTTTGATGATTCATCGGTCTTACATTGCACTCTGCGAGATTAGATACAGGATCGTGACATTGAGTCTTGAACTGTAGTGAGCCCATATGAATAAAACGGGATTTTCCTCCCGGGACGTTCAGGGACGTCTATAGGTTGATAACGACCGTGTTGAATGAAATAATACTAACAAAATTAAAATAATCAAACAATAAAGTTTTAAAAAGATGGACACAGAATCAACATTATAAAAAAAAATAGTAAATGAAAAAAAAAATTTATAAAAAATGTGTCACCTATCATTTTAGATTATTGAGTTTAATTTGAAAATTTAAAATTTTATTGCCGCCTCCCTTGGCGCACTCTTTAAGTGTCTCCTTGGTGCACTTCCTAAGACGCCCTCTTGAAGCATTTTTTTTCTTTCCAAGCCACCTTCTGGCGCACATGATTTATTTCCAAGTCGTCATTCTCTGGCGCACATAGTTCATTTGTTGCCATCACCGTTCAGTACTACGTCATAAGTTACGAATGTGCCACGTTTGCTGATTCAACACATGTTCTTCTTCTACAACGGTCTAACACAATCATAAACTATCTCCTAGCATTAGCTCTAGTCTCTGATCTATCTCAAGCGCCTATGTACTCTCATCTGGACTTTGCAATCTATTTATCTCGGATCTATCCATGTTTATTTTAGTTTTAGTTTTATTTTATGTTTTAATTTCTCTCTCCAAACTCAAATTGGTATCCCTACTTGAGTTTACTTGAGTTTGAGGAGAGTGTTAAATATAAGAACTATATATTCTATCTATCATACATATCATATTATATTCATTATCATACTTAGAATTGCTATATTTAGGTTTGTTTCATCCTATATAAAAGAATCTTTTATATAATGTTATAACATTCAATATAATACGGATCTCTCTCTCTCTCCCCTAGATATTGTAACACCATTTATGACATTAATTTGTAAGAAGAAATTGTTTATATATGATTTTCCATTTCATCAAATAATGTACATCACTGATCCTTTATTGCACGTTTAGTTCACAATATGCCTATTCAAAAAAAATAAATTGTATTAGCAAGAAAATAAAAAACTAAATTCAAATTGTATTATTTGACCTAGTTCTATGCTAAACTAACCCAGTTTAATTAGAAAAACATGAAAATTGTGTCACATTATTGCATCTACAAATAGTGTGCCAATAACCACGATTTGAACCAAACTAAACTAATTTTTAAGATCACTTTATATATTCTTACAAATAGGACAAATTATCTCAGCTTTCAATAACACCACACAACTATCTACGAATCGATAATATTTCATATTTTATTTATTTAGAATTCCCAAAACACTTCTGACCTATTTGGAATTAGTGGAATAAATAATTCCCTCTCATCCATATTTATTTAGCAATGAATATGTTTTGTTTTGCATTAATAATTGTAAAAGTAAAAAATTTCCTAATTTTGATAAGCGAAGTATCAATCAAAATTTAATCTAAATAACAAAAATTACTTGTGAGATCTCATATTATCTTCAGATCTCATAGGAGATCAATATAGTTTATTTTTCTATTTATTAGATTATGTCAACTGACAAAATGACGTAAAAGGTAGTCTAATGTAACAAATTGTCTTTAATTAGTTATGTAGTATGACTTTTTTTTTTTGGCACACCTTGTCCCCCCTTAACTTCTAATTCCACCTCTGCTCTTGAATAATTCATGCAATACTCCATTATATTGTTCTCACTTGAGAATACTATTAGAATAACAGTAAATATTGAAGTATAAAATTCTCAATCTTTGTTAAAAAGTAGATAGTTTGATAACAAGGCTTAACATAAATCTAGCATTAGGTAACAAATCTATTATTAAATTGAACTCCCTCATTGTATATTGCTCATGATTTACAATGAAGCCGGCCATCACTTTATTTATTTATTTATTTTGGGGTTGCACCCAATGATCAAACTTGGTTAATTAACTTCACTTTTGTGTCTTATTAATCAGCCCTTTTACAACATTTTCTCTATAAATATGATCATTTTAACAAAGCCACAGCCATAAGAAAGAAAGTCACTTAGTTTAGGCAAAAACAAACACATTAAACAAACATGGCTAAGGCAAACAAGACAGCAACCTTCTTGTTTAACTTGCTTCTGGCCATCTCTATTTTTCTCATGATCTCAGTGGCTGAAAGCAGAATTTTTGGACGTAAGTTTTGACATTGCATTGCAGTATGGATTGCATTTTATATTTTTTCAATTTTCTTTTTTAGTTTTAATTAGAGTGTTGTTTATTACCTATGTTTCTTTTACTAATATGCTGGTTTGTTATATATGATGGAACAGTTGGGTTTGGACAGCAAGCAACTCCAAATTGTGACACAGTCTATGGGGTAGAAATTGGTGACACATGCTTCAGTGTTACCCAAAAGTTCAACCTGACTACTGAGTTCTTCACTGAGATAAACCCTAATCTTGTCTGTGATAAGGTTTTTGTGGGTCAATGGCTTTGCATTGTTGGATCTGCAAACTAAGAAGTCAGCTGAAGAACCCACATTTCTTAAGGAATGACAAACATGACTGAATAAAGAGAAACGGGGTTGATTCTGGCATAGAGCATTTGTTTATTTTATTTTATTTTATTTCATTTTTATGAATAGCAGTTGTGTTTCATGTAATCAATAGCCAATAATTGTGCTATGAAACTTCAAAATAATACTCCCTCAAAGTCGTTTCATTCTTGTTAGTTATTCTCTCTTGCTTGAATAACTAGCAAATTTAGTTTCTTGCCATCCTAAACACCTCTCCAACGTGGAACTACAAGCATAAAAATGATTTTGGGACGTTTGGTAACAAAAAAAGAAAAAAAAAAGAAAAAAAAAAAAGGTTTATTGATATTGAATTTAATATATTTTAGAAGGCATGGGATTCTATGCTATGGGCATTCGCTATCCATGATATCATCCAATTGGGATAGAATCTATGCATGCAAATTAACATCATGTTCTCCAATTTTGGAGTTGTCAAGGATGTTTACATCCCAGGGAAATGAAGAAAAGCGACGAGAACCAGATTCGGATTCGTACGATATGACTGTCCTGTGGTAGCGAGGATTGCCATTCAGAAAGCCAATGGAGTGTGGTGCGGTGATAAGTCGCTGAAGGTGAAAAACGCGGATTTCGGAAAAGAAAAAGACCTGATTAATCCATGAGCAAGAGCATATAAACCAGATGGAGCCTCAAGATTGTCTAGCGCTGGTACTGGAGGGAGATATTCATATGCGGAGGTTCTGAAAGGAGGAAACTCAGGCAGGGGTAACAACATCCAAATTAAAGCGGAGGAATATGCCATCGACTGGTTACTGCAGAGCGCAGTAATCAAGTTTAAACCTCATTGCAACTTTGAGGATTTTAAGACTGAATGTCGTAACAGAGGGTTGAAGGACTCACAACTCAGAGAAGGAGGTGGACAATATGCGTTTATCACTTTCAACTCTAAAGAAGTCCTGAAGCAATCACTGAACAGTTATGGAGGATGGTTATCGGAATGGTGTGAATCAATCATTGAGTGGAACAGAGGAGTGTCTCTAGATAATGAAAGACTGGTTTCGCTAAACTGTTTTGGAATGCCTCCCAATCTGTGGAATGTCAACAACTTCAGGAAAATCGGTGAAGTGTATGGTACAGTTTTGGAGATTGATCATAATGTATTAAGTATGCAGTCTCTGAAGTATGGGAGCATCAGAATATGTACATCCCATCTGGAACATATTGATCAAGTGGTTATTCTGGAAAGAGACGGCAGATACTATCCTGTTCGTGTAGCTGAAGCTGGGGAAATATTAACAACATCCATGGAAAGGGGTGAACACTGCTCTGTAACTCATCATGCAAACAGGAGTGAAGGTGATGACGTGGGAAATATTGAAGCTGACGTGGATAGAAGTCATTACATGGCACACAGTAAGAAGTCTAAGGTGGAGCTAGTGGGATCAGGACACAAGCACATGTGCACTCCAGACTCTGTATCCATGGTTAACGAGACAGGCATGGAGATGGGAACTTGCAATCATGATGCTGTTTGCCCAGCACCCAATGTTCGCGTGCATACACCATCAGAAAGGGAGGTTGACAGGGGTGAAAGACGAGAAAGTCAGGTGGTCGAGACATCTAATGGGCCTCATGGGCTCATAAGAAGTTTAAGTTTAGGAGATCTTAATAGGCCTGATATATCTTTGGAAGTTGTATTGAATCAAGCCCAATTTGATGGGTATCCTATGAGGCCTGTTAAATCTAAGATCAGCCCAGTTAAGGAGGTTAACCAAATTGAAGAAGGTGAGGCTTCTGAAGACATTGATGATGAATCCAGCCCAAGTGAGGAAGAAGGAGAAATACATCAACCCGGTGCTTATGTTTGGACTAGTAAAGCTGAGGCCCAGCTCAATGAAAGTAGGGGGTCGGGAAAATACTGGAGAAGAAAGGGACATAAAGGAATATCATTTAGGGATGGGTTCTAACGAGGTGCTCTGGTTCGAGCAGCTGCAAAGGCCTCTTCTTCATCTCTATCCATCACCACAGCCTTACGAAAGCAAAGCAGAATCAGCAAGAAGGCAGAAGCTACGGACAGCAGCATTAGAAAGGACGCAGAAGCTACAGACAGAATCAGAAATGAAGCAGAAGCTTCGGACAGAAGCAGCGAGGACGCAGAAGCTTCAGACAGAATCAGAAATGAAGCAAAAGCTACGGTGTTGCTGGGTAAGACTCTGGGTCTGGTAATGAATGAGCATGAAGAAGTAGCTATTGAGCGAGCTATCCAGATGGAAGTCGAAGATCTTGAGAGATGGAAAGCAAAAGGGGCGATGCCAGGTGCTTAATCAGCACTTGGAGGGAGGCTTCAGTGTGTATCTATATCTCTATGAAGATTCTTTCCTGGAACGTCAGAGGATTGGGAAGGGCTGATAGAAGGCTAAGAGTAAAGGAATTTCTGAGGCTGAAAAACGTTGATATGGTTCTGTTACAGGAAACAAAAAGATCAAATGTTGATGGGAATGTTGTTAGGTCTCTGTGGCCTAGTGATTCGGTGGAATACATGGAAGTGGATGCGGAAGGAAGTGCAGGAGGAATTCTGTGCATCTGGAATCCTATGACTTTCTCTCTACAGGAGTGTTGCTGTTCCAGAAATTTCATCCTTTTGTCAGGTATCATGCATTCTTCTATTAACTGTGTGATTGGTAACATATATGCTCCTAATGAAGACTCGAATAGGAGGAGGTTATGGGGCATCTTATCCAATTTGAAATCTGTCTTCCCAAATCCTTGGTGTATAGGGGGAGATTTCAACGAAGTAAAAAATATTAGTGAAAGAAAAGGGTGTATGAGGAGGGATAGAGGCATGGAGGAGTATTGTAACTTTATTAGCAATCTTGAATTGGTGGACATCCCAATGTTAGGCAGGCAATATACTTGGGGCAATTCTCAAAGCTGGAGTAGAATTGACAGGTTCTTGGTTAACCCCGAGTGGCTAGAATGGTACAGATACAAGGTGTGGGGGTTACCGAGACTTTTTTCTGATCATAGCCCCATTTTGCTGACGGAAGACGATAGGAACTGGGGCCCAAAGCCCTTCAAGTTTATCAATGCCTGGGTTTTACATCCCAAGTTCTTTTCTGAAGCAAATAAAGTTTGGGTTTCGACTTATGTACAAGGCTGGGCTAATTATATAATTATGGAGAAGCTGAGGACTTTAAAAGTAGCTCTGAAAAAATGGAATGTGGAAGTGTTTGGTGATGTAGAGGCTAAGCTGAAAGATGCTGAAAGCGAGTTACATTCTATGGATTTACAATCAGAATTGAGGGTACTGACTGAGATAGAGGAGGGTCAAAGAAAGGAGTTAAGGGGTTTGATTTGGAAGCTTAGCAAGAGAAAGGAGTGGATGTGGGTGCAAAAATCGAGGTTGGACTGGGCGTTGAAAGGAGATAGAAATACTCGCTTCTTCCATATTATGGCCACCAAGAAACACAACAGAAACCTGATTGCCTCTGTCTTGGTTAATGGTGTTGAGGTGGATGAACCTTCAGAGATCAAACAAGCAGCTTGCTCCCACTTCCAAAATCTGTTCTCTGAACATTGGAGGTCTAGGCCAAGTATTGGAGGTGTTTTTAAGAAGATTGATGCTAACCAAACAGGTACCATTCTGGAGTGTGAATTTACAGAAGAAGAAGTGTGGTCTGCAATAAAAGAGTGTGATGGAAACAAAGCCCCAGGGCCGGATGGGTTTAACATGTTATTTTTTCAAAAAGGGTGGAAGTTCTTGAAAGATGACATTATGAAGTTTATGATGGAGTTTTTTAGCAACTGTAAATTAGGGTATGGGGTTAACTGCTCCTTTGTCGCCCTCATCCCCAAAAAGGAGAATCCAACCTCTTTTCTTGATTTCAGACCCATTAGTCTGATAAATTCCCCATATAAAGTGCTGTCCAAAGTTTTGGCTAATAGACTGAAAAAAGTCCTACCCTCTGTGATTGATAAGGCTCAATTTGCTTTTGTAAAGGGAAGAAACATTTTAGATGGGGTGCTTATAGCTAATGAGGTGGTGGACTGGTGGAAAAAATCAAAGAAGAAGGGTATTATCCTCAAACTGGACTTTCAAAAAGCTTTTGATACAGTTAACTGGAACTGTTTGCTTCAGATGTTAGCTAATTTCGGGTTTGGTTCACGTTGGATTCGATGGATGAAGGAATGTATAGAATCTGCCAGAATTTCCATCCTAGTTAATGGCTCCCCTACAACTGAATTTTGTCCCCAAAAAGGGTTAAGACAAGGTGATCCCCTTTCCCCTTTCTTGTTCAATGTTGTTGCTGAAGGATTGAACCTCTTGTTGACAAGAGCTAAGGAATTGAGGATTATAAAAGGGGTGGCTGTGGGTTCTAATGAGGTCAATGTGACCCATCTTCAGTTCGCGGATGACACTATCATATTTTGCAAGGCTGAGTTGGTTGAGATTGTGACTATCAAGCGAATCTTGAGATGCTTTGAAATGGTCTCGGGCTTGAAGATAAATTTTCATAAAAGCATGATCTGTGGAGTGGGAGTTGACTATGGGTTAGTTGAGGAGTTTGCAACAATACTTAATTGCCAAAGCCATAAATTACCTTTAAAGTATCTTGGGTTGCCACTTGGAGCCAACCCAAGTCGAAAGCAAACTTGGCAGCCAGTAGTGGATAGGTACAAAAAGAAATTATCGGGGTGGAAGCGAAGGATGCTATCCTATGCTGGCAGGGTCACCCTCATCAAATCTGTTCTGTCTTCCTTACCTGTTTATTATATGTCTCTTCAAGATACCCGAGTGTGTTGCCAAGGATCTTGATAGGATTCAAGCAAGATTTTTGTGGGGTGGGGATGATTCTAAAAGGAAAATTCATCTGGTAAAATGGAAAGAAGTGCAGTTGAATAAGAAGCAAGGAGGTCTTGGTCTCAGAGATATCAGACTATCAAATGAATGTTTACTTCTCAAGTGGTGGTGGAGATATGCCTTCGAAGATGGGACCTTGTGGAAATCTGTAATTTCAGCCAAATACGGTACATCAGGGGGCCAATGGTTTCCTCCAGTGCACGCCTTGGCCTCTACTTCTATTATCTGGAGACAAGTCCTTGAGGTGTCAATTTCAAGTCCTCGGCTGCATAATTTCTTTCTGGAAAATGTGGAGCTAAGGATTGGTGATGGGAATAGGATCAAATTCTGGCAGGATACTTGGCTGGGAACATCAAGCCTTAAGCAGCAATTTCCTAGGTTATATCAGTTGAGTTTAAATAAGGGAATTACATTGCAGATGCAAAGTGCTTGCAGGGGTAGTAGCAACAATTGGTGCCTTGATTTTAGAAGGCCTCTTTTCGGATGGGAGGAGGAAGAGGTGTCCAGACTGCAATCTCTTCTGGGTGTAGGCCCATGCCTTGTGGCTAGTCAAAGGGATTCAATTAAGTGGAAGGCTGAACAGTCTGGGACTTTCACAGTTGGATTTGTGTATCATTGGCATAAACTAACTGCTGGACCTACCCTAAGCCATCCAGATTTGGTTTGGAACAACTTCGCACCTCCTAAGGCTAAATTCATCACTTGGCTCGCCTGGAAAGGCAGGTTGAAAACAACTGCATTTCTCAACAGGATTGGAGTCTTGAGAGATATTGGGACCTCGTCATGTGTGCTGTGTAAAGCTGAAGAGGAAACCTCTAACCATATTTTCCTATTTTGCTCATTTGTGTGGCAAGTCTGGTCAAGCATCATGGCATGGTGGGGAATTCAATGGGTGTTACCTGGGAATTTTGAAGGTTTGATGCAATGGTGGATGGGTTGGAAGCTCAGAAAAAAGGAAAAGAAAGTGTGGAAGGTTGTCTTTATTTCAGTTATTTGGTCCTTGTGGATGTATAGAAATGACTGCCTATTCAAGAACACTCAACCTGATGCAGATGCTTTGTGTGAGCTTATTAAAATTCGAGTGGCCATGTGGTTGAAATCTTTTGATGTGGGGTGCTGCCTCTCCATTCAAGAGATTGTGTCAAACATAAATTGGGTGAGGCATATTATTTAAGCTGGTCTGCTGAGTAATGAAGCTGCAAAGGACTTGGGCCTCTCCAGTGTGCTCGATTACAACTTTGTTGGAAGGCATGGATCAAAGCTGCAAATTAGTATAGCTCTTTGAGCTGCTGCAAATTGGTTTGCTGCTTGAGTTGAACCATTGGGGCTACTGCAATATGTTAATTTGATTGTCTTGGGGTCTGCATATAATGTCTGGTGTTTGCTGGTTGGAAGTCTTTGCTGATTAGAATTGCGTTTGCTGTGTTTCCCTTTGATGACAACCTGATATAGACTCTTAATTGTTTATCAGTTGGCTGCAAGGAAAGAGAGTCAGATTATTTGTTGACTGCAGGTGTTTTTTCTGCCAGAAGATTTATCAGTGGACTGCAGGTGTTCTGCTTGCTTGTTGATTCCTGCACTAGTGGTTGTGTTCTAGTTGTTTGTTTAGCTCTTTTGCGGGGGTTGTCTGCTTCTTTGTTTTGCTTCTTTGTTTTTGTGTTCTGGGGGGGTTGCTGCTTGTGGTTTGTTCCTCTCCAACCTCAGGCTCCCCTTCCCTTTCTTCTTTATTGATGTATTTCTTCTGTTTCATCAATAAAGCTTCTTTCTTTGCCGATCAAAAAAAAAACATCAATTAGTCTGTCTAATTCACTATATGCGAAGCTACATTTTCTAAATTAGAAAGTACAATTATTCTAGAGTAAATTAGTACAACATGAGAGGAGCATTAATAAAACCCACCCCATTGCTACCATCACTCGCGCACAACCACTATCACCTACCTTCCTAATAAGCCTCCGTCATAGCACCACTATCATCCCTCTAAGTCATCAATTTCTCATCACCCCGTGAACAACCACCACTAGTCTCTTTCCCCCATCCCCTCTTACTTCCATCTTACACCTATTATAAACGACTAGCTCACTATAAATTATTTAACAACGGATTGCAACTAGAATCACCAATATTGCCAATGCTGATGCAACCCCCTACATATCATGGGAATAAATTACTACTTGGTCTACATCTTAAAATTCAATAAATAAAGGAAGGTCTGATACTCAGTTTGGTTTTGTTTTCAATTTTCATAATCTGAAAACAGAAAGTTTATTTTGAATGTCTAGTCATTTCTAGGTCTTTTCATATCTATCTTGATTCTTTGAGAAATAAGAGCAAAGGAAATCAATTTGTCTTGAAAGTTGGAACCATTTTAGCTTTAGCAAATGGGGCTTCTTTTTTTTTTTTTAGTTACTAATGTTAGTTGCTGAGCTGCTATAATTTTTATCAATCCTCATAGTGATTCTTTATTGATATGTGATTGGTTTCCTCACTGCCTAAGCCAAACTTAGATTTCTATGATCCTTTAAACTATTTCATTTGATTTTTGTTTTATTTTTTATTTCTATATAATTCATGATTTATGTGACCAAAAAGTAACATGCCTTTTATATGTTAGCTTTGTCAAGGTCTTCATTATTTTAAAATGTGTTGGTCTCTTGTATATCCACCTTGCATTAGATGAATATGAACTATTTCATATTTTGTTAAGACCTTAGATTAGAGTGACCTGAATCAATAATAAACCTGCAAAATAAACTTAGGTTTGATTTCCTATCATATTTCAATGTTCAGACATCAACTAGTAGAATTTGTTGGCAAATTGTTAGTTCAAGCACTAAGTAATGTAATTCTGTTAGTTTTATTTTACTTTTACATAAAACTACATCAAAACATATAATGTTCCACTATTTCAAGTGCCGGCATCATGTGCTTGGAATTTTTTGTTTGCTACCATGAATGTGGGTATCATGAAGCGCAATTGTTTACAATATGCTATTAACCAATTTGTAATTTTTTTTTGTTTTTGTTTTTTTGTTTGTCCTTCCTAGTCCAAAGTATTTGTGTTAAAATGAGGCCTAGTTTCTATGGATGGTTTGTGAATTTTGTGTAAGTTGAATGTTGATGTTAGATGCGGGGGACCGGGAGAGGGGGGGGGGGGGAGAAATGATGTCAGGTCTAGTTGCTCTACCTTGTTGTTTGCCTATCTCCCCCATAAATTAGTTTTTATTTTTTATTTTTTATATGGCCAGTGGCCACCAAGATTTTGTTTTTTAGCTTATTGAAAAAACATAATGAAACAAATGAAAATTAATAGCTAACCCTGTGTTTAAATATCTTTTATGTAGTTAAAATTTCATTAATCTGCAGGTTCACTGCTTCTGGCCTCTGGATAGCATTAGAATAAAAGAGTTTGATAATGTGTAAAATGATATTACAAGACAATCTAGAGGAAGGCTCACCTTTAATACTATTCTTGTCATGTTTGGAAGGTATACCTTGAAATGTAGTGCTTTTGTTGCTCTATTTAAGCAATCATGGCTCATGCTCATGCTCATGCTCATGCTCATGCTCATGCTCTGTTTTTTCCCTTATCAGATTTAAGGCATTGTATCATTTCATTTCCATAGGTAAATGCACCCAAAATTTGCCACATGGTTAGTGATTTTCTTTTTCTTTTTATTTTTATTTTATTTTTTCATTTTTTTGGTGTTTTACTCTTGGTTCATTGTGAACTCCTCCTCTAAATTGTCAAAACTAGTGCTTGAAATCAACAACTTTACTGTTTAAAATTGTCATAAATCTATTTTGTCATTCTAAGATCTCTTTTGCTAGGTCATAAGTGGACTTGAGGCTGGGACCTAATTCATAATATTAATCATCTGACCTAATTTTACTTGAATTTCATTTGAAATATTCAGCTAAAGGAAAATTAATCATCAAAATTCCATATACTTTGTATTTATTTCTATTCGTTGTTCTTGTTCACTGCTAAATTTCTGGAAATTCATACACTTTCACGCAATATATTCTAAAATCTAGTTTTCCAAAATAGAATTAGGTAGGTTGAGTATTGTGCATAATTTATAGTTGAATAAAATGATAATGAATGAGCTAGGTATTGACATTGTTTATTTGTGGAATATTTGTGTTAATTCGGTTGTTAACAACAATATAAGAGTATGAGGAGAAAAGTGAAGAACCTGAGCAAGCTGCCCCTGAAGAAAGTGAACAACAAGAAATTAAAGCTAAAGAAAAAGAAACATTGGGAGATACACAACAGAAGCCTGAGCCTGAGCCTAAGAATGAGGAAGTTCCATCATTGATATCAACAGACCAAACTGAGGATCTGTTGGTAAGTAACTTTAAAATTAATTATCGTGTAATCTCCTTAAAACTAGGAACTGTTGTATTTGGATCGAATTGGATTTTCTAATAGGATCAAATTTGGATTCACAGTAGTGGGAGCTTCCTATTGCTCTATTTACAATTGGGTTTGTTGTTTTGACTAGTATATTCATAATTCTTGCACATTTTGAGTGTAGGGTTTAAATGAAATAAATCCTAAAGCTGCCGAACTAGAAGAAAGTAATGCATTGGCGCTTGCCATAGTTCCACCTGGTAAGTTGCATATTAGTTTCTATTATTGGAAAAGTTTATAGCGATCTCGGTTTTCAACCCGACTCTTGTTGTATCCTCGGATTCGGGTTTAATGCTTTCATAGTGTTGTTTACCTCTTGCTTCCCTTGTATCTCCTTGAATTTGGCTTTTAAGTTGTTGTGGTTGTGTTTGGATAGGTTGATCGCTTGTTTTTCAAACCTTATGTTGCCCAGATTTTTGGTCCTCCACTCAAGTGGCTCTTCCTGCACTCGAGCGGGCTTTGCAAACTCTCAGTACTTTTGCTGGTCTGCAAAACTACTAGGAGAGTGTTTTCTATGC
Organism: Camellia granthamiana; assembly: GCA_036172215.1. Taxonomy (NCBI): domain Eukaryota; kingdom Viridiplantae; phylum Streptophyta; class Magnoliopsida; order Ericales; family Theaceae; genus Camellia; species Camellia granthamiana. Next base: position 66,812,070 of record CM069907.1, read on the forward strand.
TCGAGCGACGTTTCCTACGCTCGAGCGGGTGGGCACTCGAGCAGCCATTCTTGAGCTCGAGCGTTGGTTTGTCGTTTGCAAAACTACTGGATTTGTGCATTCTGCGCTCGAGTATCACTTCTTGCGTACGAGCGGAACAACTTATTGTGTCTAACGCTCGAGCGTCAACTCTTGCACTCGAGCGGACTGTGTGTATATCAGTTCGTAACAGCCTCATTTTATATCACTTTTTCATCTCTCTTTCTCTCTCTCTCTCTCCCCCTCCCCCTCCCTCTCTCTAAAACTCTCCAAAAACCCTAGATCTTGAGTTTCTCTCTCTAAAACTCATATTCTCTTTACTATTTCACTTAGATCTATTGGGTTCTTCAGCCTAGTGCCTTTGAGAAAAAGGTAGAGCACGTCGTGAGCTCTTTTTCATCCGAACAAAAGTGGGTTTCTGTGTCCTTAAAGTCCTCCCTTGCTTTGCTCGTTTTCCATCTTTGAGGTAGAGACTTTCTACTCTCTCCTATGAGTTTTAACTTGGTTATTCGTCGATGTATATGAAATGTGGGGACGTATGGTGATTTTGAACAAATTGAGGATTTGAGGTTAAAAACGAAAGAGCGATTTTGAAATGAACGAATGGGAAAAGGTTATGGGAGTAGATGTGAGCCTGTGTGGTGTTAAAATGGTTGATTTTGGTGTTGGGTTGAGATTGGGAAAAAGAAAGTTTTGCCCTAAAATGTCTTGAATAATTATTTTGCATTAATAATGAAATTGGTATTGAAAGTGTGAAATTGAGAGATTGTTTATATGAATGGTGTTGTTGGATTTGTTTAATCTCTCACCTATGGAAGTTTGGATAATTTATCGGTTATAAATATTGAATATCTGTTTAGAAATATCTATTTTGGGTTATCGGGGGAGGGCATGAGGATTAGGCAAATTGAAACTAATCCCTTGGCCATTATCATTGAGTATGATTATGATTTATATACATTGTATATGTATGCTATTTGGGAGAAGAAATGGGATGGACTTCATTAAACTAAGTTGGCCTGTGTGTCCACGGTGAAAGTCCCGAAAACTGCGCGTATACATGAATGCCAATTCTTGCGGATGAAATTTCCATAAAATGGCAAGTGAATGTATTGGTATGATGATTATATCAGTTGGAAACTTGTGAGGTGTACCTCTGTTTGATTGATTAAATGAAGTGGGAATAACTATTGAACCAAAATAAATGAATTGAGATGCAAATTTGGCATAACATGGTTTTGAAAAAGACAGTTGTAAAAGATTTTGTCATTGGACAATGAACATGTGCATGTTACTTATATCCTTGTTAATATTTATATATTGTGCTAGATTGTTTCTACTGGGTTTTGGCTTACCTTACTTGGGAAACTATTTTCAGGTGTTAGAGATATGCCTCCGCCAGGACAGTAGTTTGGAGAGACTTGGAGCAAGAGCTTCTTTTGATTGTATTTATTCTGTATAGCCAAGGGCTTAATTGTATTCAGTTAGACTAATTTTGTTGTGATCAAGCAAAGTCTTGGAAAAATGTAAACCTATAGGGCATTTATTTTATTAATCATTAACTGGTATCACATGCTACAGATTCAAGGTAAAGTTTATGAATGTATATCGCATGTGTTATTCATGTAAATTAACTCTGATTAATGAAAATCTATTATTTTGTTTATGTCATTGGATATCAGTTAATTATAGATGAATTATTATAATTATTTTGGGGGCGTGACAAAGTTTACAATTATACGAAGATTAAATTAAGACAACTAAATAAAAATGATCTTGTAGACACCCCATTTTTGACCGTCCTCAAGACTTGAACGTCATCGTTTGAACACTCGGTGGTTATCCATGTTTGTGTTCGTTTGGAGTTCCCGGAGTTCTCGGCTACGCGTCTTGCCTCAGGATCTCCTAACTCGATTGTTTTGTGTTTGGTTTTGCACCAAACACTTGTGTTCTGCCTTGGAGGGGCAGGGAGTGCCTTTTGAGGCATCCCCACACACCACCGGCAATGGCTAGAGGCCACCGGCTGGTTTTTGTTGCCATCGGCACTATATTGTGCCAATCGGCACTCTTTTGTGCCGGTCGGCAGTCAATTTTGTCAAAATGACATTTTTGCCCAGCCGGCTACTGTTCAGCTGCTTTTGGAGATATTTTCTTACAGCTGTCTGGCATTGACTTCCCCTCCATACACGTGTATGGAGGGATGCCCCTCTTGGTTGCTTAACTTGTAAGCATTACAAGTTTGCCTCTTCTATAAGAAGAGGCCTCCCCCCTTGGCTTTAGGGTTGGCTTTTGGGAGAGAAAATACAGAGGAGAAGCTCTGGTTTTAGGGTTTGAATTCTATATCTATCCTATCTCTCTTTTTCTCTCTTGTTTGTACACTAGGTGCATTAGTCCATATTATTGCACACAAGCACCTAGTGTTTCACCTTCCCTTGGCTTCTGAGGTTCTAAGGGCTTGTTCTTGAGGTTCTTGGCTGGATTTGAGTCCAAGGAAGCAACAACATCAACCTTTGTGAAGGTGGTCATCAAGGGTAAGAAACTAGCTCTTTTTACCCCATTCTTGCACTCCATTTTTACCTATCTTTGAACTGTTTTTGTGCTTGGTGTTCAATACAAAAAAGTTCTGTTTTTTAGTCCTCTTGATAGTTTATTAAGAGTGTTTTGTGCTTTGGGTGTGTTTGACCACCCTTAGGCCTTGAAAGGCCCCCATTTTGTGCCATTTTGTGAGAGCTCCGGGATTTTGGTGCTTGGGTCTCTTCACCACTGAAATCTTGAGGGATTTCAGTGGTGAAGATGATGCCTTGAAGTCCCAAGAAGGAGAGGGCCACCCCCTCTCCTTGTTGTCCTTGAAAAGGACCTATTTGGCCTCTTGAGGGAGCCTTGTGTTTGGTTGTTTGTTGGTTATGCCATGGCTGTATTTTATGCTCATATTGCTATATTATAACTTTGTATTAAGTTGGTTTTGGTCCCTTATGCATGCTTAGCATAGTTGCCATGTAATGCCTTGTATTGCCTTAACATGCCTTAGGTTGTTAGCCCTAATTTGAGCATGCTTTAGGCTTAGATTTGTGAATGTTTTGTGCTTATTTTGACATGTTTTAGCTCTGTCCATAGTCATTTGGGTTGATCTTGGCATGCATTATATAGCCCCTTTGCATTTTAGGCTTGCTAGCCTTTGAGCATGCATGTGTAGCATGTGTTGCTTACCTCATTTTGATGGTTTGGAACCATCTAGTATGTCATTTCAGTCCCTTTGGTGTGCTTGTATGCTTACCTTAGTTGCATCTTTAATGCTTTAAAAGCATGTATTGAATGCTCCATGTTTTGGTCATTGTGCATGCCTTTGGTTTCAAGCCTCTTAGATGCCATCTAAGTAGCCTTTTGGCTTTGTCTTAACATGCTAAAAACCTGTTTTTAGTTGTTTAATGCATGCCATGATTGTCTTGCATAAGTATAGCTCAATGCCTCATTGACTTGCTTTAAGTCTTGGACCGTTTGCATGCTTTGTTTGGTCTATTTTGAGTTGGTTTAGCACCACACTTTGACATGATTTTTAGAGCTCATGTTGCATGCTAATCATCCATGTTATCTCCTTTCAAGTGTGCTTGAGAGTAGTTTGTTTAATGCCTAAGTTGTGCGCCTTAACATGTGTATGTGTGCATGTGTGTTTAGCTCTCATACTTAGCATTTTGGCCACTGATTTTAGGCCTATTTAGGGTTGCCTAAGTTATGTTTAAGACCATCATTTGATTGCTTGCATGCTTACCTCATGTTTGCTTGTATGCTTTGCATAAGTACATTGCATTGTTCATATTGCATCCCTAGCTAACATGTCTAGGTTGCATGGCATCAACATGCATGCCTTGTCCCTTGACTTGGTGATAGGGATTGGGACTTTGGTTGTTTGGTTTGTATGCATTTGAAATTAAAGTTGCATACTTGGTTCCTTGGGCCATCATGCATGGAAATGCGTGATTGGTGGTCCGAGAATCGAGGCACATCTTCCTTTGAGTCACAAACATGATAAGGAATGTGTTTGGTGCATACATTGCTTGAATGACATTGCCATGCAAGATTTTGCCCTCTGCTGCTGTGAGTTGCAGGTTCTGCAGGCATTCAGTGCTGACCGGCAGTATTTAGTGCCGACCGGCAGTAAATAGATGGCCGGTGGATGAATTCAGTGCCGATGAGCTCAATTTACTGCCGATGGAAGTTCTATCCAGCCGGTGATGATCCCCAGTGTTCAGAAAGGCATCCTTGAGACTTTGGCAGTTTTCAGAGGAGTAGAACAGGGAAAACAGAGGCAAGCTAGGCATGGCAGTGCAATTCCGAGCAAGTCCCGAGCGCGCGTGCATTGAGCCCTCGCCCCGAGGCGGTTTATTGTTTTTCCTTAGATTAATTAATTTGTTAATTTAATTAATTTGTAATATTTAATTAGCTTGCGTAGTTAATTAATTTGTATATTCTTTTGGTCCCTCCGAGCCAGGGCAAGTCTGTAATAAGCGTGGGTGAGTGGTGTGTATGTCTTCCAACCCCCCACTTCTTTCTTCCCTTTTATTTACCTACTTTGATGGTAGATTAGGGCACGTTTATTTTAGCATACCTTATGCTATGCATGCGTGCATCCATACATTTGTCTAACATGCATTGGGCTCGGTACATCATACAAATTGCATTGTATTTCAATTTCCAAATTGAATACATGTTATTTGATTGCATCTCACATGCCATGTTTAGGGATAGCCGAGCCTACTCTAAATTGCATCCTTGCTTGTGATGCATTAGTCATTCTAACATGAGCTAGGCCATGCATGTTTGCTAACTAGTTTATTGTTTTTGGCACGGAGTACGATGTAAGTATTTTCATGCTTTAGCATACCACATGCGTGTGAGTGTTGCCATGACAGTATGCTTACCATGCGGCTAAGTGCTTATGTGGGATAAACTGTTTGAATGCCTGTGGGTGGAGGCTGGATTGCTTGAGTTGGGAAAACTCGTTGAAATCCGTGTTTTAGCCTACTTGCGAGTAGCAAATTTCAAAGCATTTTCCAAACAAACAGACATGCAATGTTTATTTCCAAATTAGGCAATCTAGTCTATACTTGTTTGCTGCGCGCATAACATAGTAATTCTAGGCTAATAACCAGAATAAGAACATATAACGTTTTCAAAATCAGATATCACGGTTAGTAGAGGCCGGTCTTCGGACCGGGCGAGAGGGGGTGCTCATAGCTGACCTTCCCCGATCGTACCCAAGCTCCCGAGCCAAGACCACTTTGGTTATGACGGGCACGTGGCCTTCGGTACCGAGTCAGGGTTTCCTAAATTTCCCATTTTTAAATATTTAGGTGGCGACTCTGTAATCTGGCAAAGCAGTCCATGTTTGGCACTTCTTTTTCAAAATCTGTTTTTCTCAAAACGATTTGCCAGAATTGGACTCTTTGGTTCAGATTTAGAACCGTGACACAAAGGGAGTCCGAACTGTAGCGAGGTCCCCCGCGGGCTTGTTACAGTTTCTAGCGACTCTGCTGGGAACTTTTAGAGAGCTTGACTCGAACTCGTGATATCCTGTTTTGACTACACTTATGTGTTTCTTTGCATTGCATGTGCATTGGTGCGCCTAGGACACCGTGTTGGCCATCTGCTATTCCTGAGCGGTTTGCCAGAGGCTTGTCTTGTCAAGGCATGACCATAAGGCTGACCGGTTGCGGGCTCTGCCAGTATGGGAACACAAACCCCGGTTTTACCGGGGCACCCTTTTTGACCATTCGACCTAGTGCATATTCGGATCCATAGTGACCATTCCAAACTAGGACACGTTGCTTACCCGATGTTAGGTTGTTTGAAACCGCTGCGTGCGTAGTGAAACCCTAGCTCCTGACAAAATAGGACAGGGAAACCCTACCCCAACGTAGGGGTGTATTGGCTCTCATTTATCTGCTATGTGCTTTTTAGAGTGTATCTCTGCAGGGGAACGCATATATCAGTTTGTAAAGTTTGAGCATCAGGCCTGAGGGCACTAGTATCAGTGTTGTTGGGAATCGGTTATGTCTGCGGGTATCAGTTCAGTTTTGAACAGTAATTCTGGGGGGGAACAGTGATCAGTAGTAGAGTACAGTTGTCCGGCTACACCCGTGTTTGATCTGTTTGGGGCTGAAATACTGCTTGTTTCCCGTTTCAGTTCAGAAAATCAGAGAGTTGATCCAGGATAGCTAGGGTCTCAGCATGACGCAGAATTCAGAAGAGATTGTGGTCATGGCGGCCGCGTTGGATCAGGAAATCACCCTACACAGCGAAACTACTGTTGATATGCCGCATCCACCCAGATCGCCGGTTGCGCACCCGGTCTGGGCCCCTCAGCTATATCAGGCTCGTGAGCCTACTACTTTTGAACTAATGGGGATAATAGGAGATCTCCAGAGGTCTGTGGCGGATCTTGCCTATGGGATGTCCGCTTCACCGTCGGCCGCACCGTACGCCGGGAGTTTTGTATCCCAGGAGCCCCCGCTGTTGGGGCGAATTGTGATTGAATTGAGTCAACCGGAGATGGCCTCCAACCATGGCAAAGATGCACCAATATCCACCCAAACCCTCAACCAGGCCGAGACCAGAAGAAAAGATAAGATGAAGGCAGATGCCGACCCTATCGAACAGCTGTTGTGGGCAGTAGAGGCTTTGAAAGCCGGGGGAATGAACAAGCAACAGGTATCCGCAGTTATGTCAAAAGCTGTGGAGGATGCTTTCCCCACCCCGCCCGAGGGTAATTCTAGTCAATCAGAGAATCGGGATAGGCTCCGTCATGCCAAAACAGTTTTTCCCGCTCCCAGCCTTGCATCCGGAAAGAATCAGAAATCCAAAGCCGCACCCGCTGACCCGTTCGCTAGTTCATCTAGCAAGAGTGCTCAGGTTCCAAAGTACCTGCCCCGAGGGCGCAGGGTCTTCCATCCTCTCTACATGCCTTTGTCTAGGGCACTTCTGATTTTGGCCAAAAAGGGGCATCTTGCACCCCTCGATCCTAGGCCGCTCCCCAAACCCCTTCCAGTAGGCCATGATGCTGCTCAATACTGTGCGTACCATCAGCAGACTGGTCATGCTACTGATAATTGCTTCCGCCTCCGTCATGAGGTACAGGATTTGATTGACAACAAGGTTATCCTCCCACCCACCTCGGCCAAATCAGTCACTATAGAATTCTTGGATTTTGAGGACACAGATACCGAGGACACAGATACCGCGAGTGTGTGATTAGAAGGGGAACCGCCTGCGGGCAGTGTTTAGAGCATTTTTGGATGTAGCGTTTGGCACGCATTTTTGAGCATCGACCAACGCTAGTTTTGTAAATCCTGACCTAGGTGTCGAGTCAGTCTTTTGTTTTGTTTTGAGTCTGTCTCTCTGTACTGAGTCAGTCTTTTTGCTTACAGGGTTTGTCTTGTTGTAAGGAGTCAGTCCCTTTTGTATAGAATACCAGGTGATTCCGGGGTTGTTGCCTCGAGCACCGCTTTACCTTGTAATTCCTTGTTTTGTTTTCCCTTTGAGTCTGTCTCAGTTAAGGAGCTGGTTGCAATCAGGGTTTTGGAATGAGACAGCTGCGGCTATCCCATTTTCGTGCTTGCTTTCAGTTTGAGCTAATTGTGCCGGAAGGTGTGAATGGAACGACAGTACATTCTACCTACACTCTTGTGCCTTGAACTCATTGTAGTGACCTAAGTTTTTCAAAACCTTTTTTCGTACACTGCGGTGATAAAAACGAAGAGGAAGGAATTCCTCGGGTTTTCGCAAAACTTTGATCAAAATTGAGAGAAAGAGAAGCACGTTGAGCTTTTAATGAATGAAATCATGCCTGTCAACGTGAGTACTGAGGAGGACCCTGGCTTGATCCAGACTGGTCCCACACTATCTTCAGCACAGGCGATGTGTCGCTTTCTTAAAAACTTTCAAAAACAAAATATTTTGCGCAGTCCTGAGAAGACCTGTGTGGAATCGCTCTTGAGATTGTGCAGTCTAGGATCGTTCTCAGCCTCAGGGTTCCATCTATCTGTTTCGAACTTGGAATCCGTTCAGAATGTCCGAGCAGTCAAACGCCTGTGTGGCTCATTTTGAGGCAGCCCTCGAGCAAGAGGCGTCAAAGTCAGATCAAGGAGATCAGATCCCACCAAGCAAAGCTCGAGAAGCAACCGTGATGGACTTTTCCCGCAAATCAATACAACAGTCGCTCTCTTGGATACAGAGAGGGATTCAATCTCAAAACCATTTGGCATGGACAAGCTACACTTTTACCCTTTGAGAGGCTCGCTGGGCTGAAAACCCGGAAGGGCGGCCCAGGCAAAAGTTAGAGCAAAGAAAAAAAAAGAGAAAAGAAAAGAAAGCGAAAAAATACAAAATACAAAAAAAATGCAAAAGAAAAAAAAAGAAAAATGCAAAAAGAAAGAAAAGAAAAATAAAAAAAATTGAAAAGAAAAGAAAACATAGCTCGCAAGGTCGAAAACCTGCAACAGGCGCCTTGGCAAAAATTAGAGCCTAAAAAGTGAAGGTTAAAATACCAGAGTGTACCTTAACCGGAACTACGTAAGGCTTGATTCCCATGTTTGGGATACGTAGGCAACTTCATCCTGAAGTCCAGCCCCCAACGCTTTCATAGCGTCTCGGTCCATGCAATGGTTTTGATTACCTTCGCCTCCTTTGAATTCGGTAGTTCGGTTGCGACAATCGAAATTATGCAGTCAGCTTCTTCTTGAAGCCCAACCACCAACACCTTCCAGGTGACTGTGTCCATATATTGATTCAAGCCGTCTTCGTCTCCTCCGCGTCCGAGGGTCCGATCGTCATCAACAAGGACTGACTTACAGCATGCTGCGGCATCATCCAAACAAGGGGCAACGTTCCGTTGCCATGCATCGTCATAAGTTATCCTGAGTTGCCGTCCAAACTAGGGGCAACTTTCCGTTGCCTTGCCCCTCCTTCAAGCAAGGGGCAATTTTCCATTGCCTCCGATCCGAGGTTGCGCATCTCGAGGGTGAGTTCGTGCTCGTTGAGCACCGATTGTTTGCCAAAAATAGTTTTTGAAAATTTTTACTGAGGTTGACTATTTTCTTGAAAACTATTTCGTTTTCCAAAACCGGACCATTTTCTTGGATCCGAAAAGGAGAATTTTCAGTGCTCACAGCCTGACTTGCATGATTTCAAATCAAAAATCGAATAAGTGTGTTAATCCGACCCTCACTTTTGGTCAAAATTGTTTTAGTAGAAAACAAAAAATGGTCAAGGTGACGAATTAGGGGCACAGTTGAGTCAGGTCTTCTGTCCTTCCCCTGCCAACACACTTGCCCGAGAGGCACCCTATCTACCAGAAGAAGTGGCTGCGAGCTAGCTGTATCGGGCGTGAACCCGCAACCTCTCACTTATCCACCAACCACTCTGGGGAGGAATGAAAAATGAGAGAATAAAGAATAGAGAGGTGTAAGTTGAGAAAAAAAAAAAAACTGAGCAAAAAGGGTTTTGTGAGAAAAACTGAGCCTGAGGGCCGAGTGATGTGAGTATCACAAATGAGAAAGGGTGGGAGTAATACCCGGAGGAACTGGCTTCTCGAGATTTGAGGTCGTGTTGTAAACACGTCTGTGTGTCGTGTCTTTTGATTTGTCGACCTTAATTTTGGCTTTGAGTCTTTCCCGAGCATGTCTCATTATTCTAGGTTGTGTGCCTTTTTATTTCTTTGCTTGAGTCTCCTTCCACTGTGTTCAGTTGTAGGCTCGATACCCCGGTTGTGAAACCCTTTCTCCCAAGTCAATCGTTTGTGCTCAGAATGCTGTGCCATTCTCTACATTTATGCGAGGCAAGAGAAGAAAAGGAAATTCGGGACATCCGAGTGTGTTTCAACTTCAACCGTTTCAGTTTTGTGGTCCGTCTTGTCAGATTGGGCTGTTTGTTCAGGGTTTGCTGTGTGCAGAATGAACCGAGTGCTGTGTTATGGGTTGCATGCAGACTAATCCCCAGCAGAGTATGGGCTGCGTGTCCAGGTTGAGTAGTGATTCGTATGTGTTGTGTTGCTGTTTAGTTGGTTGGTTATCTGATTATTACAGTGCAAGTGTTCAATTGTCAGACAACAAATCATTTTCATTTACATTTGAGGTGTAACATGATGCAATGCGGTGCAAAGTATGAAATATGCAGGTATATACAAATATAACACTCTTTTTAGATAAAAAGTTTGTTTCATATCATCTCTTTCAAGTACACAGTTTTAGAAACAAAAATCTGCTCGTGGCAGTACAAAGTACCCTATCTACCAAAAGAAAAGAGAAGAAAAGAAAAAACAGCAAAAGTCTGGGTCATGAGCACCATCAATGGCCTCGCGCCGGGGGATCTGTCCTCGCCCTCTTCCTGGGCAGAAGCCCAGGAGCATCATCAGGAGCATCGCTGTCTGAGTCTGAGCCCGAGCTGTCCCCGGTCTCCTCCGACGACGACCCCGCCTCCGCCTCCATCTCTGCCTCAGACTCGTCGTCTGGAACCGGAGCCTGTGAGCTGCTCCCAACGTAAGTGCGCCCTCCTCTGGTGCGGGGGAATCTCTTGCCATCCCGAGTAGAAATGGGAGGTCCAGATGGAGCGCCACCACCCACTGGAGGAATCGGGAAGGGAGGCTGAAAAGTACAAAAGGCAAATGCATCAGTATACATGAAGCAGTTTAATCAGTGCAGAATGCAGTGTATGAGTACAGTTTGAGAATGCCGTGAGCAGTTTATCAGCGCAGAATGCAGTGTATGAGTACAGTTTGTGAATGCCGTGAGCAGTTTATCAGTGCAGAATGCAGTGAATGAGTACAGAGTATGAATGCCGTGAGCGGTTTATCAGTGCAGAATGCAGTGAATGAGTACAGTTTGAGAGTGCTGTGAGCAGTTTATCAGTGCAGAATGCAGTGTATGGATACAGTATATCAAGTGCCGTGAGGGCTGGGTATCCAGTATTGTGTTATGCATCAGATTATGCGAAGCAGTTTGTGTATGGTTTGAAGCTATGACAGAGGGAACATACCGGAAGGCCATAAAAGGCTAGGAACTCGAAGGTCCGCTGCAGCATCCCCGTCATGGAGGCATTCATCTCCAGTAACTGCCGGGTGTACTCAGAAAACGCCTGCAAGAGAATCAGATGCATCAGTATTCTGTGGAATATCAAATAAACTGAAATGAAATGACTGTACAGAAATGCAGTAGTACATACCGGAGGCAAGTCGGGACACCGACGAACTCATGATCAGCCGGTGGAGGGGCGAAGGGGATCTGATAGGTCGCCCCACCCTATCCTCGAAAAGTCAATGAAGCGGGCAGAGCAGGCCAACCTGTCCCTCGCCCCCGCTGAACTCCGCCCCTACCGCGGACTCGAGCCCTCCTCGGCGCTTCTCCTCCAGCTCCTGCTCCAGTCGCTGGCGCCGCTGGTCTCTCTCTCTCTGCTCGGCGACCGCCGCTCAGGGGTCGCATGATGAAGGTCCGGACGTACTCCGAGTAATCGCCCTCACCTCTGTAGCCACTCGCCTCCCAGCCGAGGGTGTAGTCCGCCATCTGCTCAGTAGTGAAACGCTCGGTGTCCCTCATATGCTCAGGAGGGTGCACCGGGACTATCTGCTCAGGTAAGCCCAGGGTCTGACGCAAAAAGCGCTCGCCCAGGTACCAAGCCCGACAGACCAGGCCCTCCAGCAGAATCCGGTAGCGCGAGGTCTCCTCAGCACCAGCAAACCAATCCTGGATCGCCGCTGGCACTGCAGCCCATGGCCGCCAGGTAATCTGGATTTGAAATACAGTTGGTTATCTACTGTTACCGAAAAACACAGTGCAAGACAAAGCCTAAATGAACTGCAAGTAAAACATACCTCGGCGGGAGTGATGGTGTCGAAGTAGCGACGGAAAAAGCTGAATGTCTCACGGGGCCGCCGTGTGCACCTCCCGTCATAGCGACGTGAGAAGGGGATGACTAGAGGAGTCTCCGTCTCCGGTACTGGCTCCAGCCTGGGAAAGTAGGCATAGACCCACAACTGCAAGGTGAATACCAGAATGTTTATCAGATAAAGCAGAACACAGAATAAAACAGAAATAATAGAGCCGGGTGTTGTGCAGTGTATCTGGCAGAATGTACAGTGTGTGCCGTGTGTACAGTAGACAGTTCGTGTGAAACAGACTACAGTGTGTGCCGTGTGTACAGTAGACAGTCCGTGTGAAATAGACTACAGTGTGTGCAGTGTGCAGAATACAGCAAGTATAGAACAGAAATGTAAAGCAGAGGAGAAGACGTACCTCCCAAGCTCGCCAGTAGCCTCCGAGCAACTGCCCGCTACCCCGGGAGACCGAGCTCATGTACCCGTAAAGAGTGGCCAGAGCGGCGCCACCCCAGTCATAATGCAAGATGTGTCGGACGTCCACCAGTGCGCTGAGTAGGCAGAGAGGCACGGTGTTCGCCCGGTCGGTGAAGAGGGTGGTCCCTAGCAAAAACATCAAAAAGCCGCGCGCGTACTGCTCTACGGCCGCCTCGGTCATCGGAGCCGCCGCCTCCAACGCGGGCTGCACTCTGAACTGCACCTCGAACCAGGAGTAGCGAACAAAGCCTGGACGAGCAAGAGGTGGCGCCTCGCCAAGCAAATAGATCTGAGCGGCGATCCACTCGTCCATATCGGTGTCAAAGGGGATCGGATCACCCCCCACCCCGATGCCTGTGAGCATCGAGAAGTCGTAGGGAGTCATCGTCATGTCTCCCGCCACGGATAAGTGGAACGAATCGGTGGTGTCCCACCGCCTCTCTGCCAGGGCAGCTAGAAGAGGCCTGCAGGCAGTAAGTCGGGTCAGCCCCCTGCAGAAAGCGCCGAAGCCGGCATGGTCCACGATACGTCGAACCGCCTCGGGAAGCTCCGCGTACCAATCTCGAGCAGCGACGTTCCCATACCCGCGAATGGTATGGGAGTCTCCCTGTTTTCAAACAAATAGTTGCGAAGCAATATGAAATGTACAGTTCTGAGGAAACATGTTAAAGTCGATACAAATCTAGCATGCGTGCAAGTTTTTCAAATTCAAACAGATACTGGGTGCCGGTGCGCCTGCGGTGGACTACGGTGTTTGATGCGTCAGCGTGTTTTGAGTAAGTGCAATGTAAACATGGTGCACGTGTGCACATTTTTCAGATCCAAGCAGATATCAGGTTTCAGTGTACTACGGTGGACTACGGCCTGTGATGTGTCAGTGTGTTTGTGAGGATCAGTATACAGATATGGTGCATGTGTGCACATTTTTCAGATTCAAGCAGATATCGGGTTATAGTGTGTTAGTGGGTGAACTACAACGTATGATGTGTCAGTGTGTTTTGTGTGGTTCAGTGTAAATACAGCATACAACATGTTTTCAGATTCAAATAAATACCGGGTGTCGGTGAGTTTGCAATAAAGTACAGGGTGTGCCGTGTGTTTGGGTGGTTAAGGCTAGTGCAGTATGTGTGCATGTGTCCGTCTTAAACAGATATCAGTTGCAAGTATGATTGCGATCAACTACAGTGCACAGCATATCAGAACGAAGCAGTTAAAGAACAGATTCAGCTATGGCAGTTAACAGTTCTACATTGCAGAAAGTAAAACAGAGAAAAAAATGTTACCTCAGAAGCGCCGAAGGATAGGTGAGAGGTCAGCTCGCGTAGGAGAAGCTCCGGGTCCAGCGCTCTGTCGAAACTGCGGAAGTGGCGAAGACCATCCGGAGGTAGGACGTGGATCGCCGGGCAGTAGGTCGCCGGGTCGAAAGGACGCTCGCTCAATGGGAGGAGCTCGACCCCGGGATCTATCTCGTGATCCGGGGGAGTCCCGACGTGTGGAACATCGTCAGCCATGGCAATGGTAGTGAAAAAATGACCGGAAAAGGAAAACCGGGTGAGAATGTGAAGAGTCAACCAAAAGGTCAACCCCGAGCGGGTGGAAAATGGCCGGAAAAGCCGGAGTGGGAAAGAGGCGTAAAACTCAAGAGAAACTCGAGGGGAACAAGTCCCAAAAAGCGAAAATAGCAAAAGGGGCACCGAAATGAAATTTCGATCGGTCGAAAATGTCCGAAACGCGAAGGAAATCGCGAATCCGACGACGAAACGGGCTTGGAACGCGAAGGAAACAAGGAAATGAGGAGAGAAAAAGCTCTAGAGGGAGAGAGGGATAGTTTTCGGTGGTGGAGAAGTAAAGAAACAGGGTTAGAAACCCTATTTTTAAAAGACCCGTGGTGAAATGGCAGAACTGCCCCCGATCAGGCATTTTTGGCCGGTCGGCACAATATTGTGCCGGTGGGGTTATTTTGCAGCCGGTGGCCAGCCGATTTCTTCCTCTCCAAGTCGGTGGTGTTCCCACAGCCTTGTTTAGGCCATGTGAGCAGTTTTGGGTCTTCATAGCTCAAGAAAGTGCAAGAAAGTGCATCTCCGATGCTCAATCGACCTCCGTTTTGACCTCGGACCGTGTCTTCTGTGCGTGGCACTCAGATTCAAGCAAAGATTGTATCCTTTTGTATCCTTTTGTCTTTTACAAGATTCAAAAGTTGCCCCGTGTGTGTTGTACACATTCATCACATTGTCTAGTGCGTTGCATCGCGCCGTCTTGCACGTCCCTTGCGACTTGCACCGTGTTGCATTCGTGAGGTATGCGTGCCTCATTTTGCATTTCATTGCATCTCGAGGTACGCGTGCTTCGTCTTGCATTCCATTTCCCATTCAATGAGGTATGCGTGCCTTATTTTGCATTTCATTGCATCTCGAGGTACGCGTGCCTCGTTTTGCATTCCATTTTCCATTCAATGAGGTATGCGTGCCTCATTTTGCATTTCATCGCGCTATTTTGCGCACCTCATTGTTTTTCCCACGGTCTGGTGAGACCTTAAACACGCACGGTCTAGGAGACCTTAAATCCTTAGAGGGTGCGAAACCTTCACCATATTTGCGGTCTAGGAGACCTTAAATCCTCGGGAGGTGCAAGACCTTCGGTGCATTAAAGTGCACCTCATGGCATTTGGCATGCATTTCATCGCGCTATTTTGGCGCACCTCATTGTTCTTAGCCCCGGGTCTGGCGAGACCTTAAACACGCACGGTCTAGGAGACCTTAAATCCTCGGGAGGTGCAAGACCTTCGGTGCATTAAGGTGCACACCTCATTGCATTTGGCATGCATCGTGTCGCGCTATCTTGCGCATCGCACTGTCTTGTGCACTCGCGTTGTCTAAACGCACCGCGCTATTAAAGTGCACACCTCATTGCATTTTGCATGCATCGCATCGCGCTATTTTGCGCATCACATCGTTTTCACCGGTCTAGGAGACCTTAAATCCTCTGAAGGTGCAATTCCTTTGGCGTTTGTCGTGCCCGAACGACTTTCGGTGGTCTGGTAAAGCCACCTGCCTGTTTTTGCGGTGAGTTCCTAGAAGACCAACTGGGACGGTGAAGACTAGAGTTTGAACGGCTTATGCCTAGAACACAAAGGTTCGGGATTTCCGAGACTAAAGTCTGGTTTAAATACCCAGGGGGTGTGCCCTCGGCTTGAAATCTGTATGGAAGCCCCATAGGTTGAGGCGGCATGTTTACGCCTCAATTCTGGATACTGAACCAACCTAGTATATCACCCTGTTGGTAAGATAGGGAAAGCTGCAATCATAGTCATAACAACGAAAACATGTCATGCATCATTGTAAATACTGCATATGTCATGCATTCCATCGTAATATAGTGCATTTCCACTGTAAATATTGCATTTACATTCCATTGCATATTGCATATTGCATTTTAGTTGCATGCATTCACTGCATCACCCTCCATCTATGGCTTGCGCCTTTCCTTGTTGAGCTTGGTCTGGTATGTGCCCTTACTTTTCACGTTGAAACACAGTTCTGCATGTGTACGCGCCTATTCCACGTTGGTATGTTGGTTTGAGGGTTGCGGCACCTTTTCTGTGTTAGACGTGGTTCGTTTGTGTACATGCCTTTCCTAGGCAAGATTTGGTTTGGCTCGCGTGCCATATCCATTGTAAATATCCGTTCCATTGCATATTGCATATTGCACTTTAGTTGCATGCATCCACTGCATCACCCTCCATCTATGGCTTGCGCCTTTCCTTGTTGAGCTTGGTCTGGTATGTGCTCATACTTTTCACGTTGAAGCACAGTTCTGCATGTGTACGCGCCTATTCCACGTTGGTATGTTGGTTTGAGGGTTGCGGCACCTTTTCTGTGTTAGACATGGCTTGTATGTGTGCATGCCTTTCCTAAGCAAGATACGGTTTGGCCCGCGCGCCATAATCGCCATTTACATTGTAGTGTAAGTTTTGCATCCGGCATTAGGATCATTATTCTTTCCTCAGCGGGTCGTCACCCCCACTTATGTCATCCCACCCAATACTCGTTCTTGTGTCCGTCTACATTACTCATAGTTCTGCATGTGAACGCGCTTTGAGGGTTGCGGCACCTTTTCTATGGTAGACGGACTTGTTACTTCCATCAACCTATTTGACATTTGTGTGGTTTTGAACCGCTCATGATTGGATCGTGATTCAATTGCATTGCATATTACATTGCATATTATTTGCATTGTTTATATTTGTTTTGAAGTTGTGCATATCATTTGCATTACATTAGTTTCAATTGCATTGCATATCATTTGCATTGTTTATACATTGTTTTGTATATATTGTATCTCATTTTGCATGACATGCATGTTGCTAACAATATTGTACCTGTTAAGTTTGCTTTCTTTGCAGGCACGATATTGTATGTACGGTTCATTCGAGGCCGGTGCAACCGGACGAGCCGCACAGGTATTGTATCTCCCGAGTAAGACATACAGAGAATTGCATAATTCTCTTACATCCTTTCTGCATTATAGTGTAGTTTGGTGCTTGCTAGCTTATAATTGTCGCATGCGTGCTTCATTACAGCTTTCTTTGCAAGATCATAAGTTATGCTCGGCTTCTTGCATTTGTCTTGCATTTTGCCCCTGCCTTCGGGTGCATACCTTGTTTGTCTTGCATGTTTGTCCAAGTCTTCGGCCTTGTCAAAAATGGGTCGTCTCTGGGCTTTGACATTCACTCCCGTCATTGTTATGACTTTCGAGTTCTGTCAAAGAGGGGCAACTGTAGACACCCCATTTTTGACCGTCCTCAAGACTTGAACGTCACCGTTTGAACACTCGGTGATTATCCATGTTTGTGTTCGTTTGGAGTTCTCGGAGTTCTCGGCTACGCGTCTTGCCTCAGGATCTCCTAACTCGATTGTTTTGTGTTTGGTTTTGCACCAAACACTTGTGTTCTGCCTTGGAGGGGCAGGGAGTGCCTTTTGAGGCATCCCCACACACCACCGGCAATGGCTAGAGGCCACCGGCTGGTTTTTGTTGCCATCGGCACTATATTGTGCCGGTCGGCACTCTTTTGTGCCGGTCGGCAGTCAATTTTGTCAAAATGACATTTTTGCCCAGCCGGCTACTGTTCAGCTGCTTTTGGAGATATTTTCTTACAGCTGTCTGGCATTGACTTCCCCTCCATACACGTGTATGGAGGGATGCCCCTCTTGGTTGCTTAACTTGTAAGCATTACAAGTTTGCCTCTTCTATAAGAAGAGGCCTCCCCCCTTGGCTTTAGGGTTGGCTTTTGGGAGAGAAAATACAGAGGAGAAGCTCTGGTTTTAGGGTTTGAATTCTATATCTATCCTATCTCTCTTTTTCTCTCTTGTTTGTACACTAGGTGCATTAGTCCATATTGTTGCACACAAGCACCTAGTGTTTCACCTTCCCTTGGCTTCTGAGGTTCTAAGGGCTTGTTCTTGAGGTTCTTGGATGGATTTGAGTCCAAGGAAGCAACAACATCAACCTTTGTGAAGGTGGTCATCAAGGGTAAGAAACTAGCTCTTTTTACCCCATTCTTGCACTCCATTTTTACCTATCTTTGAACTGTTTTTGTGCTTGGTGTTCAATACAAAAAAGTTCTATTTTTTAGTCCTCTTGATAGTTTATTAAGAGTGTTTTGTGCTTTGGGTGTGTTTGACCACCCTTAGGCCTTGAAAGGCCCCCATTTTGTGCCATTTTGTGAGAGCTCCGGGATTTTGGTGCTTGGGTCTCTTCACCACTGAAATCTTGAGGGATTTCAGTGGTGAAGATGATGCCTTGAAGTCCCAAGAAGGAGAGGGCCACCCCCTCTCCTTGTTGTCCTTGAAAAGGACCTATTTGGCCTCTCGAGGGAGCCTTGTGTTTGGTTGTCTGTTGGTTATGCCATGGCTGTATTTTATGCTCATATTGCCATATTATAACTTTGTATTAAGTTGGTTTTGGTCCCTTATGCATGCTTAGCATAGTTGCCATGTAATGCCTTGTATTGCCTTAACATGCCTTAGGTTGTTAGCCCTAATTTGAGCATGCTTTAGGCTTAGATTTGTGAATGTTTTGTGCTTATTTTGACATGTTTTAGCTCTGTCCATAGTCATTTGGGTTGATCTTGGCATGCATTATATAGCCCCTTTGCATTTTAGGCTTGCTAGCCTTTGAGCATGCATGTGTAGCATGTGTTGCTTACCTCATTTTGATGGTTTGGAACCATCTAGTATGTCATTTCAGTCCCTTTGGTGTGCTTGTATGCTTACCTTAGTTGCATCTTTAATGCTTTAAAAGCATGTATTGAATGCTCCATGTTTTGGTCATTGTGCATGCCATTGGTTTCAAGCCTCTTAGATGCCATCTAAGTAGCCTTTTGGCTTTGTCTTAACATGCTAAAAACCTGTTTTTAGTTGTTTAATGCATGCCATGATTGTCTTGCATAAGTATAGCTCAATGCCTCATTGACTTGCTTTAAGTCTTGGACCGTTTGCATGCTTTGTTTGGTCTATTTTGAGTTGGTTTAGCACCACACTTTGACATGATTTTTAGAGCTCATGTTGCATGCTAATCATCCATGTTATCTCCTTTCAAGTGTGCTTAAGAGTAGTTTGTTTAATGCCTAAGTTGTGCGCCTTAACATGTGTATGTGTGCATGTGTGTTTAGCTCTCATACTTAGCATTTTGGCCACTGATTTTAGGCCTATTTAGGGTTGCCTAAGTTATGTTTAAGACCATCATTTGATTGCTTGCATGCTTACCTCATGTTTGCTTGTATGCTTTGCATAAGTACATTGCATTGTTCATATTGCATCCCTAGCTAACATGTCTAGGTTGCATGGCATCAACATGCATGCCTTGTCCCTTGACTTGGTGATAGGGATTGGGACTTTGGTTGTTTGGTTTGTATGCATTTGAAATTAAAGTTGCATACTTGGTTCCTTGGGCCATCATGCATGGAAATGCGTGATTGGTGGTCCGAGAATCGAGGCACATCTTCCTTTGAGTCACAAACATGATAAGGAATGTGTTTGGTGCATACATTGCTTGAATGACATTGCCATGCAAGATTTTGCCCTCTGCTGCTGTGAGTTGCACGTTCTGCAGGCATTCAGTGCCGACCGGCAGTATTTAGTGCCGACCGGCAGTAAATAGATGGCCGGCGGATGAATTCAGTGCCGATGAGCTCAATTTACTGTCAATGGAAGTTCTATCCAGCCGGTGATGATCCCCAGTGTTCAGAAAGGCATCCCTGAGACTTTGGCAGTTTTCAGAGGAGTAGAGCAGGGAAAACAGAGGCAAGCTAGGCATGGCAGTGCAATTCCGAGCAAGTCCCGAGCGCGCGTGCATTGAGCCCTCGCCCCGAGGCAGTTTATTGTTTTTCCTTAGATTAATTAATTTGTTAATTTAATTAATTTGTAATATTTAATTAGCTTGCGTAGTTAATTAATTTGTATATTCTTTTGGTCCCTCCGAGCAAGGGCAAGTCTGTAATAAGCGTGGGTGAGTGGTGTGTATGTCTTCCAACCCCCCACTTCTTTCTTCCCTTTTATTTACCTACTTTGATGGTAGATTAGGGCACGTTTATTTTAGCATACCTTATGCTATGCATGCGTGCATCCATACATTTGTCTAACATGCATTGGGCTCGGTACATCATACAAATTGCATTGTATTTCAATTTCCAAATTGAATACGTGTTATTTGATTGCATCTCACGTGCCATGTTTAGGGATAGCCGAGCCTACTCTAAATTGCATCCTTGCTTGTGATGCATTAGTCATTCTAACATGAGCTAGGCCATGCATGTTTGCTAACTAGTTTATTGTTTTTGGCACGGAGTACGATGTAAGTATTTTCATGCTTTAGCATACCACATGCGTGTGAGTGTTGCCATGACAGTATGCTTACCATGCGGCTAAGTGCTTATGTGGGATAAACTGTTTGAATGCCTGTGGGTGGAGGCTGGATTGCTTGAGTTGGGAAAACTCGTTGAAATCCGTGTTTTAGCCTACTTGCGAGTAGCAAATTTCAAAGCATTTTCCAAACAAACGGACATGCAATGTTTATTTCCAAATTAGGCAATCTAGTCTATACTTGTTTGCTGCGCGCATAACATAGTAATTCTAGGCTAATAACCGGAATAAGAACATATAACGTTTTCAAAATCAGATATCACGGTTAGTAGAGGCCGGTCTTCGGACCGGGCGAGAGGGGGTGCTCATAGCTGACCTTCCCCGATCGTACCCAAGCTCCCGAGCCAAGACCACTTTGGTTATGACGGGCACGTGGCCTTCGGCACCGAGTCAGGGTTTCCTAAATTTCCCATTTTTAAATATTTAGGTGGCGACTCTGTAATCTGGCAAAGCAATCCATGTTTGGCACTTCTTTTTCAAAATCTGTTTTTCTCAAAACGATTTGCCAGAGTTGGACTCTTTGGTTCAGATTTAGAACCGTGACACAAAGGGAGTCCGAACTGTAGCGAGGTCCCCCGCGGGCTTGTTACAGTTTCTGGCGACTCTGCTGCGAACTTTTAGAGAGCTTGACTCGAACTCGTGATATCCTGTTTTGACTACACTTATGTGTTTCTTTGCATTGCATGTGCATTGGTGCGCCTAGGACACCGTGTTGGCCATCTGCTATTCCTGAGCGGTTTGCCGGAGGCTTGTCTTGTCAAGGCATGACCATAAGGCTGACCGGTTGCGGGCTCTGCCAGTATGGGAACACAAACCCCGGTTTTACCGGGGCACCCTTTTTGACCATTCGACCTAGTGCATATTCGGATCCATAGTGACCATTCCAAACTAGGACACGTTGCTTACCCAATGTTAGGTTGTTTGAAACCGCTGCGTGCGTAGTGAAACCCTAGCTCCTGACAAAATAGGACAGGGAAACCCTACCCCAACGTAGGGGTGTATTGGCTCTCATTTATCTGCTATGTGCTTTTTAGAGTGTATCTCTGCAGGGGAACGCATATATCAGTTTGTAAAGTTTGAGCATCAGGCCTGAGGGCACTAGTATCAGTGTTGTTGGGAATCGGTTATGTCTGCAGGTATCAGTTCAGTTTTGAACAGCAATTCTGGGGGGGAACAGTGATCAGTAGTAGAGTACAGTTGTCCGGCTACACCCGTGTTTGATCTGTTTGGGGCTGAAATACTGCTTGTTTCCCGTTTCAGTTCAGAAAATCAGAGAGTTGATCCAGGATAGCTAGGGTCTCAGCATGACGCAGAATTCAGAAGAGATTGTGGTCATGGCGGCCGCGTTGGATCAGGAAATCACCCTACACAGCGAAACTACTGTTGATATGCCGCATCCACCCAGATCGCCGGTTGCACACCCGGTCTGGGCCCCTCAGCTATATCAGGCTCGTGAGCCTACTACTTTTGAACTAATGGGGATAATAGGAGATCTCCAGAGGTCTGTGGCGGATCTTGCCTATGGGATGTCCGCTTCACCGTCGGCCGCACCGTACGCCGGGAGTTTTGTATCCCAGGAGCCCCCGCTGTTGGGGCGAATTGTGATTGAATTGAGTCAACCGGAGATGGCCTCCAACCATGGCAAAGATGCACCAATATCCACCCAAACCCTCAAACCAGGCCAAGACCAGAAGAAAAGATAAGATGAAGGCAGATGCCGACCCTATCGAACAGCTGTTGTGGGCAGTAGAGGCTTTGAAAGCCGGGGGAATGAACAAGCAACAGGTATCTGCAGTTATGTCAAAAGCTGTGGAGGATGCTTTCCCCACCCCGCCCGAGGGTAATTCTAGTCAATCAGAGAATCGGGATAGGCCCCGTCATGCCAAAACAGTTTTTCCCGCTCCCAGCCTTGCATCCGGAAAGAATCAGAAATCCAAAGCCGCACCTGCTGACCCGTTCGCTAGTTCATCTAGCAAGAGTGCTCAGGTTCCAAAGTACCTGCCCCGAGGGCGCAGGGTCTTCCATTCTCTCTACATGCCTTTGTCTAGGGCACTTCTGATTTTGGCCAAAAAGGGGCATCTTGCACCCCTCGATCCTAGGCCGCTCCCCAAACCCCTTCTAGTAGGCCATGATGCCGCTCAATACTGTGCGTACCATCAGCAGACTGGTCATGCTACTGATAATTGCTTCCGCCTCCGTCATGAGGTACAGGATTTGATTGACAACAAGGTTATCCTCCCACCCACCTCGGCCAAATCAGTCACTACAGAATTCTTGGATTTTGAGGACACAGATACCGAGGACACAGATACCGCGAGTGTGTGATTAGAAGGGGAACCGCCTGCGGGCAGTGTTTGGAGCATTTTTGGATGTAGCGTTTGGCACGCATTTTTGAGCATCGACCAATGCTAGTTTTGTAAATCCTGACTTGGGTGTCGAGTCAGTCTTTTGTTTTGTTTTGAGTCTGTCTCTCTGTACTGAGTCAGTCTTTTTGCTTACAGGGTCTGTCTTGTTGTAAGGAGTCAGTCCCTTTTGTATAGAATACCAGGTGATTCCGGGGTTGTTTCCTCGAGCACCGCTTTACCTTGTAATTCCTTGTTTTGTTTTCCCTTTGAGTCTGTCTCAGTTAAGGAGCCGGTTGCAATCAGGGTTTTGGAATGAGACAGCTGCGGCTATCCCGTTTTCGTGCTTGCTTTCAGTTTGAGCTAATTGTGCCGGAAGGTGTGAATGGAACGACAGTACATTCTACCTACACTCTTGTGCCTTGAACTCGTTGTAGTGACCTAAGTTTTTCAAAACCTTTTTTCGTACACTGCGGTGATAAAAACGAAGAGGAAGGAATTCCTCGGGTTTTCGCAAAACTTTGATCAAAATTGAGAGAAAGAGAAGCACGTTGAGCTTTTAATGAATGAAATCATGCCTGTCAACGTGAGTACTGAGGAGGACCCTGGCTTGATCCAGACTGGTCCCACACTATCTTCAGCACAGGCGATGTGTCGCTTTCTTAAAAACTTTCAAAAATAAAATATTTTGCGCAGTCCTGCGAAGACCTGTGTGGAATCGCTCTTGAGATTGTGCAGTCTAGGATCGTTCTCAGCCTCAAGGTTCCATCTATCTGTTTCGAACCTAGAATCCGTTCAGAATGTCCGAGCAGTCAAATGCCTGTGTGGCCCATTTTGAGGCAGCCCTCGAGCAAGAGGCGTCAAAGTCAGATCAAGGAGATCAGATCCCACCAAGCAAAGCTCGAGAAGTAACCGTGATGGACTTTTCCCGCAAATCAATACAACAGTCGCTCTCTTGGATACAGAGAGGGCTTCAATCTCAAAACCATTTGGCATGGACAAGCTACACTTTTACCCTTTGAGAGGCTCGCTGGGCTGAAAACCCGGAAGGGCGGCCCAGGCAAAAGTTAGAGCAAAGAAAAAAAAAGAGAAAAGAAAAGAAAGC
Source organism: Camellia granthamiana (assembly GCA_036172215.1). NCBI lineage: Eukaryota > Viridiplantae > Streptophyta > Magnoliopsida > Ericales > Theaceae > Camellia > Camellia granthamiana. The sequence continues at coordinate 66,835,791 of CM069907.1, forward strand.
GAAAAAATACAAAATAAAAAAAAATGCAAAAGAAAAAAAAAAGAAAAATGCAAAAAGAAAGAAAAGAAAAATCAAAAAAAATTGAAAAGAAAAGAAAACATAGCCCGCAAGGTCGAAAACCTGCAACAGGCGCCTTGGCAAAAATTAGAGCCTAAAAAGTGAAGGTTAAAATACCCGAGTGTACCTTAACCGGAACTACGTAAGGCTTGATTCCCATGCTTGGGATACGTAGGCAACTTCATCCTGAAGTCCAGCCCCCAACGCTTTCATAGCGTCTCGGTCCATGCAATGGTTTTGATTACCTTCGCCTCCTTTGAATTCGGTAGTTCGGTTGCGACAATCGAAATTATGCAGTTAGCTTCTTCTTGAAGCCCAACCACCAACACCTTCCAGGTGACTGTGTCCATATATTGATTCAAGCCGTCTTCGTCTCCTCCGCGTCCGAGGGTCCGATCGTCATCAACAAGGACTGACTTACAGCATGCTGCGGACTGACTTACAGCATGCTGCGGCATCATCCAAACAAGGGGCAACGTTCCGTTGCCATGCATCGTCATAAGTTATCCTGAGTTGCCGTCCAAACTAGGGGCAACTTTCCGTTGCCTTGCCCCTCCTTCAAACAAGGGGCAATTTTCCATTGCCTCCGATCCGAGGTTGCGCATCTCGAGGGTGAGTTCGTGCTCGTTGAGCACCGATTGTTTGCCAAAAATAGTTTTTGAAAATTTTTACTGAGGTTGACTATTTTCTTGAAAACTATTTCGTTTTCCAAAACCAGACCATTTTCTTGGATCCGAAAAGGAGAATTTTCAGTGCTCACAGCCTGACTTGCATGATTTCAAATCAAAAATCGAATAAGTGTGTTAATCCGACCCTCACTTTTGGTCAAAATTGTTTTAGTAGAAAACAAAAAATGGTCAAGGTGACGAATTAGGGGCACAGTTGAGTCAGGTCTTCTGTCCTTCCCCTGCCAACACACTTGCCCGAGAGGCACCCTATCTACCAGAAGAAGTGGCTGCGAGCTAGCTGTATCGGGCGTGAACCCGCAACCTCTCACTTATCCACCAACCACTCTGGGGAGGAATGAAAAATGAGAGAATAAAGAATAGAGAGGTGTAAGTTGAGAAAAAAAAAAAACTGAGCAAAAAGGGTTTTGTGAGAAAAACTGAGCCTGAGGGCCGAGTGATGTGAGTATCACAAATGAGAAAGGGTGGGAGTAATACCCGGAGGAACTGGCTTCTCGAGATTTGAGGTCGTGTTGTAAACACGTCTGTGTGTCGTGTCTTTTGATTTGTCGACCTTAATTTTGGCTTTGAGTCTTTCCCGAGCATGTCTCATTATTCTAGGTTGTGTGCCTTTTTATTTCTTTGCTTGAGTCTCCTTCCACTGTGTTCAGTTGTAGGCTCGATACCCCGGTTGTGAAACCCTTTCTCCCAAGTCAATCGTTTGTGCTCAGAATGCTGTGCCATTCTCTACATTTATGCGAGGCAAGAGAAGAAAAGGAAATTCGGGACATCCGAGTGTGTTTCAACTTCAACCGTTTCAGTTTTGTGGTCCGTCTTGTCAGATTGGGCTGTTTGTTCAGGGTTTGCTGTGTGCAGAATGAACCGAGTGCTGTGTTATGGGTTGCATGCAGACTAATCCCCAGCAGAGTATGGGCTGCGTGTCCAGGTTGAGTAGTGATTCGTATGTGTTGTGTTGCTGTTTAGTTGGTTGGTTATCTGATTATTACAGTGCAAGTGTTCAATTGTCAGACAACAAATCATTTTCATTTACATTTGAGGTGTAACATGATGCAATGCGGTGCAAAGTATGAAATATGCAGGTATATACAAATATAACACTCTTTTTAGATAAAAAGTTTGTTTCATATCATCTCTTTCAAGTACACAGTTTTAGAAACAAAAATCTGCTCGTGGCAGTACAAAGTACCCTATCTACCAAAAGAAAAGAGAAGAAAAGAAAAAACAGCAAAAGTCTGGGTCATGAGCACCATCAATGGCCTCGCGCCGGGGGATCTGTCCTCGCCCTCTTCCTGGGCAGAAGCCCAGGAGCATCATCAGGAGCATCGCTGTCTGAGTCTGAGCCCGAGCTGTCCCCGGTCTCCTCCTCCGACGACCCCGCCTCTGCCTCCGTCTCTGCCTCAGACTCGTCGTCTGGAACCGGAGCCTGTGAGCTGCTCCCGACGTAAGTGCGCCCTCCTCTAGTGCGGGGGAATCTCCTGCCATCCCGAGTAGAAATGGGAGGTCCAGATGGAGCGCCACCACCCACTGGAGGAATCGGGAAGGGAGGCTGAAAAGTACAAAAGGCAAATGCATCAGTATACATGAAGCAGTTTAATCAGTGCAGAATGCAGTGTATGAGTACAGTTTGAGAATGCCGTGAGCAGTTTATCAGCGCAGAATGCAGTGTATGAGTACAGTTTGTGAATGCTATGAGTACAGTTTGTGAATGCCGTGAGCAGTTTATCAGTGCAGAATGCAGTGTATGAGTACAGTTTGTGAATGCCGTGAGCAGTTTATCAGTGCAGAATGCAGTGAATGAGTACAGAGTATGAATGCCGTGAGCAGTTTATCAGTGCAGAATGCAGTGAATGAGTACAGTTTGAGAGTGCCGTGAGCAGTTTATCAGTGCAGAATGCAGTGTATGGATACAGTATATCAAGTGCCGTGAGGGCTGGGTATCCAGTATTGTGTTATGCATCAGATTATGCGAAGCAGTTTGTGTATGGTTTGAAGCTATGACAGAGGGAACATACCGGAAGGCCGTAAAAGGCTAGGAACTCGAAGGTCCGCTGCAGCATCCCCGTCATGGAGGCATTCATCTCCAGTAACTGCCAGGTGTACTCAGAAGACGCCTGCAAGAGAATCAGATGCATCAGTATTCTGTGGAATATCAAATAAACTGAAATGAAATGACTGTACAGAAATACAGTAGTACATACCGGAGGCAAGTCGGGGACACCGACGAACTCATGATCAGCCGGTGGAGGGGCGAAGGGGATCTGATAGGTCGCCCCACCCTGTCCTCGAAAAGTCAATGAAGCGGGCAGGGCAGGCCAACCTGTCCCTCGCCCCCGCTGAACTCCGCCCCTACCGCGGACTCGAGCCCCCCTCGGCGCTCCTCCTCCAGCTCCTGCTCCAGCCGCTGGCGTCGCTGGTCTCTCTCTCTCTGCTCGGCGACCGCCGCTCAGGGGTCGCATGATGAAGGTCCGGACGTACTCCGAGTAATCGCCCTCGCCTCTGTAGCCACTCGCCTCCCAGCCGAGGGTGTAGTCCTCCATCTGCTCAGTAGTGAAACGCTCGGTGTCCCTCATATGCTCAGGAGGGTGCACCGGGACTATCTGCTCAGGTAAGCCCAGGGTCTGACGCAAAAAGCGCTCGCCCAGGTACCAAGCCCGACAGACCAGGCCCTCCAGCAGAATCCGGTAGCGCGAGGTCTCCTCAGCACCAGCAAACCAATCCTGGATCGCCGCTGGCACTGCAGCCCATGGCCGCCAGGTAATCTGGATTTGAAATACAGTTGGTTATCTACTGTTACCGAAAAACACAGTGCAAGACAAAGCCTAAATGAACTGCAAGTAAAACATACCTCAGCGGGAGTGATGGTGTCGAAGTAGCGACGGAAAAAGCTGAATGTCTCACGGGGCCGCCGTGTGCACCTCCCGTCATAGTGACATGAGAAGGGGATGACTAGAGGAGTCTCCGTCTCCGGTACTGGCTCCAGCCTGGGAAAGTAGGCATAGACCCACAACTGCAAGGTGAATACCAGAATGTTTATCAGATAAAGCAGAACACAGAATAAAACAGAAATAATAGAGCCGGGTGTTGTGCAGTGTATCTGGTAGAATGTACAGTGTGTGCCGTGTGTACAGTAGACAGTCCGTGTGAAACAGACTACAGTGTGTGTCGTGTGTACAGTAGACAGTCCGTGTGAAACAGACTACAGTGTGTGCAGTGTGCAGAATACAGCAAGTATAGAACAGAAATGTAAAGCAGAGGAGAAGACGTACCTCCCAAGCTCGCCAGTAGCCTCCGAGCAACTGCCCGCTGCCCCGGGAGACCGAGCTCATGTACCCATAAAGAGTGGCCAGAGCGGCGCCACCCCAGTCATAATGCAAGATGTGTCGGACGTCCACCAGTGCGTTGAGTAGGCAGAGAGGCACGGTGTTCGCCCGGTCGGCGAAGAGGGTGGTCCCTAGCAAAAACATCAAAAAGCCGCGCGCGTACTGCTCTACGGCCGCCTCGGTCATCGGAGCCGCCGCCTCCAATGCAGGCTGCACTCTGAACTGCACCTCGAACCAGGAGTAGCGAAGAAAGCCTGGACGAGCAAGAGGTGGCGCCTCGCCAAGCAAATAGATCTGAGCGGCGATCCACTCGTCCATATCGGTGTCAAAGGGGATCAGATCACCCCCCACCCCGATGCCTGTGAGCATCGAGAAATCGTAGAGAGTCATCGTCATGTCTCCCGCCACGGATAAGTGGAACGAATCGGTGGTGTCCCACCACCTCTCTGCCAGGGCAGCTAGAAGAGGCCTGTAGGCAGTAAGTCGGGTCAGCCCCCTGCAGAAAGCGCCGAAGCCGGCATGGTCCACGATACGTCGAACCGCCTCGGGAAGCTCCGCGTTCCAATCTCGAGCAGCGACGTTCCCATACCCGCGGATGGTATGGGAGTCTCCCTGTTTTCAAACAAATAGTTGCGAAGCAATATGAAATGTACAGTTCTGAGGAAACATGTTAAAGTCGATACAAATCTAGCATGCGTGCAAGTTTTTCATATTCAAACAGATACCGGGTGCCGGTGCGCCCGCGGTGGACTACGGTGTTTGATGCGTCAGCGTGTTTTGAGTAAGTGCAATGTAAACATGGTGCACGTGTGCACATCTTTCAGATCCAAGCAGATATCAGGTTTCAGTGTACTACGGTGGACTACGGCCTGTGATGTGTCAGTGTGTTTGTGAGGATCAGTATACAAATATGGTGCATGTGTGCACATTTTTCAGATTCAAGCAGATATCGGGTTATAGTGTGTTAGTGGGTGAACTACAACGTATGATGTGTCAGCGTATTTTGTGTGGTTCAGTGTAAATACAGCATACAACATGTTTTCAGATTCAAATAAATACCGGGTGTCGGTGAGTTTGCAGTAAAGTACAGGGTGTGCCGTGTGTTTGGGTGGTTAAGGCTAGTGCAGTATGTGTGCATGTGTCCGTCTTAAACAGATATCAGTTGCAAGTATGATTGCGATCAACTACAGTGCACAGCATATCAGAACGAAGCAGTTAAAGAATAGATTCAGCTATGGCAGTTAACAGTTCTACATTGCAGAAAGTAAAACAGAGAAAAAAATGTTACCTCGGAAGCGCCGAAGGATAGGTGAGAGGTCGGCTCGCGTAGGAGAAGCTCCGGGTCCAGCGCTCTGTCGAAACCGCAGAAGTGGCGAAGACCATCCGGAGGTAGGACGTGGATTGCCGGGCGGTAGGTCGCCGGGTCGAAAGGACGCTCGCTCAATGGGAGGAGCTCAACCCCGGGATCTATCTCGTGATCCCGGGGAGTCCCGACGTGTGGAACATCGTCAGCCATGGCAATGGTAGTGAAAAAATGACCGGAAAAGGAAAACCGGGTGAGAATGTGAAGAGTCAACCAAAAGGTCAACCTCGAGCGGGTGGAAAATGGCCGGAAAAGCCGGAGTGGGAAAGAGGCGTAAAACTCGAGAGAAACTCGAGGGGAACAAGTCCCAAAAAACGGAAATAGCAAAAGAGGCACCGAAATGAAATTTCGATCGGTCGAAAATGTCCGAAACGCGAAGGAAATCGCGAATCCGACGACGAAACGGGCTTGGAACGCGAAGGAAACAAGGAAATGAGGAGAGAAAAAGCTCTAGAGGGAGAGAGGGATAGTTTTCGGTGGTGGAGAAGTAAAGAAATAGGGTTAGAAACCCTATTTTTAAAAGACCCGTGGTGAAATGGCAGAACTGCCCCCGATCAGGCATTTTTGGCCGGTCGGCACAATATTGTGCCGGTGGGGTTATTTTGCAGCCGGTGGCCAGCCGATTTCTTCCTCTCCAAGTCGGTGGTGTTCCCACAGCCTTGTTTAGGCCATGTGAGCAGTTTTGGGTCTTCATAGCTCAAGAAAGTGCAAGAAAGTGCATCTCCGATGCTCAATCGACCTCCGTTTTGACCTCGGACCGTGTCTTCTGTGCGTGGCACTCAGATTCAAGCAAAGATTGTATCCTTTTGTATCCTTTTGTCTTTTACAAGATTCAAAAGTTGCCCCGTGTGTGTTGCACACATTCATCACATTGTCTAGTGCATTGCATCGCGCCGTCTTGCACGTCCCTTGCGACTTGCACCGTGTTGCATTCGTAAGGTATGCGTGCCTCATTTTGCATTTCATTGTATCTCGAGGTACGCGTGCTTCGTCTTGCATTCCATTTCCCATTCAATGAGGTATGCGTGCCTCATTTTGCATTTCATTGCATCTCGAGGTACGCGTGCCTCGTTTTGCATTCCATTTTCCATTCAATGAGGTATGCGTGCCTCATTTTGCATTTCATCGCGCTATTTTGCGCACCTCATTGTTTTTCCCACGGTCTGGCGAGACCTTAAACACACACGGTCTAGGAGACCTTAAATCCTTAGAGGGTGCGAAACCTTCACCATATTCGCGGTCTAGGAGACCTTAAATCCTCGGGAGGTGCAAGACCTTCGGTGCATTAAAGTGCACCTCATGGCATTTGGCATGCATTTCATAGCGCTATTTTGGCGCACCTCATTGTTCTTAGCCCCGGGTCTGGCGAGACCTTAAACACGCATGGTATAGGAGACCTTAAATCCTCGGGAGGTGCAAGACCTTCGGTGCATTAAGGTGCACACCTCATTGCATTTGGCATGCATCGTGTCGCGCTATCTTGCGCATCGCACTGTCTTGTGCACTCGCGTTGTCTAAACGCACCGCGCTATTAAAGTGCACACCTCATTGCATTTTGCATGCATCGCATCGCGCTATTTTGCGCATCACATCGTTTTCACCGGTCTAGGAGACCTTAAATCCTCTGAAGGTGCAATTCCTTTGGCGTTTGTCGTGCCCGAACGACTTTCGGTGGTCTGGTAAAGCCACCTGCCTGTTTTTGCGGTGAGTTCCTAGAAGACCAACTGGGACGGTGAAGACTAGAGTTTGAACGGCTTATGCCTAGAACACAAAGGTTCGGGATTTCCGAGACTAAAGTCTGGTTTAAATACCCAGGGGGTGTGCCCTCGGCTTGAAATCTGTATGGAAGCCCCATAGGTTGAGGCGGCATGTTTACGCCTCAATTCTGGATACTGAACCAACCTAGTATATCACCCTGTTGGTAAGATAGGGAAAGCTGCAATCATAGTCATAACAACGAAAACATGTCATGCATCATTGTAAATACTGCATATGTCATGCATTCCATCGTAATATAGTGCATTTCCACTGTAAATATTGCATTTACATTCCATTGCATATTGCATATTGCATTTTAGTTGCATGCATTCACTGCATCACCCTCCATCTATGGCTTGCGCCTTTCCTTGTTGAGCTTGGTCTGGTATGTGCCCTTACTTTTCACGTTGAAACACAGTTCTGCATGTGTACGCGCCTATTCCACGTTGGTATGTTGGTTTGAGGGTTGCGGCACCTTTTCTGTGTTAGACGTGGTTCGTTTGTGTACATGCCTTTCCTAGGCAAGATTTGGTTTGGCTCGCGTGCCATATCCATTGTAAATATCCGTTCCATTGCATATTGCATATTGCACTTTAGTTGCATGCATCCACTGCATCACCCTCCATCTATGGCTTGCGCCTTTCCTTGTTGAGCTTGGTCTGGTATGTGCTCATACTTTTCACGTTGAAGCACAGTTCTGCATGTGTACGCGCCTATTCCACGTTGGTATGTTGGTTTGAGGGTTGCGGCACCTTTTCTGTGTTAGACATGGCTTGTATGTGTGCATGCCTTTCCTAAGCAAGATACGGTTTGGCCCGCGCGCCATAATCGCCATTTACATTGTAGTGTAAGTTTTGCATCCGGCATTAGGATCATTATTCTTTCCTCAGCGGGTCGTCACCCCACTTATGTCATCCCACCCAATACTCGTTCTTGTGTCCGTCTACATTACTCATAGTTCTGCATGTGAACGCGCTTTGAGGGTTGCGGCACCTTTTCTATGGTAGACGGACTTGTTACTTCCATCAACCTATTTGACATTTGTGTGGTTTTGAACCGCTCATGATTGGATCGTGATTCAATTGCATTGCATATTACATTGCATATTATTTGCATTGTTTATATTTGTTTTGAAGTTGTGCATATCATTTGCATTACATTAGTTTCAATTGCATTGCATATCATTTGCATTGTTTATACATTGTTTTGTATATATTGTATCTCATTTTGCATGACATGCATGTTGCTAACAATATTGTACCTGTTAAGTTTGCTTTCTTTGCAGGCACGATATTGTATGTACGGTTCATTCGAGGCCGGTGCAACCGGACGAGCCGCACAGGTATTGTATCTCCCGAGTAAGACATACAGAGAATTGCATAATTCTCTTACATCCTTTCTGCATTATAGTGTAGTTTGGTGCTTGCTAGCTTATAATTGTCGCATGCGTGCTTCATTACAGCTTTCTTTGCATGATCATAAGTTATGCTCGGCTTCTTGCATTTGTCTTGCATTTTGCCCCTGCCTTCGGGTGCATACCTTGTTTGTCTTGCATGTTTGTCCAAGTCTTCGGCCTTGTCAAAAATGGGTCGTCTCTGGGCTTTGACATTCACTCCCGTCATTGTTATGACTTTCGAGTTCTGTCAAAGAGGGGCAACTGTAGACACCCCATTTTTGACCGTCCTCAAGACTTGAACGTCACCGTTTGAACACTCGGTGATTATCCATGTTTGTGTTCGTTTGGAGTTCCCGGAGTTCTCGGCTACGCGTCTTGCCTCAGGATCTCCTAACTCGATTGTTTTGTGTTTGGTTTTGCACCAAACACTTGTGTTCTGCCTTGGAGGGGCAGGGAGTGCCTTTTGAGGCATCCCCACACACCACCGGCAATGGCTAGAGGCCACCGGCTGGTTTTTGTTGCCATCGGCACTATATTGTGCCGGTCGGCACTCTTTTGTGCCGGTCGGCAGTCAATTTTGTCAAAATGACATTTTTGCCCAGCCGGCTACTGTTCAGCTGCTTTTGGAGATATTTTCTTACAGCTGTCTGGCATTGACTTCCCCTCCATACACGTGTATGGAGGGATGCCCCTCTTGGTTGCTTAACTTGTAAGCATTACAAGTTTGCCTCTTCTATAAGAAGAGGCCTCCCCCCTTGGCTTTAGGGTTGGCTTTTGGGAGAGAAAATACAGAGGAGAAGCTCTGGTTTTAGGGTTTGAATTCTATATCTATCCTATCTCTCTTTTTCTCTCTTGTTTGTACACTAGGTGCATTAGTCCATATTGTTGCACACAAGCACCTAGTGTTTCACCTTCCCTTGGCTTCTGAGGTTCTAAGGGCTTGTTCTTGAGGTTCTTGGCTGGATTTGAGTCCAAGGAAGCAACAACATCAACCTTTGTGAAGGTGGTCATCAAGGGTAAGAAACTAGCTCTTTTTACCCCATTCTTGCACTCCATTTTTACCTATCTTTGAACTGTTTTTGTGCTTGGTGTTCAATACAAAAAAGTTCTATTTTTTAGTCCTCTTGATAGTTTATTAAGAGTGTTTTGTGCTTTGGGTGTGTTTGACCACCCTTAGGCCTTGAAAGGCCCCCATTTTGTGCCATTTTGTGAGAGCTCCGGGATTTTGGTGCTTGGGTCTCTTCACCACTGAAATCTTGAGGGATTTCAGTGGTGAAGATGATGCCTTGAAGTCCCAAGAAGGAGAGGACCACCCCCTCTCCTTGTTGTCCTTGAAAAGGACCTATTTGGCCTCTCGAGGGAGCCTTGTGTTTGGTTGTTTGTTGGTTATGCCATGGCTGTATTTTATGCTCATATTGCCATATTATAACTTTGTATTAAGTTGGTTTTGGTCCCTTATGCATGCTTAGCATAGTTGCCATGTAATGCCTTGTATTGCCTTAACATGCCTTAGGTTGTTAGCCCTAATTTGAGCATGCTTTAGGCTTAGATTTGTGAATGTTTTGTGCTTATTTTGACATGTTTTAGCTCTGTCCATAGTCATTTGGGTTGATCTTGGCATGCATTATATAGCCCCTTTGCATTTTAGGCTTGCTAGCCTTTGAGCATGCATGTGTAGCATGTGTTGCTTACCTCATTTTGATGGTTTGGAACCATCTAGTATGTCATTTCAGTCCCTTTGGTGTGCTTGTATGCTTACCTTAGTTGCATCTTTAATGCTTTAAAAGCATGTATTGAATGCTCCATGTTTTGGTCATTGTGCATGCCTTTGGTTTCAAGCCTCTTAGATGCCATCTAAGTAGCCTTTTGGCTTTGTCTTAACATGCTAAAAACCTGTTTTTAGTTGTTTAATGCATGCCATGATTGTCTTGCATAAGTATAGCTCAATGCCTCATTGACTTGCTTTAAGTCTTGGACCGTTTGCATGCTTTGTTTGGTCTATTTTGAGTTGGTTTAGCACCACACTTTGACATGATTTTTAGAGCTCATGTTGCATGCTAATCATCCATGTTATCTCCTTTCAAGTGTGCTTGAGAGTAGTTTGTTTAATGCCTAAGTTGTGCGCCTTAACATGTGTATGTGTGCATGTGTGTTTAGCTCTCATACTTAGCATTTTGGCCACTGATTTTAGGCCTATTTAGGGTTGCCTAAGTTATGTTTAAGACCATCATTTGATTGCTTGCATGCTTACCTCATGTTTGCTTGTATGCTTTGCATAAGTACATTGCATTGTTCATATTGCATCCCTAGCTAACATGTCTAGGTTGCATGGCATCAACATGCATGCCTTGTCCCTTGACTTGGTGATAGGGATTGGGACTTTGGTTGTTTGGTTTGTATGCATTTGAAATTAAAGTTGCATACTTGGTTCCTTGGGCCATCATGCATGGAAATGCGTGATTGGTGGTCCGAGAATCGAGGCACATCTTCCTTTGAGTCACAAACATGATAAGGAATGTGTTTGGTGCATACATTGCTTGAATGACATTGCCATGCAAGATTTTGCCCTCTGCTGCTGTGAGTTGCACGTTCTGCAGGCATTCAGTGCCGACCGGCAGTATTTAGTGCCGACCGGCAGTAAATAGATGGCCGGTGGATGAATTCAGTGCCGATGAGCTCAATTTACTGCCGATGGAAGTTCTATCCAGCCGGTGATGATCCCCAGTGTTCAGAAAGGCATCCCTGAGACTTTGGCAGTTTTCAGAGGAGTAGAGCAGGGAAAACAGAGGCAAGCTAGGCATGGCAGTGCAATTCCGAGCAAGTCCCGAGCGCGCGTGCATTGAGCCCTCGCCCCGAGGCAGTTTATTGTTTTTCCTTAGATTAATTAATTTGTTAATTTAATTAATTTGTAATATTTAATTAGCTTGCGTAGTTAATTAATTTGTATATTCTTTTGGTCCCTCCGAGCAAGGGCAAGTCTGTAATAAGCGTGGGTGAGTGGTGTGTATGTCTTCCAACCCCCCACTTCTTTCTTCCCTTTTATTTACCTACTTTGATGGTAGATTAGGGCACGTTTATTTTAGCATACCTTATGCTATGCATGCGTGCATCCATACATTTGTCTAACATGCATTGGGCTCGGTACATCATACAAATTGCATTGTATTTCAATTTCCAAATTGAATACGTGTTATTTGATTGTATCTCACGTGCCATGTTTAGGGATAGCCGAGCCTACTCTAAATTGCATCCTTGCTTGTGATGCATTAGTCATTCTAACATGAGCTAGGCCATGCATGTTTGCTAACTAGTTTATTGTTTTTGGCACGGAGTACGATGTAAGTATTTTCATGCTTTAGCATACCACATGCGTGTGAGTGTTGCCATGACAGTATGCTTACCATGCGGCTAAGTGCTTATGTGGGATAAACTGTTTGAATGCCTGTGGGTGGAGGCTGGATTGCTTGAGTTGGGAAAACTCGTTGAAATCCGTGTTTTAGCCTACTTGCGAGCAGCAAATTTTAAAGCATTTTCCAAACAAACGGACATGCAATGTTTATTTCCAAATTAGGCAATCTAGTCTATACTTGTTTGCTGCGCGCATAACATAGTAATTCTAGGCTAATAACCGGAATAAGAACATATAACGTTTTCAAAATCAGATATCACGGTTAGTAGAGGCCGGTCTTCGGACCGGGCGAGAGGGGGTGCTCATAGCTGACCTTCCCCGATCGTACCCAAGCTCCCGAGCCAAGACCACTTTGGTTATGACGGACACGTGGCCTTCGGCACCGAGTCAGGGTTTCCTAAATTTCCCATTTTTAAATATTTAGGTGGCGACTCTGTAATCTGGCAAAGTAGTCCATGTTTGGCACTTCTTTTTCAAAATCTGTTTTTCTCAAAACGATTTGCCAGAGTTGGACTCTTTGGTTCAGATTTAGAACCGTGACACAAAGGGAGTCCGAACTGTAGCGAGGTCCCCCGCGGGCTTGTTACAGATCTACTACGCTAAAATTTTAAATTGACACTTTCTTTTGGTTTATACATGCGTGTGTGTGCGCGCTTGTGTGTGTATTTTATAGGATAATAAAAAATTGGTCTGATGATTGGAATAATTTCAGGTAATAATCCGATATCAAGCTGTTGGGATTTGAGTGCAATTGGAAAGACTTCAGGATAGGAGCTAGCACTAGTTACCACCCCAAGCAACAGTACTAGCCATGTGAAAGAAAGAAAATTGGTTTGCGCTACCTCTATGCGTTTTATTAAAAAAACAGTACTGCATGTTATATTCTTTATTTTCTCAACAAAAACAAAGGACAAAAAATATCAAAGAATTTCTAATATTAAAGGTGGTTGAAATATGACTTGCCCCATACCTAAAATATCAGTTTAAATTTTTTACATATGATATTGAGGAATTTTTGTTTATTTCAAAAATATTGCAAATGTCTTGTGGTTGATTTGAAGTGTGCATGTGCTAAATTATAATCACTGGTGTTAATTTAATTTTAGGCAATACTATATTAGATGGATCGCATTTGCATAGTTATGATTCTTAAATTGGCTTAATGCCTAGGTGATGTAGTTGTAGATGTAAATCCTTATTCTCTGTGCTCTATTTATTTAGATTGTGTTTGCATCTAGGATTTAAGGAGGGATTTACTTCTAAAGCAGTGATTTACTTCTATGGCATTCGATACAGCCAGTTACCGCAATTTCTTGAACAACTTAATGATCAAAATATCACATTCTCTTATAATACAACTTTGTAGTAGAATTTACTAGTTGTTCTTTACTTCACTATGACAAAGTCTAATGGAGAAGGCAAATGAAGAAACCTCCCAAAGAGAGCTTGAACCTTTTCTTCTTCTTCTTCTTTCTTCTTCTTCTTTTTCTTCTCTTTTTTTTTTTTTTTTTTTTCCCTCTTTATGTTTTCTTCTACTCATTCAACATTTATTGTTTCACTTAGATCTTTGCTTTTGCTCTTTATTTATTTTTTATTTTTTAGTTTTGTTTTATAAATGCAGGTTTGAAGCAATGTGGTAAGAGTTGCAAGCTTAGATGGTTGAATTATCTTAGACTAGACATCAAAAGAGGTAACATATCCCCATTACAAATAATAATAATAATAATAATAATAATAATAATAATAATAATAATAATAATAATAATAATTTAATAACATTTTTTAATAGCATTTTTCTTAAAATGTTATCAAATATAATGCATTTAACATTAGATGATATGAGTGTTTTTTTTCTAATGAATTCATATTTTATTGGCAATAGGGTTAGTTGCTCCAACTATTGCCGCGGGTTAAGGTGCCTTAGCACAAACATTGGGTACCCTCGTCCCTGTGATGGAAGCAAGTGGGTTTGCTACAGTTGTAACTGCTATAGGAATTCTTGCCGGTAGTTTTAGATAATCTCTTAATAGTTTTGGATATATTTAAAAACTTAGATATGCATACTTTTGGATAATTTAAACTTTTTGGATAGTTTATAACTTAAGGATATAGTTTTCGAATGTTTAGAATGTATGGATAATTATTAAATGTTTATAATTTATAGATATAGTTTCTTTTTTATGTTTCAAACAATATTTTGGTGGTTGATTGATATTTTGTGATGCTTGTTTGTAATGTTTGTTAGATTGTACAGAATTGGTCAAATAGAACCTGTTGAATTTGAAAAATAAAAAAATAAAAAAAAAACTGTATATTCTATGCAGACATAATAAGTCGTTGTATTATATATTTTACGACCAGCAAGGAGAGTTATGATTTGTCCCAAGAATTAATGGCATGCAAAAGTAGTTGTAGAAAAATCAAACACAACACACAAGATTCACTATTAAAGGGTTTTTAACGGCATGCAAAAATAGTTGTAGAAAAATCAAACACGACTCACAAGATCTGCTATTAAAGGGCTTTAACGGCGTAACAAGGCATGTCGTTGAAAGTGAATAACTTTCCATGATTGGTCATAATATGACGTTACCTTGTGGGTCGTAGAATCGTATCCACAGCGTGCATTTGGCGCTGTAAAACCCTTTTTTGTTGTAGTGCCTGTTCATTTATACGTATTCTTCATATTTAAGTCTCTTCGTCTTCTTCTCCAAGTTTCAATTATTTTTTCTTTATTTTTTCCTCACTTCAAAATTTCAATCCACCCCACCAAAGCTCAACATTATCTTCAACATCATTGTTTCTTCTCTTCTCTTTTTGTCTCTACAAACCCACAAACCTTCTCTTTCTCTCCTCAATCTCCTTCTCCACTTTCTCTCTCTATAAACCCACAAACATTCTCTCTCTTCAATCTACGATTGGAATGGATTCTCTTTACCAAGAATTTTAACAAAAATTGATAAAAATATAAATGAATCAAACCTAAAATTCACAAGATGGATAGGTAAGACAACATTATGTAGAAGAAGATGGGCTGAAGAGAAGGCTTCCCCTGAGAGGCTTGAATGAGAATCTACTAAGAAACTTGGCAACACAACCCCCTTCAATACCCACGTTAGTCACCACAATCATCAGAACCAATCTAGGGTAATCGTTAACGAATATGATGGCAACGAACATACCCACGTTAGCCACCACAATCATCAGAACCAATCATGAAGGGCACATCATTTTAATTGAATCTAGGTAGTACGAAGGTAAGTAATAGCTTGGTGGATTTGTATTGCCTCTGTTCTTCATACCTACTTGTGGGGATGAAACAGCACACTTTTCTTCTTTAGTATTTGCCAATGGTGAGAGTAAGGAAGGAGAGGAAAAGATGGACGGAGTCTTTTTTAAATTGATTTGTTTATTATTTGGGTGTATATCTTGAAAATTATAACCCTAAATAATTTAATAGAGAATACTGATAAATTAGGCGTACTGAATAATTTTTTGAATATAAATAGAATCACACTATAATTACTCACCTAACTATTGACAATATATATATATGTATGTAATTAATAGTAGTTGTTAGGCTTGGCTAAATAGATTAGTTGTTAGATTTTGTTGACTCGACTATCTAATTATTGTGGACTACTGATCTGTTTAATATTTCCAATAATATAATTACTCTCCTAACTATTGACAATATATATATATATATATATTGGTGGGGCAGGTTGCCCCAGTGGTTAGGGCGTTGCTTGGGATGTGTGGGTTAGGCGCACGTCCCAGGTTCGATTCCCTACTGGGTGAGTGCCTGCAGCAGTTTGTGCAAGGGTGTCCGGCTTCCCACCGGCTAAATACCTCTCAAAAGTAGTCCTGGCTTCCCTAAAAATCGGAGGGTTGGGGATACCTGAGTTATCAAAAAATATATATATATATATATTTGTATGTAATTAAGAGTAGTTGTTAGGCTTGGCTAAATAGATTAGTTGTTAGATTTTGTTGACTCGATTTTCTAATTATTGTGGACTAGTGATCTGTTTAATATTTCCAATAATATAATTACTCTCATAACTATTGACAAAAAAAAAAAAAAAAATTGTGCATATTATTAATTACATTTGCACTTGTTCTTTGACATTTTCCTATGCAATTTAGGCCTCGTTTGGGAACCTTCATTTTTAGCCAAAAAGTCAAAAAGTTACTAAATTATCCAAAAAGCCAACAACCCATACTAAAAAGTCAAAGATTCTCTTTTCTCTCTACTTTTTGTACATCTTTTCGTAAAAAGCCAAAAAATATCCCAAACATACTAGTTTTTTTAGCTCATATTTTAGCCAAATAGTCAAAAAGTTACTAAATTAGCATGTTCCCAAACGGGGCCTTAACTTCAATTTAATCCATACAATTAATCCTACCAGTTCGGTCATTGAGTTATCGTGTATTTTGGAATTTAACTCACATTAATACATTGTCCTACCAGTTCGGTCATTGAGTTATCTTGTATTTTGGAATTTAACTCACATTAATACATTGCACACTATGATTAATAATTATCGCATGTTATTTTGACCTTTTTTTTTTTTTTTTTTTTGGTGTGTGTGTGTGTGTGTGTGTGTGTGTGTGTGTGTGTAGCATCTGAAAATTTGCCTAAGCGCGATCAAGTTTTCAGTGGACTCAACGCACTGAACGCTATTAAGGGCTGGTTTGGTATGTTGAGAAAAAGTTAAAAAATTAAAAAGTTACTTAAAAAGTAAAAAAGTTATCACTATTTATAAATTAAAAATATATAAAAAATTAATTTCCATAATATTAGTACAATCCAAAAAGCTACACAGTGATGCTACTGAAGTGATGAAAAATTTACCTAGTAATGGTACAAAAAAAAAAAATTAGATATATATATTCATTAAGTTGGAGGGTATTGTTAGGCTCGTGGGGGCCCATCACGAATCCCATTTCGATAATCCGAACCATTCAATGTGTACAACTTGTCGAGTTATTATATGCTTGAAAAAAATCACATTGATCGGATATTGATAGCTATGTGATCAAATCAGATTTTTTCCAGCCGTTTATTTTTCATTGTCCATTTTTCTCATACAAAACTGTTTGATCACATAGTTATCGATATCCGATTAAAGTAATTTTTTACAGGTATATAATACTCAACGAGTTCTATACATTAAACGGTTTGGATTATCGAAACGGGACCCTTGGTGGGCCCCCACGGGCCCAACAGTACCCGTGAAGCCTCATGCTATATATGCATATGGTTCAGATTCTTCTCACCATTTCAACGATTCCGTACGGTCCTTCTGCAGCACTATCACTGATGAGTCTAGAACCTAGGGGTAAAAACATAATTTTGTTATTTTATACAATATTTTAATGCACATTTTTTTCGTAAAAAGACAAAAATTTATTCCAAACAACCATATTTTTTTTCTTCTACTTTTTAGTCCAAAAATTTAAGAAGTGCACTTATATAGAACACCTCAAACAACTCCTAAGTGACAAGTAATTGACAGTTTTTTTTCCTGATTAACTAGAATTTAGAAATAATAAAAGTTGACTATTTTAATAAAATATTTTAATTTTTAGTTATTTTAATAAGCTATTTTAATTTTTTTGCTATTTTAGTAGGCTAAAATATTTGTATTTGGAAAGAAGGTTGAATTTTTTATAGTTTGATGTAATATTTGTGAAAGAAAAAGTAAAATGATTACGAATTTTATGTGATATTTTGTCCTAAAAAAAAGCTAATTTTTAACTTTCCAAACACCTAGTTAATACCATGTTTGCGTGGTCGCTTAAATGAAGGGCAAAATGTGTTCAAGTAGGCACCCTCTAAACGATTTTCATTGTAATTAATTAAACTTAACAATTAAGGACATGTTTAATTAGTAGGATTATAGTATAGGATTGAAATTGTTAGTTTATGGACTCACAATTTTATATTTAATTGTAAATTTTATTAATCGGATTACATATATAGCGGACGTTCAACCCGATAAAATTGATGAATTTTTAATATTGAGAGGGGTTGTGAAACATAATTTCAAGTATGAAAGAAAAAAATAAAATGAATACATGATAAATATTTATCTCACTAATTTAATTAGACAATCAATCCCGACTTTGGAGTAAAGCCTACAAAGAAGCCGCATTGGGCCACCAAAAAAAAGGCCCAAAAAAAGGCCCCAAAAACTATCGTAAGTATCGTACTGGTTCAGAAAAAAAAAAGACCCACTTGAGTGAGAAAGATTTAAAGTTTTTTATAAGAGGAGGGCGAATCTGAATAAGAAAAAGATCTAAAATTTTTTATAAGAGGAGGCCAAATCTGAATAAAAAAGGCTCAAAATTTTGAGGCCTCAATTTATATTTTAAATAATTTGAGATATAACTACAAACATATAATAAAATCAAAGTTTTTACCAGTTGGTTTCTGTTAGCAACAAGAATTAGAAGTACTCATAGATATATATATTTTAAAACTAAGGTCAAGTTTGGGAAGTCTCAAAAAAGTTAAAAAATCAAAAAGTTACTCAAAAAGTTAAAAAGTTATCACTATTCATCAAAAGTCAACAATTACGGCTGCACAACTCCCAATTCTAATTTTTCCTTACAAACTAATTTATACAATTTTTTAATACACATTTTTCCATAAAAAGTCAAAAAGTTAACACAAGCATTCATATTTTCAACCTCAATTTTTTAGTCCAAAAAGATAGAAAGTGCACTTATTTAGGATACCTCAAACAACCCCTAATTGGAGAACTATAATATTTCTTAGCTTTTTATATATTGTTTTTTTTTTATTTGTTATTATTGTTTTTATTTGTTCAATTATGATGGAAAGTCTTAAATTTGTAATATAAAGCTGGATTTCAATATACAAAATCGAGTAGAGATGAATTCTTAATTTTATTTTATTAAATATTTATTTAATCATTGATATATTGTCTATTACGATTACATATTTTTATTATTTTTTATGTTTCCTTTTTATAGAAATGATAGAGACCTCATTTTTTCTTATCCCCCACAACTTCCACAAACAAATGTCAGTGAATGATAGGAGGGGGGAAAAAAAAAAAAATCAAAAAGTAAAAAATTAGCTAATCCTAATACATTGGGGGTGATAGAAGTCGAGGAAAAAAGGAGTCTCAACATTTTTCTTTCCTTTTATTAATTATTTGATTTGTAATGATTGAGGCTAGCATGATGATGATGTTAATAATTTTTGATAAACTATATCAAACACGTCACTATTCTCAAAAAATATAATTTTGGACATGAAAACTAAATAAATAAATAAATAGAAGACTTAGTTTACTTTTTATTTGATACTTTAGCTTATATTTTAGTCTTTTTTATTATTATAAACTTTATTATATATTTAAGGAAATTTTAATAATTTTTCTGTGTGCACTATTAAATGCAAAAATTTAAAACAAAATTCAATATATAACCTTTTGATCAAACTTTTTTTTATTTTAAGTATATATGAAAAAGGAAAATGCCTTGGACCCCCAGTGGGGGTGCTGGGGGTCCTGCTTGAAGGCTTATGATTGGCCAAAAAAAAAAATTTGTTTTTTTTTTTTTTTTTTTTTTGGTTTTCGGCGAATGGGAGAGCTCCACGTCACTGGGGGTGCCACCCCCAGTGGGGGTCTGAAGCAGCACTCTATGAAAAATCACATATTTCAGATTCACTTTGAGCCTCCGGGAAAAAGTTAGAGTCCGCCTCGAACCAATCTTACACCAACTCATGAGATTATTAATCATATTGCTTAATTGACTTAGGAATAATCCACTTTTCAGATTATAACTCATTTCCTTCTCTCATAAAAAACTGATTATAACCAGTTTTTAATCAAAAAATTAATTATAACCATCTTCTCAAAACAGCCATTAACTAATACATGCTTAGAGCATCTATGAAACCTCACAAGTAGAGGCATATTCTAGTGGTGGTGCTGGAGGAAAAAAATTCTCTCTCTAGAATGAATCCATCTCCCAATGCTAGCAACGGTACTCTGAGTGCCCAACTCCTCTGAAGATGAGGACCATCTAATTAGGAGCACGAAGAAAATCAAGGGAATCAAAGCCAGCGATGATGATTTGATATGTTTGAATCCCCTTCTGATTGGGGTTCTAGTGAGATTCAAATCACTGGTACTACGAGACAGACTAAGGGCAGACTTCTCCCTCGATCTTTTAAAGATGCTTTGACTAATCAGCGACTGAATGAGAAATCCTTTGATTTAGATCTGGAGGACCTAGCTACGGATGGTGAGTACTGCAATGAAGATGATAGCGAAGACGAGGATATGGACAACTCTGAGAGTGGTATACCAGGTGTCCCTCACATCACATTCCCCAAAAATTTGTTGAACAAGATTCGTAAACCTTGGAAAGACTGTCTTACTATTAAGCTTTTGGGCCTGACAGTGGGTTATAAACATCTGATTAGCAAGATTAAGAAGGTATGTGACTTGCAAGGAGATTTCGAAGCCATAGATTTGGGATTTGGCTTCTTCTTAATCAAATTTCAGATGAAAGAGGACTGTGTTAGAGCCTACACAGGAGGTCTGTGGATCGTACTAGATCATTTCTTGGCTGTTCGAAAATGGAAGCATGACTTCAAACCAATGGCTGCCGGAGAAGTATCTACGGCATTGTGGGTTCGATTTCTCCAACCTCCAATCGAGTACTACAACAAGAAGGTGTTGTTCCATATTGCTTAGGCAATTGGAAAGCCTCTGAAGATTGACATCAATATGACAACTTCGTCTAGAGGGAAATATGCCAGAATGTGTGTGGAGATGGACTTGAACAAGCCCTTGATCTCTTACTTCACCATTGGTAAGTTAACCGATGCAATTGAGTATACATTCAATTTGCTTTATATGTGGCAAGGCTGGTCACTGGAAGGAATCGTGCAACATGCAGCCGAAGAAGATAGATTTGAAAGGCAAACGTCCGGCGGAAGGCGGGCACTAGATGACCGTTGGAAATTCAGAGACTGGCTCTGGGCTGAAACAAAAAAAATGGGCCTTCTACAAGCTATGAGCTGGTTGGAAAACGGGAAACTAACAGCTTTGGGCCTGGGTGCTTGTAAGTAAGAAAAATAATTGGACTGGAAAAAGAGTTTACAGAAACAACAATTATGGGTTCAAAGGGAAGGCCCATAAGAGAGATGCTAGAAGGCCCAAGGGACAGGACTTTGAGAAAGATGGAAATCTTATAATGGGTTGTTTGGCATGTGCTACTTTAGCACATCGTTTTATCTTATTTGGATCATATCATCTCTTTATCAAATTGCACATCTTTTCGAAAAAAGTAAAAAAAGTATATTTATTTAAATCATCTCAAAACAACCCCTTAGTCAGAGTTCGGATCCCCTCCTTGAAAAGCCTCTTTCATCTCTTACTTGCAACGGCTGAGATCAGCCGTTGCACATTCAACAACCATAAAAAAAATAAAAATAAAATAAAAAATAGGAAATTGAAATTTTGAAAAATTCCTGCTCAAACAAAACACAGCTTATAGAGGTTATACAAATAAAGATTTGATGTGCACTCTCACACAGCCTACACTCACCCCTTTTCCTCCGTCGAACCCACCCTCATCGGCGACCCACTCTCGACGCCATTGTAGATTCGTCAACGGTAACCCACTCTCAAATCGATACAAATTCTGTCTGCTTGGCTGCTTGGCAAACCAAAGTCGTCACGTTCTTCTCCTCCACCTCACCGAACCCGTCACACCAGCAGACCCTCTCTACAGCACTCCCCAAACCGAACCCATTGGTTAGTCTTCTTCATTGTCTCTGTCTCTGTAATTGATTATTTGAGCTTCAAATTGAACTTAGTCTGATAAGTTTGTCTCTGTCCTCAAGATTATTTGTTAATTGACAATATTATTTGATCTCAAACATACATACAATACCGTCCAAGTGAACCCATTATTTGAGCTTCAAACTGAACCCATTTGTCTCTATTTAACAAAAAATTAACAACCTCATTATTTGCTTTGCCCTCATTTTTTGTTAATCACAAATTAGCAAATAATGAGGTTGTTAATAATAAGGAGAAATGGGTTAAACAAATTGGTAATTTGCTAAATGGGTTAAGCTAATTTTTTGTTAAGCTAAACCCATTGTTAAGCTCAAATAATGTCTCTAATAAAGTAATTTTAGTTTGAAGCTCAAACTGACAAGATTATTTGACAAAATAATGTCTCTAATAATTGACAAGAGTATTTGTCTCTGTCTCTATCTTTGTAATTGATTATTGATTATGTTTGATTGAGCTTGAAACATGTCCTCTTCCCAAAAATGTGTGTTTGGAATTTTTTAAAACTGAACTTAGTCTCTAAGTTTTTCTGTCTGGAATATTTTTTCAAACTGAAATTATGTTTTTTTGTGTCTAAAATAAAGATTTAATTTATGTAGCTAAGATTTTATTTATATTGGTTTTCAGTTGCATTTTGATATGGATATGGAACCTGAGAATGATTGTGCTTGGAAGCCAAAACGAGGAATGCCATTTGATTCTGAACAATGTGTGTATGATTTTTATAATACATATGGAGGAAAAATGGGGTTTAGCATAAGAAGAGATTATTGTAGGAAGAACAAGTTCACTAACCAACTTATTTGTAGACTTTTGGTTTGTAACAAGGAGGGATTTCGGAAGGTTGACAAGCGAGACCCATTGGCAAAAAACCTTAGAGCTGAAACTAGGACTGGTTGTGAGGCTCGACTTTATATTAAATTAGATGAGGGTACTGGGAAATTTGTTGTGGCTGATTTTAAAGAAAAACACAACCATGATCTTGTATTACCCGAGTGTGCCCACATGTTGCCATCACAAAGAAAAATATCGACTACCCAAGCAATTGAGTTAGATTTGGCGGCACAATCTGGTCTTCGTTTAGGCCAGTCTTTTGAACTCATGGGTAGGGAAGCCACTGGAAGGCAATGTCTTAGGTTTACGAAATTAGATCAAAAAAATTATTTGAGAACTAAAAGATAACAAAGTTTAGCATATAGGGAAGTAGGCAATGTGTTGCAACACTTTAAAGAAAAATCTTTGCAGAATCCTTTTTTTTACGCTTTTCAATTAGATAATGAGGAGCAAATAACGAATATGTTTTGGGCCGATCCACAAATGATCATGGATTATGCCCAATTTGGTGATGTTGTCACATTTGATACAACTTACAAGTTAAACAAAGAATATAGACCCTTTGCATCTTTTGTGGGATTCAACCATCATAAGGAAATAGTTATATTTGGTGTAGCCTTGTTGTATGATGAGACCGCCAAATCGTTTTTATGGTTGTTTTAAAATTTTCTAGAGGCTATGTTAAGAAAGGCACCAAAAACTTTGTTCACCGATCAAGATGCTGCAATGGCTAAAGCCATACCCATCGTTATGCCTGATACGAGTCACTGATTGTGTACTTGGCATTTGATGCGAAATGTATTAAAACATGTTAATTGTCTGTTCTAAGATAAAGGGGTAAAGGGTGTACTAAATAAATTCTTGTTTGACATTGAAGATGCAAATCAATGGAAGTTAGAGTGGGCAGAAATGCTTGATAAATATGATGCGCATGAAAACCATTGGTTGAAATTGACTTTTGCGGTAAAAGAAAAATGGGGTTGGCCATATGTTAGATCAACATGGGCTGCGGGAATGAGTACCACACAACTTAGTGAATCTTTTAATGCTTTTTTGAAGGATTACATTCGTTCTGATTTTAATTTAAATGAATTCTTCATGCATTTCGAAAGGGCACTTTATGCAAAACGATACAAGGAGTTAGAAGTAAGATATGCTTTGTGCCAAAGGTTGCCAAAGGTGAAAGCGACAATAAGAATGTTAATTTAAATAGGTAATGTGTACACAAAAAAGATTTTTGAGGAATTTCAAAATGAGTACTTTCGATCCATTGAATCCGACATAGAAGCAATTGAATATGGCGAGGCTAGTACCATTTACAAAGTTGTTGATGTTGGTAGCAATCATGCAAGGAAAGTGAAGATGGAGAGGGATGGCTCTTTGGGTTGTAATTGTACAAAGTTTGAAAGGGAAGGCATTTTGTGTTGTCACTCATTGAAGGTCATTAGAGACATATTGAAGATGAAAGAGGTTCCTCCACAATACATTCTAAAGAGGTGGACGAAACAAGCAAGAGCCAAAACTGTTAAAGACATTACGGGGAATGACATTCAAGTAGATGTGAAATTCCAACAAGCCTCGCGGTATAAGACATTGATGACCGCATTTAGAGAAATAGCATGCAGAGCTACAGAAACTAAAGAAACTTATGAGTTTTCTATTGCACAGCTTGCTACATTAGGTACAAATGTTGAACGCAAAGTTAAGTGCTCATTTTGGTGTTGAAAATGAAGTAAGTAATGATGATGCAACCCAAAGCTTTGAAGTGGATGGCGAAGATGTGAATCATGTTGTGGAACCAAAAGGATTGAAGAAAAAGGTGGCAACTAGTAAGGGCAAAAGAAGGGTAAAAGATGGATTCGAAGCGGCGTTGAAAGCGGCATTGGTAAAAGACGGATTCGAAGCGGCGGCGTTGGTAGCTAACAGCTTGGCTTCTTCAAAATCTATTGCAAGTCCAACAATTACACCTTCTCCATTATCTGTTGGAGGAGAGATCTATGTTCATCAACATGTTCCTTCTCTTCAACCTCTTCCTTCTCTTCATCCTCTTCCTCCATCTTCGGCCATGGGTGGCAATTCTATTCCTCCACCATTGATGTATCCCACATATCATATGAGTGTTAGTTTAACATTGTATTTTTTGTTTGGATATAATGTGTGACTCAAACCAAGATTGCGAAGCCTAATATATGACATTGTTGTAGGCAAACAATTTGCGGGAGATGTATGTAGTGCGAAATTATTTGCCAAATTCAATGCCTCAACGTTATTCTGCTCAACTAACATTCTAGTCACTACTTCAAGGTTCATGTGGATATGACATTAGGTTTCGGTATTCTCAAGAATCAAATAGTCCAATGTGTAGTTAGGTTCGTCCTTCTGTCTTTTAAATTTTTAGTTGCTCAAAATTCTGATATTTTAGTTGCTGAAAATTATGTTTAGAGCAAGTATTTACTTGCTAAAAATTCTGGAAAAAGCATGTATATAGTTGCTGAATTTGCTGCTGTTTGTCATGCTGAAAATTCTAGGTATGTTTGGTTTGAGTTTGGGAGATGAGTTTGGGAGATAAAAGTACGAAAAGTTGTTTGGTTTGGTTTTTTTGGAAAGATGTTTTGGAAAATTATTTTGAGAGAGAGTTTTAGAAAAAGTGATTGATTTGATGTGTATGAGAGAGAGATTTGTTTGGAAAACTTGTTTGGTTTACAAGTTTTGGGAAATTTTTTTGGGAAAATTTGTTTGGTTTGAGTTTTTCTGAAAACTCATTTGTAGAGAAATTTTCCCAAAATTTTTTGGGAAATTCAAACCAAACAAACCCTCTGTGTTTTTTGTTGCTAAAAATTATGTTTAGAGCATGTATTTGCTTGCTGAAAATTCTGGAAAAAACATGTATTTAGTTGCTGAATTTACTGTTGTTTGTTTAATTTGTATTTGCTAAAAATTCTGTGTTGGTATATGCTGAAAATTTTATGTTTTTTGTTGCTGAAAATTATGTTTAGAGCATGTATTTACTTGCTGAAAATTCTAGAAAAAACATGTATTTAGCTCATTCATTTAGTTGTTGAAAATTCTGTTAAAATTCTGTCTTTTTCTGTTTTAGGCAATCGATAGGCAGAAAGTGGTGGAACGCATTGGAAATAGAAGTCCTAGCAGCTGAAACTGTGAAGCAAACTGCTGCAAACTGATGCTTAAACTATGAAGCAAACTGATGCTGAAACTTGAAAGTGATGTTGTTGCTGTAGTTGCTGAAATTGGGCTAAAATGTGTGTGTTATGGAGATTTATTTACAATGGAAATGTTCCACATTTTGTTAATATTAATGGCTTGTATTTACACTTGATGTTAAGCATTTTCATTTGTAAGAAAAATTATGCAAACTTGGTGTCTTATTTTTTGAAGACCTACAGCTGTATTCTCAAGCATAACTTGGTAATGGAGACTTGTGTTGAGTGAACTTTTTTACTTTGTGTAGATAACTTGTGAGTGGTTGGTGTTGGGTATACCTCCTTATTGGAGTGTGGGACCCAATGGGTTTTGAAAAAGAGTTTTAATTTGGCTTGGTTTAGTATAATATATTTTTATATATTATATTTGTGGAGGCCCAATCCAATTTGGATACAATTAGGGTTTGATTACAAAACCCTAGATTCATTATATTATATTATTTTTTTGTTTATTGGAGGCATTATTGTTTTTGGTTGTTCAACACACAAGCAAGAGTGGCGGCTGCTATAGGTTCTTCGGTAACAGTGCCCAAGATTGGGATATTGGGTCAACTTTGGTTTTTGAAGCTTGGTTCTTTGGGCATCTTCGGTTGGTGTCTGGTTCGTTATTTTGGGTCGTCTTCAATTCTGGTTCTGAAGATTTTGATTCATCTATTTGGTGAGGTCTTTCCTCTTGTTTATTTATGATTATTGGAATTCACCTAAGGGTGGTTTTGTGAGACCATTAGTGTCTCGTTTGTAATCGTTTGGAACTTATTTGGTTGATAGTGGAATCGGATTTCGATCCCGTGGACGTACCTCACATTGAGGGAACCACGTAAAAATTCTTGTGTTGCCTTTGATTTAATTTTTCCGCATTAGTTTATATTCCCATTGATTGATTTACTTGTGGGAATCACATCGATTTTCCCTAACAGTTGGTTCTTCAAGAGGCGCTTGTGTTGATCAGAACTTTTATACATTTTTCTTTACAAATCTGGTGCTTGTGTTCTTCAAGAGGTGCTCGTGTTGAGTGAACTTTTTGACTTTGTGTTTTGTGCTTTGTGTAGATGACTTGTGTCAGTGTGGATAATAACTTGTGTGCTGCTGTAGATGACTTGTCATGGTAAGATTGATGCAAAGAAGACCAAAACACCAAATCATTGCATCTATAATCATCAAATCCATAACTATATTAATCAAATTTCCATTCATGAAAACCATCTAAAATCATTGCATCTATAATCATCAAATCCATAACTACATTCATCAAATTTCAATTCATGTTAACCATCTAAAATCATTGCATCTATAATCATTAAATCCATAACTACATTCATCAAATTTCTATTCATGAAAACCATCTAAAATCATTGCATCTATAATCATCAAATCTATAACTACATTCATCAAATTTCCATTCATGCAAACCATCAAAAATCATTGCATATTTTCATCAAAGCCAAAATGCTACAAACGCTGACAATGTATCCGTTAAGTTTCATTAAATCCATAATAACATTAGTCAAATTTTCCAGAAGCCAAACAAACAATAAGTTACATCATAAAGTACAAAATTATAGAAAATACAATGAAATACACCATTGCCTTCAAAGTATTTTCCATCATTCGAAGCCTTCGCCCATAGTCATCTTTTTCATTTTCCACGTCATCAAGCCTCCTCCTCAGCTCGTTAAAGTCTTCTACTATAACACAATCACAAGCTCTAGTGTTGGAATGGATTGTGGACGTAACATCTTCATCCATGAACTTGAAGTAATTGCAATGGGGAGTTTCACTCTACAATGCATGACAATCAGTTAGTCGAATAATACAAATTAATTTGTCACTACTTACATATTTAATATTTCCAATACATACATACATATTTTGATGGGCAAATAAAGAACAAATGCCCTTTATTTCGATTCTCATTGGTTTTTACAATATATATGGCAGTTGTTCTTCGACAATTGCACAGTCTCGGTTTTAATCTTATGTTGCTATTGTTAGTAGAAGAAGAAGCCATTTCTAAATCTACATACATAATACAAACAATCTCAAAACAATAGGTGGTGTAAGCTTTGATGTGTCTTTCACTCTATGGAAGGACACAACCTATTCTACTAGCTAAAAAAATTATGTTTAGCTCTATTGAGAGTAGTTAAGGATTTCAGGATAAGTATAGAATCAACAACACCGTGGTTAAGAATCAGAAACATTGTGTGTACATCAATTGAATATCAGCTTGAAAACTGAATGTAGTTCAGCATTGAAGTGTAGTTCAGCTTGAAAACAAAATCAACAACACTGTGGTTAAGAATGCAGTTTAACAGTGAAGTATTGGTGCCAATGGAAGTTGTTCTATACTTCATTTCAGCAGTAAAGTGTAATTTTCATAAGAAACAAAGCCAACATGTGGCTTAAACTTGCGTAAAAAAGTTGATTTCTACAACTAGTTTGAGATTGAGATGATTGTTCCCATTTCTACCACTAGTACAAATGATTTCTACTACTTTGCTTAAACTTGCTTAAACTTAAGTAAAATTGGTTCCCATTTCCAAGTCCAAACTAGTTTGAGATGATCATCCATATGTGCCTTAAGGAAGATGTCTAACCATATTTTCATTACCAATACAAACATAGTTTGTATATGATCATTCAAATGAGTAATACTAACACAGTTTGTATATGATCATTCTCTGCAATTTTTCTGTCTACATTATTTTGGCAATGTAGGTACATTTCAAAATGAGTTACAAGGTTGCAGTAATGTTGGCTAGAAGCAATATTTGGGATCTTGGGCTCTAAGTGTTTACTGATCTTTTTACCTTTAAACATGTGTTATTTTTTTTTTTTTTTTGTTTGGCTTGTTGCAAAGGTCAACTAACAAAAATTCCAAACACACTCTATTAGTCACAACCTCAATTCTATAGCACTACTCATAAAACAATGTTCGTTATTATTTTTTTTTTTTTTTTGATGATGTGATGATCCAACCTCAAGTCTATTGGTCCACATTGTCACTTGAGTAGTAAACATGAACACTGTTGAAGTGGTATTCATATTGTTCAAATTTGAGGCAATTAAGTAATGAGATGAAAAAAAAATAATAAAAAAAAAATTGGCTACTGATTCATCCAAAACAGGGAGCATATTTCATGAATTGGCTACTGATTCATCAAAAACAGGAAGCATATTTCATGAATTGGCTACTGATTTATCAAAAATTGGCTACTGATTTAAAGAATTGGTATTCAGATTGTTCATATTTCATATCATATTTCCATGAATTAGTTGTCTCTTGAATTTAAGACAGAAAATTACAAAAGTAATTAAATATGGAGCATCAATCAATTTAAGACAGAAAATTAGGGAGCATCAATCAATTTATCTCACTAATTAAATAGGTTTATGAATACTAATTCATCAAAAACACACAAAAACACACCCACAACAAAGAATAAACAGAACAAACCTAAAGAAGTATTAAACCATGTAACAGAGAGATGGAAAGAAGAAGAATAAGAAGAAGAAGAAAAAGAAGTAGATAAAACCCAATTCAAAGCCCTAATTTTGAAATTCTAAATCTAAAAGCCCTAAATTTTTTCAGACGTTCACACAACCCTAACTTCTCAATCTCAATTCCAATCCCAAATCTCAATCTCAATCACACAACCCTAATTTCTTAATTTCAGACGTTCGAAGAGCAACCTGGTTCGTCAAGAAATTTCTTAGCTCAACCAATGGTGGTCATCGTGGTGGAGCTATGGTTCACGAAGCATAGAATATTAGGGCTAGAGCGGTGGAGCTATGGTCGTCGCAGGACTGGTCGCTGGTGAGGATGGGTTCGATGGACGAGCACGGGTGACTATGAGGCTGAGTGAAAGTGAGAGTGAGAGTGAATGTATAACCTCTGTAAGCTGTGTTAAGCTGTGTTTTGTTTGGGCGGGAATTTATCAAAATTTCAATTTCCTATTTTTTATTTTTTTATTTTTTATGGCCGTTGGATATACAACGGCTAATCTCAGCCGTTGCAAGTAGGAGATGAATGAGGCTTCTCAAGGAGGGGATCCGAACTCCCTTAGTCATCTTAAAACTAAGACAAGGCCACGTGATAACAAGACAGATGAGAAAATCCCTTTTGAAAAATAAAATAAAATAAAATAAAGAGAAATCAACCACAACACCTTTATTGCTCTGCAAAATAGTGAGGAGGCCATGCGCAATGGTCTTATCAAAGACGATTGTAGTGAGAATGTTGATAAGGAAGAAGTAGACGAAAGAGAAAGATGGGTTTCAACCTAAGCACTTGAAACAAATATTCAGGACCATGTTAGACCAACAAGTTCCAAGGTGTATGAGCATAGAATCACTAGAGGTAGACAAGCATAGGGTGACTTCTAGCACAGTGTCCATATCCATGGACCCAGATAAAGAAGTCATTCACCTAATCAACTCCAAATGGTAGATAAAATAAACAAAAGTAAGGATCAATCCAAGAATTTTGAATCTAATAGGGAAACTGGCCCACCAGATCCATATGATCCTAACAAGGTCAGAGGCGAAAAGCAACGAGAGAGTTCAAGAAATCAGGGGCTTGACTGATGATTAGCCCTAGGGCTGCAAACGAGCCGAGCCGAGCCGAGCTTGAGTGTGTTTGGGCTTGTTTATTAAGATTTTAACGAGCTCGAGCTCGAGCTCGAGCTCGAGCTGAAGAAAAAATTAACGAACCGAGCTCGAGCCGAGTTGGCTTAGGCTCGACTCGAGCTCGAGCCTGTTCACGAACGTTAACGAGCCAAAAAATTTATAAATTCATACTTGCATGTGAGACTAAAGTTACAATTAAAACTTTGATTATACAATTATATATACAATATATATAAACATACTAAAAAAAAGTTCATATTTTACTAAAATAATAATATCTGCTACCACTATTATATAAATATACTATCTATAGTTAAGTATTATTTACATTTATATTTTTTAAATATATAAATAACATATTTCTCTTATTTTTTATACATAATTTTATATTATTTAATATATAAATAATAAATATTAAACGAGCCAGCTAACGAGCCGAGCTTACGAGCCGAGCTTTAGACTGTTTGGGCTTGTTTATTAAAAATTTAACGAGCTCGAGCTCGAGCTCGAACGGCCGAAAAAATTAACGAACCGAGTTCGAACGAGCTCTTACCGAGCCGAGCTCGAGCTTGTTCATGAACGGCTCTGTTCATTTGCAGCCCTAATTAGCCCCTTCCGTCCTACCCAAACTCTTTATCAATGATGTTGCTTATATGGAATTGTAGAGGGGCTAGTAATAAGGCCTTCTATCATACGCTCAAAGAATTGGTGAAGAATCACAACCCTTATGGGGTTGTTTTTTAATAACATAGGATATACAACATCTACGCATGTGGACCCTATCGGGCAAAGTGGAGATATTTGGATTATTTGGGACCCATTTCGTGTAATAGTACAAGCCTTGGAAGCTAACCATCAAGTTATTCATGCCAAGATCAAGAGAGATAATTACCCATACTGGATGCTCTCAGCGATCTATGCTAGCCCTAATCTGTGCAATAAAGATGTTTTGTGGACTAATTTGGAGTCCATGGCAGATAATATGCAAGATCCATGGCTAGTTGCTAGGGACTTCAATGATATTGCATCCTTTAGTGAAAAGAGAAGCTTCGCAACCAATTTTCATCATGGTAGATCCCAAATTTTTTTCGATAGGTTGAGTAAATGTAACCTTTTGGATTTAGGGTATGCGGGGCCTCACCTTACGTGGTCCAATGGTAGACAAGGCTTGGCTAACACTCTTGAGCGTTTGGATAAAGCTGTTTACAACACTAATTTGAGGGAAGCATTTCTTGAAGAAGCTGTGAGAAACCTACCAAGGACCCATTCTGACCATTCTCCTATGGTCATCTACACTCAAGGTATGTTTCTTGTTAACTGTTCTTGTAGACCCTTTAGATTTGAAGCCAATTGGCTCACAGATCCCAGTTTCAAAAATATTATTATAAATTCTTGAGAGAAAGTCCATAATTCTATCTATGATGCCACCCTTGTGTTTAAAAATAGGGTTTCAGTTTGGAATAAAACTGTTTTTGGAAATATTTTTTGTAAGAAAAGGTGGCTTTTGGGCAGAATTGAAAGTATTCAGAAATCTCAATCTTTTAAGTTTTTCCATAACCTTTTTATTTTGGAAGAAGAGTTAGTGGACGAGTATGATTTTGTTTTGTTTCAAGAAGAACTCCTGTGGTTTAAAAAATCTAGATCTAGATGGGTTAACCAAATGGAGAGAAATACCAAGTTTATTCATATAGCCACTGTAGCCAGACGAAGGAAATCTAGAGTGCATGCACTTAAAGATTTGAATGGGGAATGGATTTTGGACCTTCTTGCTATTACTGCTCATGTGTAGAATTATTTTGGGAATCTTTTTAAGAGGGTTGACAGTGTTTATTTGAGTAATTTGAGAAATGTGTCTTACGCCAAGATCTTTTGCGAAGAGAACAATTCTTTGATGAAACCAGTGTCCAACAAACAAGTATGGGAGGCTGTTAAGTGCATTACAGCTTTCAAAGCCTTAGAGTGGATGGTTTGCAATCTATATTCTATCATTTTCAGTGGGATATTGTCAGCCTGTCTGTGTGTGAGTTTATCAAGACTTGCTTTGGGGATAAGAGAATCCCGAAGGACTTGAATAAAACTCTTATTACTCTTATCCCTAAAGTGGATAACCCTGAGAATATCAAACAACCCATTAGCTTGTGCAATGTTTTGTATAAAACCATATCTAAAATCTTGGTTAATAGAATTCAAGCTCTTCTTGGTAGAATTGTTAGCCCTAACTAGTGTAGTTTTTTTCTTGGGAGGACTACTTGTGATAATGTTATCATTGCTCAAGAGATTATCTACACTCTCAGATTCAAGAAAGGAAAGTTGGCGATATGATCTTGAAAATTGATTTGGAAAAAGCATATGATATTGTCTCTTGGGAATCTTGCATCATACTTTGGTGGAGAATAATTTGAACCATCATTGGGTAGAACTTATTATGAACTATGTGACTAGTGTCAAATCGACGATCCTTTGGAATAGGGAACAATTGCGAGAATTCCCTCTTGAAAGAGGCCAAGGGGATCCTTTATCCCCCTACCTCTTTGTTTTGTGCATGGAGAGGCTATCTAATATAGTCACTTGTGAAGTTGAGAGTAAGGCTTGGAAAAGGGTTAAGGCATCAAAAAAATGGCCTACTATTTCCCATATCTTCTTTGCAGATGACTTTCTCTTTTTTTCCCAAAGTTGATTCTAAGGTGCGTAATGTTGTGATGAAAGTGATGGTTGATTTTAGTGCTATTTCTAGGTTGAAAATTAGTTTACAAAAATCTAAGCTTTTTGTGTCTCCAAATTTGGAGAAGGCAAAGACCAGAGCTTTAACCTTTCAGTGTGGGATCCCCCTCACTCATGATTTGGGAAAATACTTAGGCATCTCCCTCTTCCATAAGAGGGTTAGCAAGAGTCACTTTCTCTCCATCTTCGAGAAGCTTCATCAAAGACTTTTAGGTTGGAAAGCTAGCCTTCTATCTTTAGTTGGGAGACCTATTGCCCTCCCATCTTATACCATGCAAACTCTGGAGCTCCCTATGAATGTTTGTAAAGATCTGGACAGGATCAATAGGAATTTCCTTTGAGGAGATTCAGTGATGGGAAAAAAAAGTGCATCTCATTAGTTAGGATACAATCTGTACTAACAAAAAGTATGGAGGGTTGGGTTTGAAAAAGGCTAAAAACCAAAATCTAGCTCTCCTATCCAAATTGGGATGGAAAATTTTATGTCAAGAGGAAGGCATAAATGGGCAAACCCTCTCCTATCCACATTGAAATGATGGCTCGCAAGCTAAGGCATGAAGGCATACACAATGATTCATGTTAAGGCATAAATGGGCAAACCCTCCAACACATTGAATGAGTGATAAATGTGAATGCATGACCATGAAACATAGACTGAAATCACATAATAAATTATGCCAAATCATTCAAATAGTCCAAGCAATGCATGCTAGTGGACTTGGTGCACAAAGCTAACAGGCTAGATTGAACCTTGGCTATACAAAGCAAGTCATGCATGGCCAAAACAACCAAAATCAGAGCTAGAGCATGCTAAAACATGGACAAAAGCTTCTTGAAGTTAAGCCAAAAGCATGCTAGAATGACATGTTAAAGCATGATACCTGTTAGGCTAATTCATAGAAATACACTACAAGTGCATGGAGCATGCAAGAGGTGACCAAACCAAACCCTAATAGAGATATGACATGGCAAAACATCACCAAAAACATGCTGAAATGGAAACAAAGCAAGCTAGAATGACATGCTACTTCATGAAGCATACAAAGCTAGTTTGTGAGATTTACACTACAAGTGTATTAGGCATGCATTGAGTGACAAAACCAAGTAAAAACAGAGGTATGCCACAGCAAAATAAGCCCAAATACAAGCTAAGATATGGCCAACATAAACTTAACAAACACGCTTACACATGAGGCATTCAAGACAAGTATTGAAGACACAAGGAGAGGGGATGACCCTCTCCTTTCTGGGACCTTAAAACATAATCCCCACCACTGAAATTCCTCCGGATTTCAGTGGTGAGAAGGCCAAAACAAGGTGGTCCCAAAAGCTCACAAAGAAGGCACAAAAGCAAGGCCAAACAAGGCCTAAGAGGGGGTAAACAACCCCAAATACAAAAGTGAACTAAAACAAAGATCTTAAGCACCAAAATTCAGAACTTTTTGTAGTTAAGAGTTAAGCTTAAAACAGCATGCAAGTAGGGCTAAAAGCTTAAGCAAAAATGGGGGTTTAAAAGGTTAAAAGCTCATCCTTGAAGACCACCTTCAAAGCTGCAACTCCAGCAGCTTGTTTAAGCTCAGACCAGTCCAAGAACTCCCAAAACAACTTCAAGGGACCTTATCTCCAAGAGTATGGTGTTTGCGTGTGTGTTTGTGTACAAAAGTGAGACAAAATGACACTTTAAGGCACAAAAATGAAGCAAAGAGAGAGATATAGAGATAAAGGTTTATTTATCACTCTCTAACCCAAAAAACTAAACCTGGAGGAGAGAGGGGGAGCCTCCCTCTTATAGAGAGAAAAAGCACAAGCTTCTTGAAGAAGCTAAGGCTCAAGGCTATCCCTCCATACACGTGTATAGAGGATGGTTCTTGTGCTCTCCAGCTGTGCCAGCCGACCAATTTAAGTGGTCTCCCAAGAAGACAACTGGTCGGCCATGGTGGGAGATGGTCAGCAGCATGAAAACAAGCAAAAGGTGTGGTGGCCGACCAGAAAAGATGGTCCAAAGACCAAGAAAACCAGTTTCCCAGCCAGAAAACTGGCTGGCGGGAAGAAAAGTGGTCTCCAAGGGGAAGAACTGGTCTCCACCTTCCAAACAAGGAAAGCAAGGTTTGTACCAAAAACAAACCAAAAGGGATGCAAGACGAAAGTTCGGGAGGTAAATCGCGCAGTAGGGAGCCTCGAAAACTAGCTGTCGAGCACCAAAAGTGGTTTACGACCACAAAAGTGGTCTCCCAAACCACAGTGGCCCTCTAGGCCAAGGAAACAAGGTGTGGTTCAAAAATCACGCCAAACGGAGAACGTTAAGCGGTCCCGAGACAAGGCTCACGGCCGAAGGCTCCGAAAATCGAAAACTGGTCTTCAAACGGGAAAAGTGGTCTACGACTACAAAAAGTGGTCTACGACCACAAAAGAGTGGTCTACAAGACCTCTCCTTCCCTCAGGCAAGGAAAACAATGCTTGGTCCGCAAATCGAGCCGAAGCACAAAGAGTTCAGAGGCCTGGAGGCAAGACTCTCAGCCAAAAACTCCAAAACCTCGAAACAAGCACAACATGCACAATCACCGAGTGCTCAATCGATGACTTTTGAGTCTTAAGGTCGGTCAAAAATGGGGTGTCTACACTCACCGACTTATGCTTTACACTAGTTGTACATTGCACACACTGCACAACACACTGCACATCATCCCCTGATTTCTGCTTTATCTGTATACTGTTTTACTGATAAACATACTCATTATTACCCTTTCACATTCTGTAGTTGTGGGTATATGCCTACTTCCCGAGGCTTGCACCAGAGCCGGAGGTAGAGGCGCCCCCCATGGTTCCATATTTACATAGGTACGATGTGAGATGCGAGTGGAGGCCGCTAGAGTCTTTCTCATTCTTCCGTCGATATTTTGACACTGTAGCCGCAGTGGAGGTATTTCAAACCTTACAGTTCATCTGAGCTTTACTTTATATTACACTTTCAATAGCAGATAACAACCTGTATATCCATCATTTGCAGATCACCTGGCAACCCTGGGCAGTGCTGCCTGACGTAGTTAGAGACCGGTTTATGGGCGCTCGGGAGACTTCCCAATTCCAGGTTTTGCTTGAGGGTCCGGTCTGTCGAGCGTGGTACTTGGGCGAGCGCTTCTTGCGATAGAGCCTTGGTTTACCCAAGCCGGTGGTTCCGATGCCGCCTCCTTCGCACATGAGGTAGACAGAGAGGTACACCCCGCAGGAGATGGCCGATTTCACGATAGGTTGGGATGCCGACTTTTTCAGAGATGACGGCGACTACACTGTCTTCATCTAGACATGTCTCATGCCGTCTTTGGCCAGTGTTCGCCGAGGTGAGAGAGAGAGACCTGCAGCCACAGCAGGAGGAGTGGGAAGATCTAGGGCGACCCAGGCCCATGGTAGGAGGGGGTCCCAGAGGAGACAAAGGGCAGAGTGGCCAGACCTACCCACTACCATGACATGCTGAGGACAGGCCGGAGAGACTTATCAGATTCCCATCGCTCCTCCCCCAGTTGATCATGAGCTCGTCGGAGTTCGAGGCTCGACCCCAGTATACGCTATACTTTACATTCTGTACATTCATTTCATTTCAATTGATATCCCGCAGATTACTAATTACCTCAACACTTTTGCAGGCTTCCATAGAGTACACTGGGCAGGCTCTGGAGCTGTCGGCTTCGGTGATGGGGATGCTGCAGAGGAGCATGGACCTGCTCAGTATTTACGGTATTCCAGTGAGTTCTTTCAACCTACACTTCAAAACCCTCTATAATCTGCCCCATACTGATCTGATGCATCACATTATCAATGCTGCATTTGATACACCACACTCATATACCACTCACGACACTGATACACTGCATCTCATATACTGGCCACGGCCCTCACACACTGCAATCATTCACCGTTCACGGCGTTCATATACTGCTCATAACATTCATACACTGTAATCATATACTGCATTTTGATACCATACTCAGCTTCGCATAACATAACTGATGCATTTGCCAAATTGTTCTTTTCAGGCCCCATTCCAGATACCAGCCACAATGGGCGCCTGAGCAGGACCTTCAGTGCCTCTCCGAGCAGCAGGGGGAGCAGGACATGGGATGTCGGTACACAGTCGATGCAGAGATAGACGTACTCATACCGAGAGCAATTCGTGGGAGCCTACCCCAGATGATGATAAGTCTGACGAGGAGGCAGTGAGTCCACAGTCAGAGTCGTCTCAGGATGGAGATGAGGCTGGAAATGGTTCGGGTTCAGACGTTGGTAGCGAAGCCGACGACGGTAGTTTTGGGCCTTTATCGAGGAAGA
The DNA here is from genome assembly GCA_036172215.1 of Camellia granthamiana. Classification (NCBI taxonomy): domain Eukaryota; kingdom Viridiplantae; phylum Streptophyta; class Magnoliopsida; order Ericales; family Theaceae; genus Camellia; species Camellia granthamiana. Next base: position 66,873,359 of record CM069907.1, read on the forward strand.
GGATGATGAGGGCTTCCCGCTCTTAAGGCGACTGGCGCCAATTCAGATGTTTTGTTTTTTGCTTTATTTTTCTTTTTGCTTTAGTTTTTGCACATTGTACAGCTTCAGACAGTTTTATGTTTTCTAAAACTTGTACTTTTGCAAAAAAGAAACCATGATGGAATGAAAAAACAGCTTTTGATTGAAAAAGTGTTACATTTTACATTCTAAGCATCACATCGCATCATATCACATAGCACGTAAATGAGATTGAACTTTGTTTGAAAACTACACACTCGAATTGCATTGTCTTAATCAGGTAGTGAACCAACTGACAACTGAAAGAACAAAACAACTCAATAAGCAAAACCTGGACTTGACATGCTAACCAAATGTGAATACAACTCGATAAGCAAGACAAGAACTTAACAATCAACGCAAAATACAACTCGATAAACAAAAATGCGACAACTCGATAAACAAATTGAAGTAACACAGGCACGACTTAACAAAATCGACACAAAAAGGCAGCCGAAGTGGAACAAGACACAGGTTCTCAACACTCCCAACACATGGACAGCTCAGAGAACAAAGGAGGGGCCATCGGCCAGGGTGGGAGGCCACCGGCCATCCTAAAGAACTATCGGCCACAAGAACTAGCCGATCGGCCAAAAAGATGGTCGGTCGGCCATCAGACTTCGCCGGTCGGCCATCAATACAGAAAGTGCCCAGATTGTTGACACCTATCTTCCACTCAACACCTTATCTTCTACAAAAGCCCCAGTGTAGACGTTCCCGAACGTCCCGAGAGAAATCCCGTTCGTTCTGTTCGTTTGGGCTCACTACAGTTCGGACTCAAATTGTCACGGTTCTTAATCTGAACCAAAGAGTCCAAATCCGACAAATCGTTTTGAGAAAAACAGATTTTTTGTAAAGAAGTGCCAAACATGGACTGCTTTGCCAGATACAGAGTCGCCACCTAAATATTTTTTTTAAGGGGGAATTTAGGAAACCCTAACTCGTTTGCCTAAGGCCACGTGTCCGTCATCACCAAAGTTGCCTCGGCTCGGGAACTTGGGTACGATTGGGGAAGGTCAGCTATGAGCACCCCCTCTCGCCCGATCCGAAGATCGGCCTCTACTAACCATGATATCTTGTTTTGAAAACATATGCGTTCTTATTCCGGTTAATTAGCTAATCTTACTATGTGATGCGCACAACACAAAAGTATAGACTAGATCGCCTAACTTGGAACAAAGCATTGCATATTCGCTCATTTCAAAGATAGTTTGAAATTTGCTACTCACAAGTAGGCTAAAACACGGATTTCAACGAGTTGTTCCAACTCAAACAATCCAACCTTCACCCACAGGCATTCAGGCAGTTTACATCATATAAGCATATAGCCTCATGGTAAACATGCTTTCATGTTAAACATTCACACTCGTGCAAGATGCTAAAGCATAAAAAGCTTACCGAGTACTCCGAGCCAAAATAAAGAACTTGTTAGTAATCAATGTATGATCCAAGTCCATGTCAAATGGCTAATGCATCGCACACAAAATGCAACTAGAATAGGCTCGGCTAATCCTAGGATGGCATGTGGAGTGCAACAAATAACACGTATTCAAGTTAGATTTGAAATACTATGCAATTAGTATGATGCGCCGAGCCCGGTGCATGCAAGACTGATGAATGATGCACGCATGCATAGCATAAGGTATGCTAAATTAAACATGTCCTAATACTAACCATCAAAGCAGGTAAGTAAAAGGGAGAAAGAAGTGGGGGTTGAAAGACATGCACACACGCACCCACACTTATTACAAATTCGCCCTTGTTCGGAGGGACCAAAAGAATAATACACTTTAATTAACCTACAAGCTAATTAAATAATTTACAGACCACCTAATTAATTAACAAATCAATTAAGCTAAGGAAAGCATTAAAAGGCCTCGAGAAGAGGGATGCACGCATGCTTGGACTGGCTTCGCCCGGAAATCCAATGCCATGCACAAGCTGCCTCTGTTTTCCCTGCTCTGCTCCTCTGAAGACTGCAAAAGTCCCAAGGTACACTCTCTGGACACTGGGGAGGGTCACCGGCCAAGGGGGAACACCACCGGCCAAAGGTAAGTGGCCATCGACCACAAATTAAGCTCTCGGCCATCAATTCATGGCCGGCCGGCACTGGATGTGGTGGGTCGGCCAAAGCTTCTTGCAGAACCTGTTTTGACAGCAGCAGAGGGCAAAACAAGGCATGGCAATGCATTTTAAGCAAATGTGTGCACCAACACACCCCTTTATCATGTTTATGACTCAAAGGAGGATGTTCCTTGATTATCGGACCACTAATCACGCATTTCAATGCGTGATGGCCCAAGAAGGCAAGTTGTGCATCTTGATTTCAAATGAAATGCAAACCAAACAAACAAATAAGGCCTAACCTCTATCACTTGATCAAGAGGCATGGCATGCATGCCAAATGCAACCTAAGCATGCTAGCTAGATGTGCAACATGGGCATGCAAGCAAGCAATGTGCACTAGGCACTCAACCTAAGCAAACAAGCATGCAAGGCATGGAATAACTATGCTGATGACAAGTATACAAGATGCAATTAGAACATGCAAGTATGCAAGACAAATAACATCTTAAGCAACTTAATCAAGGGAGATTGCATGCCGAATGCAACATGATTCAAGCATGCAACACGTGCGATAGTCCAAGTATGCAACAACACAAAAGGCAAGCATGTGACCACATGCAAGGGAGGGACTTACACCAAGATGGACAGCTCCTACATAAGCCCAAAACAGTGGCCAAAAGCTATGGAAATGGGGCCAAATGCACATACAAACACGCATGCATACAAGGTCCAACACTTAAGCATATAAAGACAACTTTTAAGCACACTTAAAAAGAGGAACGTCATGAGCATACGACATGCATATTAAGCTCTGAAATCACACAAAGGATGATGCCAAACCAACCTAAACCAAGCAATCAAAGCATGCTAACAAGCCCAAAGCTTGAGACCAACCAAAGGGCCAAACCATGGCCATGCCAACCAAGCCTCAAAGGGCCAAGGGGACTCCAAACAGCCCCAATGCAGGTCTAAACAAGACCAAAGACACACCTAGATGGCATCTAAATGGTCTAAATATGCAATCATACAAAAGGGTCCAAACATGGAGCACAAGACTACAACCTTTCAAAGCATTAAAGGAGCATCAAATGCAAGCATACAAGCACACCACAAGGACTGAAATGGCATGGCAAGTGGTTCCAAACCACTGAAACAAAGCAAGGATGGCATGCTAGAGGGGTCAATGCCCAAGGCATACAAGGGGGATTACATGGTAGCTATGCAAAGCAAATCATGGATGACCCAAATGACTAAAAACAGACCCTTAGCATGCTAAAACAAGTATAAAAGCTTCACAAAGCTAGGCCAAAAACATGCTAGACATAAGGCTCAAAGCACAAAGCATGTTAAGGCAATTCATGGCATTACAAGACAAGTATGCAAGGCAAGCATGGTGTGTCTAAACCAAGTAAAAATAGAGGTAAATCATGGCAAAATACTACCAAATAACTACTGAAACATGGCCAACATGAACTCGAAAATGGTGCTCACACATGAGGCTTAAAATGGCAAGTTTGGAGACAACAAGGAGAGGCGATGGCCCTCTCCTTCTTGGGACCTTAAACCACCATCCTCACCACTGAAATCCCTCAAGATTTCAGTGGTGAGGAGGCCCAAACAAGGTGGTCCCGGAGCTCACCAAAATAGCACAAAATGGGGGCCAAACAAGGCCTATGAGGGGGCAAACAACCCCAAAGCTCAAAGAAACCTTAAAAAACTATTTTAAGCAAGTAAAAACAAGAATTTTATATGTTATACACTAAGCTTAAAATAGCTAGCAAGGTAGGCAAAAAGACTATGTAAAAATGGGGTAAAAAGGGCAAGAATCTTACCCTTGAAGACCTTCTTCACAAGGATCACTTCAGCAGCTTTCTTAGCTCCAAACCAGCTCAAGAACTTCAAGGAGAACCTCCTAATGCCTCAGCAACCAAGGTAAGGTGTGATGGTAGGTGTCCTAGTGCAAAACTAAGGAAAAACACACACTTAGAGCAAAAGAGAGGGAGAAATAGAGATAGAATAGATACACTATGCTAACCCTATAACCAGAGCTCCCCTCAGTTTTTTTGTAACCCTTGAGGAGGGAGGAGAAGCCCTCTTCTTATAGAAGATCACTCTTGCAAAGCTTACAAAACAAGCTAAGCAAGAGTGAAATCCCTCCATACACGTGTATGGAAGGGGGGCAAAGTGTATGCCAGCTAGCACAGTTAGCATAAAAATATCTGCAAAAGCAGATGCACAGTGGTCGGCCAGCCAAAAATGCCAAATTGACCAAAATAATGGTCGGTCCGCCACAAAGAATGCCGGCCGGCCAAACATTTGGCCGATGGCAACAAAACAGTGGCCGATGGCCTCAAGCCATGGCCGATGAGGTGTGGGGATGGCCAACAAGCCATTCCCTGCCCCTCAAAAGCAAAACACAAGTGTTTGGTGCAAAACCAAACACAAAACAGTCAAGTCGAGAGATCCTGAGGCAAGGCGCGTGTCCGAGGCCTCCGGGAACTCAAGACGAACACAAACATGGATGATCACCGAGTGTTCAAACGGTGACGTCCAAGTCTTGAGGACGGTAAAAAATGGGGTGTCTACACCCAGCTTCGTAGTTTCTCCATTTCAACTCTGTTTTTGCACCAAATGGAGGCATTTCTTGTCCAAAATCTCAAAAATTGGATTGCTAACTTGGATGGCTCGGAAAAGCTAAATTTCTGGGGCTTCGGAATAAATGCACTATTCACGCTAAGCCGCACCCCGCTGCGTTTTCCATTCCTCCATGCTGCGGCAAGGTGTTGGAATCCGGTAACTCATGTTTTTAGCTTTGGCGGACAAGAGATGTGCCCCACTTTCAAAGACTTCCAAGCTTTGATGGAGTCCGAGCATGAGGGAGAGATCTTGCCCCAATTCCGTTGTGGCCACACCCAAACCTTAGGACGGATGTGCGGGCTCACTTTGCATGACGCTCGGTCTTTGATTCGCGACGGAGAACTGGACATCTCCAGCTTGATTCATCGATTTTTTGATGCTGATGATCGCGACGATCATCACTGGCAGGGCTTTCGGCGACACGCCCTCTGGTTGTGCATGTTGGTCTCATTTCTTGCTTGCCCCAGGCTCTGGTGGGTCTAGCGTCCGTTTGATTAAGGTTGCCCAAGGTTTAAAAGAGGGCAAGAGCTGTATTGCCATGACGCTAGCTGAGACACTGATGGGTTTGGATGCCTTCCATCACCGGGAGACGACTAGATTCGCGGGGAGTCCACTACTACTACAGGTAATGTTTCCCACCCTATCTCACTTATATTTCTCACATCACTCGGCCCTCAGGCTCGATTTTTCTCTCAAAACCCTTTTCTCACTTTTCTCTCCACGTACACCTCTCTATTCTTTAATCTTTCATTTTTCATCCCTCCCCATATATGGTTGATGGGTAAGTTGAAGGTTGTGGACTCATGCCCAGCATATTCAGCTCGCGGCTATTTCTTCCGGCAACGTCTAGTCGATGCCCCGGATAAGGGATGGTGGTGCAAATGGATGTGCAGTCTATCCGCTATCAACATTGCTTGGCGCTGCCCTTGGCTTAATCTACCGGCGATGAGCTACAGCATGTCTTGCCAGCCCAGGATTCAGTTGATCGGCTTGACACATTGTGTCTTTTATTTCCCGTTCTGATTTCGACGCCAGTTCGGCCATGATCAGACTTGCCTAGAAGAGGGGATAGAGTACCCTGCAACATTTCCAGTTTGAGGCGTATAGCTAGCTCGGTATGTCACAGCATAGAGGATGCGAGAGCTTCTGGCCCCCGCTCCCACTTTCAATTGCACCCTCTCCGATGAGTACATAGCTTGGCTCGATGAAGAGGCGCAGGTTGGGCCTACTTTGGCATCAGAGACTTCCATAAGCTCTGGGAGGGGGCGCAGGAACACCTGACTATGCCCCGAATTTATTGCTTTACCAGTACTTTCAAGTTTTCTTTATGAATGTAATAAAAAGCAGCTTCAATTTGTATTCAAGAGTAGGAGAACTCTGTACTGAAATCAATGTAATTGAAGGGTTGTGGGTATTGAAAATTTTCCGTTTGGTCCAAAAATGGTCTAAGTTGTAAAAAGATTAATTTGAGCAAAATCAACTTTTATTAAAACTTTTCAAAACCATTTTCGATATGGATCACAACTGGACACGCCCGAGATCTATCACTGAGATGTACAACCCCAAATCCGGCAACTGGAAAGTTGCCCCTAGTCTGAATAGCACTACACTAGAGATTACAACCGAGCTCTTGAATGGAGAATAGACAAAGATGGCCAACATGATCACATGGACAAAGTTGATTTGGAAGTGTTTATGGTTGGACTTCAGAATGAAGTTGCCTACATATCCCGAAGATGGGAATCAAGCTTTACGTAGTTCGGTTCAGGTTCACTCGTGTATTAACACTCTCCTTTTGCGCTCTAACTTTTGCCAAGGCCGTCCTTTCTGGGTTTTCAACATTGCGAGCTCAGTTTTTATCATTTCAAATTTTTCATGCTCTAACTTTTGCCTAGGTCGCCCTTTCGGGTTTTCGGTCTAGCGAGCCACTCAAGGATAGTATTTTTTCAACTTGTCCATATTGATCGGCTGGGAGAACTCAAGGCCATCTAAATCCGTCAGAACGACAGCTCCACCCGACCAGATAGACTTGATGATGTAAGGGCCAGTCCAATTGGGTCTGAACTTGCCCCTAGGGTCATGGATGGGAGCTCGGTTGTCTTTGAGCACTAGATCCCCCTCTTTCAAATTCCTAGACTTAACCTTCTTGTTGAAAGCCCTGGCATTTCTTCGTTGATAACCCTGGACGTGATACAGTGCTTTCAGCCTTCTTTCATCAAAGAGCATGAGTTCTTCGAACCTACTTTGTTGCCAATCTACCTCAGCTGTCTGACACTCAGCCAATACCTGTAATGACGGAACCTCAACTTCGATAGGCAGAACAACCTCTATCCCATAAACCAAGGAATACGGAGTTGCCCCAGTAGAAGTTCGAGTTGAAGTCTAGTAGCCCCAAAGAGCAAATGGCAGCTTATCTGGCCAGTCCTTGTAAGTTTCCACCATCTTATGCAGAATGTGCTTGATGTTCTTGTTGGCGGTCTCAACTGCTCTATTGGTTTGCCGCCGGCCAAGTTTGGGAAGACTAAATAAGTGCACTTTTTGTCTTTTTTAACTAAAAAATTGAGGTTGAAAATATGGATGTTTGGGTTAACTTTTTGACTTTTTATGGAAAAATGTGTAATAAAAATTTGTGAAAATTGGTTTTTAGAGAAAAATTTGAATTGGGAGTTGTGCAGCCGTAATTGTTGACTTTTGGTGAATAGTGTTAACTTTTTAACTTTTTGAGTAACTTTTTGACTTTTTGGATTATTTGGGAGTACCCAAACAAGGCCGTAGATGACTTATGAAAAGCCACGTTGTACTTCTCCAATAAGTCGATCACCTCCTTCTTGAAGCGGGAACCATTATCCGAAATAATCTCATTTGGGACCCCGTAACGACAGATAATGTTGTTTCTGATGAACTTAGCAACGTACGATGCCTTCAGCACCGCATGAGATTGGGCCTCAACCTACTTCGTGAAGTAATCTATCGCTACTAGAATGTACTCATGCCCGTTGGACCCCCTCGGAGTGACAACCCCAATTACATCAATCCCGCAGACTGAAAATGGCCATGGCGAAGTCATGTTGTACAGCTTCGACAGCGGAATGTTCATGCGGTTTGCATAGATCTGGCATTTATGGCATCGCCGAACAAAGCCAATACAATCCTCCTCCATGGTTAACCAGTAATAACCCTGTCTAAGAATCTTCCAAGCTAGCATCACCCCACTCATGTGCGCTCTGCACTCTCCTCCACGGATGGCCTCCATCAGGCGCTTGGATTCTTCACCATCAACACATAGTTTATGCATCCCGAGATGACCCCTCTTGTACAGTTTACCCTCGCAGACGATGAACTGAGCAGCCATTCTTCGAATTGCCCTCTTATCTTTGGCATTTGCCCCTGGTGGATACGCCTCCTTTTCCAAGAAGTTCCAGATGTCGTAATACCAGGGATTCTCATCTTGTACCTCATCTATGGCAGTAATCAGCTCGTAGGCCGGCACAAATTTCTGTTCAATGATGATCGAACACATCCGGACTCCGAAAAGGATGTCTATCATAAAAGATAGAGTTGCTAATGAATCAGGGAACTTGTTATTCTCTCTTAACAAGTGAGCGAAGTTTAGCTTCTCAAACTGAGGAATCAGAACGTCCAAGGTCTGGTGATAGATTCTCATCTTTTCTTCTTTAACTTTCCAATCTCATTTAGCTTGAGATACAACAAGGTTCGAGTCCCCGATGACATCTAACCGTTTTGCCCCTAGTTCGAGGGCGGCTTCCAATCCAGCAATACATGCCTCATATTCTGCCTCATTATTCGACACTTTGAACCAAAGTTTGAATGCTAGAGGTATACGGGAATTGTCAAGTGCTATCAGCAACACCCCTATCCCATACCGATACTGGTTTGATGCTCCGTCAAAGTACATCGTCCAGGTCTCTTCTTCAACATGCAGAATGGCCTTGTCTGAGAACAGATATTCAACTACTTCATCCCCGTCAACTGGGTGGTCGGCTAAGAACTCCGCTACCGCTCTCCCTTTCACTCACTTGCGCGTCATGTACTTCAGATCAAATTTGGAAAGCAGAAGCAGCCAACGGGCTAGCCTACTCGTAAGTGATGGTTTCTCGAAAGAGATATTTGATGGGATTTAATCTTGAAACCAGTATTAAAGAGTGAGCTAATAGGTAGTGCCTCAACTTCCAGGTAGCCCATACCAAAGCCAGACAAGCCTTCTCCAATGGAGTGTAGCGGGTCTCGTAATCCAGCATTTTCTTGCTCAGGTAGTAGATGGCCTTCTCCACTTTGTCCTTAGACTCCTGTGCAAGCATGCAGCCCATTGTCGTTTCGGTCACTGATAGGTACAGAATCAACGATTTCCCCGGCTCAAGCGGTGACAACACAAGTGGGTTCTGTAGATATTGCTTGATCTACTCGAAAGCAACTTGGCATCGGTCGTTCCATTGGAACTTCTTTCCTTTCTTCAGGAGACCAAATAGTGGTTCACAAGTCAAGGTTAATTTTGTAATAAATCGTCTTATGAATTGCACTTTACCCAGAAAGCCTCGCACCTCCTTTTTAGTCCTCGGTGGTGGCATTTCCAAGATGGCCTTGATTTTGGAATGATCGACCTCGATACCCCTTTGTGTGATTAAGAACCCCAGTATTTTCTCTGCTGTAACACCAAATGTACACTTTTGAGGATTCAGCAGCAACCGATACTCTCTGATCCGTTGGAAGAATTTCTGCAAGGTGGCGTAGTGGCCCTCTCTTTCTTTGGACTTGACAATCATCTCGTCCATGTACACCTCAACCTCTTTATGGATCATATCGTGCAAAATCGTGGTCGCAGCCCGTTGATACGTAGCTCCAGCATTCTTCAGCCTAAACGGCATCACCCTATAACAATAGGTTCCCCACAGGGTGGTGAAAGCAGTCTTCTCCTTGTCTTCGGGTGCCATCAAAATCTGATTGTAGCTTGAAAACCCATCCATGAACGAGAGCAGTGCATGCCCAGCAGTGAAATCCACTAATTCGCCGATATACGGGAGAGGAAAGTCGTTCTTCGGAGTGGCTTTGTTCAAATCCCTGAAGTCCACACATACCCGAATTTTGCCGTCCTTCTTCGGCACCGGAACTATATTGGCCAACCAAGTAGGGTATTCAGATACCAACAGGAACCCTGCGTCAATCTGCTTGGTGACCTCTTCTTTGATCTTCAGAGCCTAGTTCGGGTGGATCCTTCGAAGCTTCTGCTTAACAGGTCGGGCCTCTGGATCAAGAGGGATCCGGTGCTGTATAATCTCAGGATCGATTCTAGGCATGTCTTCGTAGGACCACGCAGAAACATCTTTAAAATCTTTTAATAAAGCGACTAAGCGCTCGCGCTCCTCCGAAACAACGTGGACCCGATCTAGACCAGCCGCGGGTCCTTCTCAGTACCAACACTAATTGTGGTGATTTCATCAACCAAAGGTTTTACAAACCTCTCCTGCTCTTGATCAATCAAACGTTGTAAAACCGGAGGAATTTCTTCCTTATTGTTTTTATCAAAATTTTGAAAGTCCTAATTAATGCAATAAATTAAAGGCACAGAAAAGTACTCGAAAGCCACAACCGTACCATTCTCATTAATAACATCCAATCCACCTGATTCCTCTATTACAACAGACTCAAAGGAAAAAGAAAAAGATGACCTGGACAGGACAGTGGCATCCGGGTTATCACCCCTAAGAATACCGGACTCAGACTCAGGCGAGCTGGAACCTGATTCCGACTCCACAGACTCAGTGGAATCAGATTTCGGCTCACTACCTGACCCAGAACTGCTCAATAAAAAGCCCTCCTTGTATTGCCAGATGAGGGAGGATGTGATGGATGCATCGAGAATGCCTGAAGATGGGCCCACAGCCGCTTCATCCCCGATCATGGAAACTGATGAGTTATCCCCCAAGCACTTTGGTACGATTCAAGGATCTGAGAGGAGACAAGCCAGTTCTACCCCCATTTCCAATTTTGTACCTTCAGACTCATCCTTGCACTGCTCAGCTCAGCTGGTGGGTCTATCTGCTCTTCGACAACTTCATCCCCGGATAATTGCAAGTCAAAGAAAATCTCAAATCCTGGCAAGTGCCGCCTCTCTGTATTTAGCCATGGCTCCGGAAAGCCGCAGAACGGGAAGTCTTCCCCCTCCCGGACAAAGTGTCCATTCAGGGTCCCCTGGATAGGTCGGTGCATCAACTTGTAATGCTTCCCGGCTTGCTTCGCCTTGGCTCTTCTGGCCATCTCTCTTCCTTTTCTTACCCAATCCTCCTTGGTAGGCAGATAACCTAAACCAAAGGTATGTGGGTTATGCGGCACTTTGGCCAATTCTGCAACGCCTTTCTGGCCACTTCGCCCCAATCCCATCCCGAGATGTACTGAAGCTTGTTCATAAGGTAGACAGACTGTGCGCTGACGTATAGCCCCTCATCAACAACTAGAATATTTTGTACAACCCGGGCCTCAGCTAGGGTAAATCCTGACAAGAATACATCCTCCGTGCCATGCTTAATCTCCAGAACTAGTGTAGAAACCTCTGGCGACGGATGTAATGAAGAATTCCCAAAAACGATTGCCACCCCCTTCCCGTGGGGGTACTTCAGCATTTGGTGCAGGGTGGAAGAGACAACCTTTACCTAGTGCAGCCACGGCCGCCCTAGGAGTAGATTGAAGGTTGCGGGCACATTCAAGACATGAAAATCAATGTCCTGTTGCCCTGGACCAACCTGAGTCCGAATCTGTATAGTCCCCATCACCTCTCAGCTGGTATTATCGTAGGCCCGTATCACCTGGGCAGTAGGCACGAAATCCGCGGGCCTCAACTCGATAGCATATGTCGTTCTCGACGGACACACATTGATAGCAGATCGTGTGTCAACAAGGACCACCGGTATCCATTTCTCTCTACACTCGACAGAGATATAGAGCGGTTTGTTATGATCTGAGCCCTCAGGTGGCAGTTCCTTGTCAGTGAAGGTCAAGGTCGGGGAAGCTCCTCCTGAGAAAACTAGCCCTACCAATTGCTCTGGAGTTGTGTCGATTGAAAGCTTGGCCCTATCCGTGGCTGTAAGGATGGCCTGTATGTGAACCCTCGAGGCCATAAGCAGTCCCCGATGGAGATGTCTGCTTGGATTTTCTTAAGTTGCTTCAGCACAGCCTCTTCCTCCAGTAGTTTTTCCTTCTACCTCTCTGCTTCTTTGTCCTTTCCGGACGCCTCCGGTTGATCCAAGTGTGGGAGCTTGTAATACCGCCCACTCCTAGTCATATGGTCAACCTCCTCAATGTACCAGGTGTCATCCGGTTGGTTCTGCCCCCAATCTTCATCAGTGTGGGCAAGATGTAAGTCGTCGTCTTCCCACCACATCCCGTCGACAACCGACAGACAGTTGTCTGGCTTCGTTACAACTGTTTCTGTGCTCACAGCACGTTCCGTCTCCGCAGGGGCTTTGGCCTTTCTAGCCCTCTCAAGATCCTCGATCTTTTCCTGCTCAAGCCACTTCAGTGCAGCCTCCCGTTCAGTATCTACTGTACTCAAACTATCCGAATCCCGAGCAAAATTCTTAACACCGGTGCTCTCCGGCGATGCTTCCTGATTCTCGGCCATTCCGGCCACTGCTGATATCCTAGCTTCTGATTGCCCCTGTTCTAGCTGAGGTATCTCAACAACATCTGGCTCCTCACTGAGCCACCCAGTATTTTCTATCGATCCATCCAAGTCGAACCAGTTGATGTTCACATCCCCTGAGTCCTGCTCTTCAAAGAACTACAGATTTGCAATGTCCTCTTCCAGCTCTGCTAGGTCATCTAACCCCTGACTAGGTCCATCCTCCTGAACCACACTGAGCTCTGCCCTGACTGGCAACTCTACCCCCGACTTAACCTGATCTGTTGATGTGATATAACCACTCGGGTTGTACGCAAAGCTCCCAGACCCCTCAGGCTTTGAGTCAACATTCCCATCTGCCTCCAAAGTCATCCTGGTTCTGTCTTCGACAATTACCACCACCGATTTGGGTTGGGTTTGGGAGGTGCTCAACATACACAAGCCTGTGCTGCCCAGGATGAACACCTCAGGCTTGGGTAGGTGGGAGGGTGTGATGTATATGCTTGGGTCATATGAAATAGCCACGGTTTGGATCAGGTTGGTGTGTTTAGGTAGTGGAGCTTGGTTATGTGGTGGGAGGGGGTTGGTGGTGACATTTGGTTTTTCTGGAGATGCAATCACCTTATTGTCAATGAGATCCTGGATCTCATGACGCAGTCTATAGCACTGGTCGGTGTCGTGACCATGCTGTTGGTGAAAGGCATAGTATTTGGCTGGATTATGGGAAGCATGAAGTTTGTCTGGTAATGGCCGCGGCTCTAGGGGCTTCAAATGCCCTTTTCTAATGAGAACCCCCAGAGCATTGGACAGAGACATGTACAATGAAGTAAAGGTCCTTTGGCCTCGGGGTGGATATCTGGCTAATTGTGAGCTGGTACCGGACGCACCGGTGAATGGGGTTGCTGTTTTTGGTGTGGTGGTGGTGACCATGCCCACATCGGAAGTTCTAGCAGCTGCAGCGCTACTCGTGCCTGCATTCGAACTGTGGGTAAATGTCCTCTTGTGTTGCTCTCTCTCGTGGTCAATCAGACCCTGCTTCATGGCGTCCTCAATCTGTACCCCAATCTCGTGTAAATCAGCAAAGGTAGGGAGGGGTAAGATGATCATCTTTTGCATCAGTTTGGGTTGGAGGCTGCGCACAACCATTCGTATCTGATCCTTCTCGACCAGCCTAGTGGTCATCATAGAAGCTTTGGCTTTCCAACGGGTCACAAAGTCAGAGAAGCCCTCTTTCGGCTCCTGTCTGGTTGTCTCGAGATCACGAGTTGTGACCTCGATCTGTGTGTTGTATGAATACTGGGCAACGAAGGCCTCAGCCATCTCCTCCCAACTTCTCTTGATAGAGTCTTCTAACTTCGCGTACTAGATGGCGGCAACACCCGACAGGGTCCGGCCAAAGAGGGAAAGCTTTTGCAGTCTGGAGAGGCCCATTGGACTTAGGATATCCGAGAATAGCCACAGATGTACCATAGGATCTCCAGAACCGTCAAAACGGTCTATATACGGCATCTTGAACCGATCTGGCAAAGTCACCGCCGAATCGGTGTATCCATCCTCTATGTCCGGAATGGAATTAACGCCTTGAGCTCTTTTGAACAACTTTTCAAGCTTACTCATCTTCAGAGCGGTTGGGTCCATCTCAGATTCAAACGGTGTATCTGTTGAGAAAGCCAGTGTCTTTGAAATCTGCAGTAGAACTGGTGGCAGAACTGGTCCTGTTTGATGCGAAGCAGATGCTCCGGCTTGTTGTGGTTGCTGCTATTGCTGGAGCCTGGCAATTAGTTCGGCCTGTTGAGCCACAATCTCCACCTAGCGAGCAGCATCTCGCTGCATGGCCCACATAATCTCTTGGAGCTGACGCATCATGTCCTCTATTTCGACTGTAAAGTGTGGATCCGACTGAACCGGTGTATATTCCCTCTCTACGGTAGAAATAGAAATCTGGTCCCTACTGTGCACAGGTGGGGTAGACAAAGACCTCTGAACTGACTATTGTACTGATACTCTCTGCCTAATTGCCCTCCGTCTCATAACCGGGGGTAATGAAAGGAACACTGCTTGTCCGTCAACTAGATCCTCGGATCGATGAAGCCTTCGACCTCTGATCCAGAGTGCTTTGGGGGAAACTACCTGTTCGGAAGCAATTGTGCTATACTACCTTGCAAAAAGATAAATAAAGCAAAAATAAAGAAACAAACAACCAGAAAAACGGACAGCATTTTGGCTTAAAATAAACACAACACATAGTTGACATTTGTAAGCTGAACACACTGTTCTCAATACTGATTACTGGTCCCAAATCACTGCCCTAAATCTGATACCCTCAGGTAAAACTGATTCCCCAAATAATGATGCTCGCAGGCCTGATACCCAAACTTGCAAACTGATACATGCATTCCCTGTAGAGACACACTCTAAAAGCACATAGCAAGCAAGTGAGAGCCAAAACACCCCTATGGAGGGGTAGGTTTCCCTGTCCTATCTTGTCAGGAGCTAGGGTTTCACTACGCACACAGCGGTTTCAAACAACCTACAATCGGGTAAGCAACCTGTCCTAGTTTGGAATGGTCACTATGGCTTCCGATATGCAACTAGGTCGAATGGTCGAAAACGGTGCCTCGGTAAAAACCGAGGTTTGTGTTCCTATCATGGCAGAGCCCGTAACCGGTCAGCCTTATGGCACACTTTTCCAAGCAAGCCTCCGGCAAACCGTTCAGGAATAGCAGATGGCAAACACGGTGTCCTAGGCACACCAATGCAAATGCAATGCAAAGAAACACATAAGTGTAAACAAAACAACATATCATGAGGTTCGAGTCAAGTTCTCTAACATCCCCAGCGGAGTCGCTAGAAACTATAGACCGCCCGAACTCCGCTCCGCACGCAAGGACGCGAATTGTAGTTCTAGCTACTACAGTTCGGACTCCTGTCACGGTTCTAAATCTAATCTCACAATGTGCAATGTAAGACTGATAAATCACCAAAGAGTCTAAATCCGGCAAATCGTTTTGGAAAACTGATTTTAATCAAGAAGTACCAAACATGGACTACTTTGCTAGATTTCAGAGTCGCCACCTAAATATTTTGTTTTGGGAAATTTAGGAAACGATGACTCGTGCCTAAGGCCACGTGCCTGTCATCACCAAAGTTGCCTCGACTCGGGAACTTGGGTACGAGGAGGGAAGGTCATGAAATGAGCACCCTCGCTCGCCTGATCAAAGGATCGGCCTTTACTAAGCATGATATGTTGTTTTTGAAAACACATGCGTTCTTATTTCGGTTTATTGGCTAACTTACCATGTGATGCGCACAGCATACAAGTATAGACTCAATCACAAGAATTGGAACAAAACATCTCATGTTCATTTTTCAAAAATGGTTTGAAAGTGCTACTCGCAAGTAGGCTAAGACGCGGATTTGCCACCCTCAAGTGGGCTTAGAAAACAACATGATTTTGCCACTCCGCAAAGTGGGTTTAAAACGCACATTTTGATGAATTGTTCCAATTCAAGCAATGAAGCCTTTATCCACAGGCATTCATGCAGTTAATCACTTAAGCACATAGCCTCATGGCAAGTATGTTATCATGGTAGTCACTTACACTCATGCAAGGATGCTAAAGCGTAAACATTCACCGAGTACTCCAAGCCAAAACATAAGCTAGTTAGTAATCATGCATGATCCTAGCTATGTTAAGATGCTTAATGCAACACATGAAAAAATGCAACTAAAATAGACTCAGCTATCTAAGATGGCATATGAATGCAACACTTGGTAACATGCTTTGAAACACGTATTTAAGTAGGCGTATTGAAATACAATGCAGTTTGAATGATGCGCCGAGCCCGGTGCATGCAATACGAATGAATGATGCACGCATGCAAAGCATAAATATGCTAATTGAGCTATGCCCTAAACTAACTATCAAAAGCTGATAAGTAAAAAGGAGAAAGAAATGGGATTGGAAGACATGCATCACACACACGCACACTTATTACAACATCGCCCTCGCGAAGGAGGGTCCGAATGAATTTAGCTAACTAGCTACGCTAATTAAACTAATTATTACAAATCAACTAATTAACTAACTATTCCTAGTTAACTAATTATTACAAAACAAATCGAATCAACTAACTATTCTAAGTTAGTTAAGTACAAACCAAAATTAATTAATTATACACTTAACTAATTAATTACAAAATAACTAAGCTAATGAACTACTTTAGCTAAGAAATTTAAACAAATGGCCTCAGGAAGCGAGGGGATATGCATGCTCGGTCGGCTTCGCTCGGAAATCCAATACCGTGCCTCGTGATGCCTCTATTTGCACTCTTCTGTACTTCTGAAAATTCTGACCCACCTTAGGAACATGCTGAGGAATGATCGGCAAAGATGGTGGCCATCGACCACTTTTGATAGCTGATCGGTAGACATTGGTGGCTGGTCGCCAGCTTTGATGGTCGGTCGGCCACTGCTTCCTGCAATTTCTCCTTTTGCTGCAACAAAGCACTAACAGAGGCATGGCAGTGTATTTGCAAGGAATGTGTGCGCAACCACCCTCCCTATCATTTCTCAAGCTCAAGGGAGTGCGGTACTTGACTCTCGGTCCACCAATCACGCATCTCAATGCATGATGGCCAAAGAGGCCAAGTTGCACAAGTCAATGTCAATGAATGCACAACTAACACATAAAAGCCTCCGCCTCTATCATGTTTGATCAAGAGGGTCAGCGACCGAGAAATGAGGCGCGTTTCATCACTTCAAGTATGAAACACCCCTCGTTTCTTGTGTTTGGATCAACATCCGATCCAAACACAATGCAATGAAACAACATTCCAAACACAATGCAACGCAACAACATGTAAACAACATGAGCATGGCAAGTTAGAGTCCTTAAGCATTGAAACTAGTGAGGGACACAACACAAGGGCTATGTAATGCAATACTCAATGGACCAAACCAACCCCAAACTGACCTCATGCATGCCAAAATAGTGGCTGAAATGCTCTGAAATGTTAGCATTAAAAGCAAGAAAATGCATGCTTATGCTTTGGCCCATGAACTAGGCATAAGGGTCAACTCTCAAACACAATTAAGAAGTGACAAATGTGAGAGTGTAGCAATGAAATATGCTCTAAAATCATGTAAGAGATGATGCCAAATCATGCACATAACACAAATAAAGCATGCTAGGAGGCTCAAAGCTTAAGCCTAGCAAAGGCACTTGTACCATAGCTCTATCAAGCAAGCCCCAAAGGGCCAAGGTGACCCAAAACAATCCCAAGGCAGTCAAAACAATGCTGAAACATGCATGGAGTAGAGCTAACACATGCTAGAATGTGCGACATAAAGCATGATGCATGCAAGGCCAATGAGGAGGATTACACTACAAGTGTAAGAAGTAAATGAGGGATGCTCTAACCAACCAAAAATAGAGTTGTATCATGGCAAAATAAGACCAAAAACACATTGAGATGGTAACCCAAAAGGCTTAGGCAAGCATGCATGCCAATTGGCTCATGATTGAGGCATAAAGCATGACCTTCCAAAAGCATTGAAAGAGTGAAGCATGGGAGAGTATAACCACATTTCATGCACTGAAATCATATATCAAATGATGCTAAATCATACAAATAGCCCAAGTAATGCATGCTAGTGGACTCAAAACACAAAGCTAGCGGGCAAAAATGCACTATGGCTATACAAAGCAAGGCATGCACGACCAAAAGCATATGAAATAGAGCCTAAGCATGGAAAAACATGAATAAAAGCTTGCTGGAGTGGAACCAAAAACATGCTACAATGGTGGTCCAAAGCATGATGCATGTTAAGGCTATAGGGAGGATTGCACTACAAGTACAAGGAGCATGTAAGAGGTAATCAAACCAAGCCAAAACAGAGCTATATCATGTTAAAATAAGGCCTAAGGCATGCTGAGATGGAGCCAAAACATGCTAGAAATACATGCTACTTTGATGAGCCATCAACACAAGCAAACAAGAGAATAGGAGGGGGGACGACCCCCTCCTATTTTAGGCCTCAAAACCACATTTCTACCACTGAAAATCCACTAGATTTCAATTGTGAAGAGGCCAAACAAAGGTGATCTCAAAGGCCTAAATGGATAGCACAAAACAAGGCCAAATAAGGCACAAAATGAGGAAGACCACCCCCAATACCAAAGAGGCCTCAAACAAACACTTTAAGGACTTAAAAATAAGAGTTTTTGCAGTTGAAAGTTAAGCCAAAAGAAGCATGCGAATAGGGCCAAATAAGCAACTACAACAAAGCTTTAAAGAGCATAAAGACTCACCCTTGAAGAACCACTTTAGAACAGCAACTTCAGAGGCAAAAACCAATCCAAAACCACTCAAATGCAAGCTCCAAGAACCTTAGTTCAATAGTGAAGGTGTTTCACTAGGTGTTTGCGTGCAAAAGTGTGAAGAAATGGCACTTTTGAGCACAAACAAGTGTAAATATAGAGAGAGAGGGAGAAATGTAGAGAGAGAGGGATATGCATATATCTCTATGCAATTTTTCTGAACCTCTGAAAGGGGAGAGATGCCTCCTCTCTTATAGAAATCCAAATCTCAAGCTTCTTGGACAAGCTAAGAGCTTGTTTAAATCCCTCCATACACGTGTATGGAGGATACAATTTGTGCTCACCAGCTGGCACAGCTGGCAACAAAATATCTGCAAAAGCAAAGAAAAGGGCCTCGGCCACAAAATATGGCCGACCGGCCATTAAAGGTGCCAATCGGCCACTAGTGATGTCGACCGGCCAACACTGATGGCCGATGGAAAGAAGGCATGGCCGATGGGCAAGGGGCCTGGCCGATGGGTTGTAGGGATGGCCAACATGCCACCCCCTTCCCTCAGAAACAAAGCCACAAGCTCTTGGTCCACAACCAAGCACAAAAGAGACAAGTTGAGAGGCTCCTAGGCAAGGCGCATAGCCGAGACCTTCGGGAACTCAAAATGAACACAAGCATGGATGATCATCGAGTGTTCAAACGATGACGCCCAAGTCTTGAGGACGGTCAAAAATGGGGTGTCTACACAATGTGCCTTTGTTAAAAAGGTAGAGCTCACTTATGGCTTCATTCTAATTAGAGCAAAGTTCATTTTCGGCTTCATCGAGTTTCAACTATTGTTCTTCTTGGTCTTTGTCTTTGAGGTAGGGATTTCTCTACACTCTAGTGTGATTTTTAACTTGGTTATTTGTCTTTTAAAGAAATTTTGATATTTGGGATTTTTGAACAAAAGGGTTTTGGTTTGATATCAAAAGAGGGGTTTTCAAATGGGTTCTTGAAAATGGTTAGGAAATTGTAAATGTGGTTGAGGTATGGTAAAATGAGCTATTTTATCGTTGGAATTAGTTTATAAAGAAAATGTGATTTTGCCCTAAAATGTGAACATTTGATTTTGCAAAGAGAAAAAATGGAAATGATGTAAGATTTTTATGGAATTGGAATGATGATAATGATGGTGGTGGAGTTGGATATGTTTCATCGCTCCTATCTTGAGATTTGGAAAGGACATCTTTATTGGAAATTATTTATCTATCTAGAGATATCTATTTTGGGCTATCGGTGGAGAATAGTCATGATTGTTATAGAAATTGCATGAGAATTAGGTGAATTGAAACTAATGTCTCATCTATTTGCATTGAGCATCATTACATATTTAACACATTGAAAATGTATACTATTTTGAGAAAAAAATGGGTGAATACCTTGGTGAATCTGGGTAGGAGTGTAGTTGTGGTATTATGTTGGCCTGTGTGTCCTTGGTGAAAGTCCAGAAACCCGCGCAGATAGGTGCCGAGTCTTCTGGTTAGTACTGGTAAAAATGACAAATTGGTAGTTCTTGTAGGCTACTTGTAGACACGTCCTAGAGATTCCCAGTGTTGTATCCACTACCCTATTTTATATTGTAAAGGAAATGATTTCATGAATTATGATATAAACTTGGCATTACATGAGTTTTTGGAAAGAGATATAAAATGATTTGGCATGAGCATTGCATATACATTCACTTTATAACCTTGTTAAAATTCATACAATATGTTAGAGTATCTTTACTAGGTTTTGGCTCACCCTATGTGGAAAACTATTTTCAGGTGCTGATGATATGCCTCTGTCAAGGGCGTAGCTTGGGAGGACTTGAAGCCAATAGTTTCCTTTTGTTATTTTGTAACTATGTTTGTACAAACCTAGGGCTTTATTTGTATTAAGTTTCAAACTCACTTTTGTTGTAACCAAGCATCATCTTGGAAAGTTGTAGCCAATAGGGCATTACTATATCTGTTTAACTTTTATTTCATATTATTAACTTATGGCACATGCTGTAGATTCAAAGTTATGGCTTATGAATGTATAAATGCATGTGTTACTATTTTGTACAATTGAAGTATATGAATGGAAGGACTTTACTCTCAGATCATGATGTTGTTTAAGTAATTTATTACTCTGGTTTTATTGTTATATTTTGGGGGTATTACAAATCTTGACCACATTTTTAGAGACTGTAAGTACTCTATGGCTTTATGGACCTGCTTGGGAATTGGCAATTGGGTTTCGAGAAATAGAGGAAAACCTATAAATATTTGGCTTGAGAAAAATCTAAAATCAAAATAATTTACCCAGTTTAGTCCTATTTGGAATGTCACTTTCCTTGTGATTATTTGGAAAATCTAGAAGGATCATAATAGAAAAGTGTTTGACAAAATTGAGCCCTCATGTGAACAGAGTGCAATCCTGCTTCATAATTATGTTATGGAAGTCATTCAGGCTTTCTAGTGTCAGTTAGACATTTTTTCCAATTTGAAAACTCCTATACTCATTAAGTGGACTTTTCTTTGTGTAGGTCATTTGAAGCTCAATATAGATGGATGTGCTCGTGGAGACCCAGGAGAAGGGGACTTTGGTGGCTTGCTCAAAAATGAAGATGGTGAATGGGTGTGTGGCTTTTATGGGAAACTTTGGTCTTGTGCCAACTTGGAAGCAGAGTTATGGGGCATTTATAGAGGTCTAACCATAGCCTTGGAAAAAGGATTCTATGGATTCATTATCGAATATGACATCTCCGTGGCTATCGAGATGTTATGCAATGGAGCACCTGCTAGACACTTGATGCAAAGATGTAATGGTGAAGCTCAACACGTGCGTCGCAAAGGAAATTTGTGTGTTGATGGGTTGGCTCACCTTGGTGCAGATAAAGTTCATCAACTGATTGTGTCTCCCAACCCTCTAGATGAGATTCTTAGTTTGTATAGCACGGACCTATTAGGGAGAGCCTTTATGAGAGATTAGTGGTGTTCTTTCTTTTCATTTTTTAACATTTCAAAGTACAAAAAAAAAAAAATAGAGGCATCGATAATGTTACACACTCCCAAATTTCTATTTAGATGTTTGGCTTGACTCTATTTTATGTCAGACATACATATGGGGGCATTCGAATCAAAGGAAAATTTGGAAAAACTTGTTTCAATTTAAAAAAAAAAAAAAAAACAACAACAACAACAACAATAACTCCTCTAGAACCCAAATAACAAAATAAAAACTTTAAGGGAGAGAATTGGTTCATCCATAAGGGAAAAAAAAATAAGAAAATAATTTCAATTAAAAAAAATTGATGGAGAGCTAGAAGAAAACAAAATTTATAGGTCTCAACCCATATTCTACATAACAATAGCATAAAATGAAATTGTATAAAGAAAACATACTTGACAATGTTTATCTTTGTACTTTTACTTTAATAATGGTTGAAAAAGGAAAAAAAAATTGTTAAACAGAAAAAAATGAAACCCTAGAGGAAAGAAAAGAGAGAAATGATCTACCATAATTGAATCAAACATTTTTGTACTTTCTTTGAAATAGAAAACCATTGTAGAAAGAGAGAAAGAAACCAAAATGTAAAAAAGAAAAATGATAAAAGTAATTGATTGTAGAGGAGAAGAAGTGTAGAATAGTTAATTGGAGAACGTGTTGGTTAAGTAGGAATAACGTGGATGATTTTTATTTATTTTTTATGTAGTATTTAAATGCCACATTGAGTGTCATGCCCCCAAAATAATTACAATAATTCATCTATAGATAACTAATACTAGATGACATAAACAAAATAATAGACTTTCATTAATTAGAGTTAATTTATATGAATGACGCATGCGATATACATTCATAAGCTCTACCCTAAATCTATAACATGTGATACCAGTGAATGATCAACAAAATAAATGCCTTACTAGCTTACATTTTCCCAAGACTATGCTTGGTTACAACAAAGGAGAGAGTCTTAAGCTCCATACATATAAAGCCCTAGGCTTGTACAAATATTAAATACAAAACAACAAAAACAAAGCCTTCAGCTCCCAAGTCCTCCCAAGCTAAGTCCTTGGAGGAGGCATGTCACCAGCACCTGAGAATGGTTTCCCAAGTAGGGTGAGTCAAAACCCAGTAGAAACAATCTAACACAATATATGAATATTAACGAAGATATAAGTATGATACACATGTTCAATTGCCAAATGACAAATTTTTTATAACTTTTTCCACAACCATGTTATGTCAAACTCACGTCTCAATCCCTTAGTTATACCCACTTCATTTAGTCAACCAAACAGAGGATACTTCCCATAGGCCTCCAACAAACATGCTTATTATACAAAATACATTCACTTGCCATTTTATAGAAATTTCATCTGCGGGAATTGACATCTATGTATATGCACGGTTTTTGAGACTTTCACCCTGGACACACATGCCAACTTTGTTTAATGGAATCTATCCCATTTCTTCTCCCAAACATGGAGTACATCCCCTTTCTCCTCCCAAATCATCATACATATACAATGTATATAAATCATAATCATATTCAATGATAATGGCTAACAGATTAGTTTCAATTCGCCTAATCCACATGTTATTTCTACAACAATCATGGTTATCCTCCACCGATAGCCCAAAACAAATATACAATCTCAAGGACAGATAAATTATCCAAATTTCCATAGGTAAGAGGTAATACATATCTAACTCCACCATTCATATAAACATTCATCCAATTTCATGTTACCAATACCAATTTCATTATTTGTGCAAAATAATTATTTAAGGAGTTTTAGGGCAAAACCCCATTTTCGTCCTAGATTCCTCCCAAGTGCCAAATCACTAAAATTCTTATAACAAACCCTATCCCTATTCCCATAATCACCCTTTTTGCATTTACATTACAAAGCCCCTCATTTGATTTTACATCCCAAATCCTAGGTTTGCTCAACATCATTCCATGTTTCAATGTTTCTTACACAACAACAAATGACTAAGTTAAAACTCATAGAAGAGTGTAGAAAGTCCCTACCTCAAGTTTAGAAGCCGAGAGAGAAAATGGAGACACTTCAAACATGCCAAAACCCAACTCTAATCGGATGAGAATGTAGCCTTCGAGATGCTCTATCTTTTCATCAAAGAGGGTAGGGTGGAGAAACCACTAAATCTAGGTGAAAAAGTAGAGAGAGTGTGAGATTAAGAGAGAGGAGCTCTAGATCTAGGGTTTTGAGAGAGAAAGTTTTGAAAAAGTGATGAAAAAGGGTGCTGTTGTGAACTGATACACACACAGTTCGCTCGAGAGCTAGAGTTGATGCTCGAGCGTCAGACATAACAATTTGTTCCGCTCGAGCGTACAATACACACATCCAGTAGTTTTGTAGACAACATACCAACGATCGAGTGTAAGAATGTCTGCTCGAGCTGAGTCAGCTCAAGCATAGAAAGAACCGCTCGAGCGTAGAATACACTCTCCTAGTAGTTTGGCAAACCGGCAAAAGTACTGGGAGTTTGCAAAGTTCGCTTGAGAGCAAGAAGTGCCGCTCGAGCGGAAGGGCAAAAATCTGGGCAACAAAAATTTAGAAACTAAGCAACCAACTTGTCCTAAACGCAACCACAATAACCCCAAAGCAAAATTTAAGGAGATACAAGGAAAGCAAAATGTAAACAACAATATAAAACCATTAAATCCAAGTCTGGGATACAACAAGAGTCGGGTCAAAATCGGAATCTCTATATGGAGTTTCAAAAGTCCAAAGTAGGTTTTCCCTTTTAATAATAGTATAGACCAAGAGTCCAAGTGACCTGTTCACATAGATAAATAATATAGATGTATTGTGGAAAGAAAAAATGGTTACTTAAGGTGAAATTGTAGCAAAAGTTATGGTTGCTTACAAATATTGGGGTGACAAGGCAAAATCAAAATAGTTTAGTTAATCCAAATCAAAGGAGAAACCCTAGCATTAAGAATTTGCTTCCAAGTGGTTTCATTGTTAAATAGGAAGAAATAAACCTTGGAGGAAAGAGAACAAAGAAAGAATCCGCCATAATTAAATCAAACACTTCTATATTTTCTTTGAAAGAGAAAACCATTATAGAAAGAGAGGAAGAAACCAAAAAGTATAAAAGGAAGAATGATAAAAGTAAATGATTGTAGAATAAAAGAAGTATGGAGTAGTTAATTGAAGAACATGTTGGTTGAGTGGAAATAATGTGGATGATTTTTTTTTTTTTATATTATCTAAATGCCACGTGGCAAAAGTTTCAGGAGTACAAAGTAGATGTTCCCTTTTAATAATATAAGTATAGACTAGTAGGTGTGTGTCCACCCAATGGGTGTGTTGTTAAATTTGTAAAATATAAATATTGATTTTGAATTAAAAACATGTAATGTCGATTGCTCAAGTGATACAAGTGTTATTTACTAGAGCAATAGTCTTAGGTTCAAGTTCCTTCCACTACCTCAATATTTAATTTTTTATTTGTCCTAGAAAATAAGGGACACGTGGCATTAAAAAAAAAAAGGCTTGGACATCAAGTGACCTATTTGCATAGATATTTAATTTGTTTTTTTATTTATCTTAGAAAAATAAGGGACACGTGGCATAAAAAAGAAGGCTTGGACACCAAGTGACCTGTTCACATAGATAGATGGTATGGATCTCCCTCTTCTCCTGCACTCTACTGTCCAATCATGTCCAGCCATGTCCAGCAAATGAAGACATATGGAAAGCCATGGATCCAATGGAGAGGAGGACGCCGCATCTATGGAGTTAAAGGGCTAAACAAAACGACACCAATTTCTGTCGTTTTGGGCAAACGGAGGTAACTAACAGGAAAAAATTTTTATTTTATTTTGAATTACATATGCAGATTTGGATCCCTTCTCTCCCGTCTTTCTCAAAAACTCACAACCCAATCCCTCTCTTTCTCTCTCTAGACCTACATTCTTGAGCCTCGCTCCTCTCCATCAACAAACCCATCGGCAACGGTAGAAGGCTTCCGACGTCAGCATTCCAGCATCCCTGGACTCCATCGTCTGAGAAGCTTTGTTTACCCAAACACATTGTAGCCACCAAAGGTCGGATTTGTTTATTTTCTCTTCTTTTTTTTTTTTTTTTGTTGGTATAAATCCATTCCAAGTGTATAATGAAATGCCTCAATGAATATATATATATATATATGTTGTAAATATATTTGAAATGCCTCAATGAATATATATATTTCAATAAGTTTTTCGTTGAAATATATAATGATATATTAAAAAGATTTTAATATATCAGTTTTTCAATAAGTTTTTCATTGAATAGATTTTAGTATATCAGATTTTAAATAAGTTTTTCATTTGTGTTAAGAAAGTGCAAGCAATCTTCATATTTGAATGTATTATTAATTAATATATCAATTTTGAACAAGTGCAATCAATAATACAGCACATATCTATTTGTTCAAAACTATATAATATATTAGTTTGTTCAATGATATATTAACTAGTGGGTTCACATGGTACATTAATTAATAATATAGTACATATATATATTGATAATTTTGATTATCATGATGAAGGCTTGGTTGTGAAAAACAGAGCATTAACAATATAATGTACTCAGAAAGCATTATTATGATTGGTTTAATTGTTTCATTATCTTTCATGAACTCAATGAATATATATATATATATATTATAAACATATTTGAAATGCCTCAATGAATATATATGTTTAAACAGATTTCAAACAAATTTGATATTGGGTTTTGAAACAGATTGGGGTTTTAAATAGATTGGGGTTATAGGTATTAAAAATTACAGTGTCTGGTATATTCTTTTTGGTGTTGAAGAACATTAAATCATTAAACATAACCTTTATGGAAGATGGTTACATGAGGCATCTTGTACTTGAATCATTTAAGAAAATTATTTGTCTAAATATCATATTTAGTCATGTACTGCTTTGACATATTTCTTATATGATAATCATGTTTACTTTTTTGCATTTTAGGTGTTGCATATATCGAAGATAGATGATTTAGCAATTGCTACCCAAATGGATGTTCATGGCAAGGATGATACACAGTGTGAATCCATACTAGGTATGGAATTTGGCTCTGAACAATCGGTTTATGATTTTTATAATTCTTATGGAGGAAGAGTTGGATTTAGTATTAGAAAAGAATATGCTCACAAAAGTAAGACCGATGAAATTATTTCAAGGATATTTATTTGTTCTAAAGAGGGTCTTAGAAAATCTGATAAAAGAGATTTTGTTGTAAGGATTCCTAGGGCAAAGATAGGACATGTTGTGGCGCTTTGATGAGTATTAAATTAATTAGGCGAATTGGGAAGTATAGAGTTATCCATTTTATAGAAACACACAACCATCCCCTTGTAGTAAGTGCATGTGCTCATATGCTTCATTCCCAAAGAAAAATTTTCACCTCTCAATCTATTGAAATAAATTTGGCAGATGACTGTGGAATACCTCTTAGGTCATCCTATGAATTAATGGGTAAAGAGGCAAGTGGAAGGGAATGCGTTAGGTTTTTGAAAAAAGATCAATAGAATTATCTAAGAACAAAAAGACAAAGAATGTTGGCATTCGGTGAAGCAGTGAGCATATTTAAGTATTTTCAAGATCAAATGATACAAAATCCTTCATTCTTTCATTCTGTGCAGTAGGATACTTAAAGAGCAAATAACAAATATTTTGGGGTAGATGCTAGAATGATAATTGACTACGGTCAATTTGGGGATGTTGTAACATTTAACATAACATTCAAGATTAAAAGAGAGCCAACCTTTTGCTATTTTCATTGGCTTCAATAACCACCGAGATACCATTGTTTTTGGAGCTGCATTGATGTATGATGAAACAACCAATTTGTTTATATGGTTTTTAAAAAAAATTTAGAGGCAATGTCAAATAAACATCCAAAAACCTTTTTCATAGATCAGGATGTGGTAATGGCTAAGGCTATTTCATGTGTGATGCCTAACACATATCATAGGCTATGCACATGGCATATGATGCAAAATATTGTAAAACATATGAGTGGCATTTTTAAAGGTCCTGGTGGGGGTAAGAAGTGTTTTGTGAAAGTTTATAGATGAGTATGAGGAGGCGGAGGAATTTTTTTCAACTTGGAATGCCATTGTAACAACCCAACCTATGGTTAGCCGATAAACCATGATTAATTATGCCTAATGAGTAATTAAGATGAAATTCTTAATTAATTGCATGTATGTGGCTTTATTTGTGTTTATATATGTCGACTGTAGACATATTTGTTTGTGTTTCTATTTTGTTCTGCGAATTGAAGGCCTTATCGGCATTTGATCATGAAATTGATTTGGTTTTTGTGTTATTGGCCATTTTTAGGAAATTATGGTCGGTTTAATTGAAATTCGATTCGGAACGAATTAAATTAGACTAATTAATGCTCATTTGGTTAGTTTAAGCCAAGGTTAATTAAGCTTCATTAATCAAGCCTATATAAGGCTTATATGATTCAAGACACCCAACTACACACTCTCATTCCCTCATCTTGACCAAAAAAAACATGTGAGAGAGAGAGAGAGTAGAGGAGAGAATTGAGTTCAAGCAATGATTGCTAGAGAATTCAAGCAATTGGGTTAGAACCTTCATGAATTCACCAACTAGAGCTTAATTGAGAAGTTGAGGAAGGAATTCCATCCTTGAACTGTATACTTATGATGTCTAAACCATAAATTCAAGAGAATTTAGTTGGGTAATGCAAGAATTGAGCCAGTGAAGTAAGAAAGAAGAGCATACCATGCATGCATGCATGCACATTTTCTTCCATCTTGAGCTTAATTGTTAAGAATTCTCACATGCATGTACCAAGTCTATCATAGTTTTGAGAATTCATCATGTTTTCCATCAATTTGCCTTATTTGATTATGATTTGGAAGCTTTGAAGTCCATAGATTACATACATGATTTGTTCTCAACATTTCAAGTTTTATTTCACACAATTGGTATGCTTTTGGGCCTTGATTTTGCGAAATGGTTTTGAATTCTTGATGTTTGACTAGGTTACACAAGTTTCCTTAAGTTTTTGGCCCAAAAGGATGAGTTTTTATGTGTTGAATTTAAGTTTTGAACTTGGTAGAGCAATCTAGAAATTCCAAATTCTGCCTCTCTGCTTGAGCGACAGCTCCTGTGCTCGAGCGACAGCTCCTGTGCTCGAGTGGCCACTCTGTGTTTTGTACGTCTGCTCGAGCGACCAAAGGTTGGCTCGAGCATAAAATGCATACTCCCAAAACTTTACACATTTTACAGACCGCTCGAGCGATAAGAGTTGCGCTTGAGCAAAGACCTCAGTCTTACGCTTGAGCGACGGTCGAGCGTGTGTCAAGCAAAAAAATCAAGCAACTAGTATCTTTGCAAAGTTTGCAGACTGCTCGAGCAAAATAAGTTGCGCTCAAGTGACCACTCACATTTTTGGACGCCCGCTCAAGTGAAGGAAGTTGTGCTCAAGTGAGGCCCCTATTTCCAACATATTTGCCTAAGTGTTTTCAAGTGTACTTTAGCATCCTCATTACATCCTAGGCATTCCTAGGCTAAAATTAAGACATAATAATGAGGATAAGAAGTAGAAACACACCAAAATAAGAAAGAACTAAGTTAATGATTCCAAGTGTATAATTCAGTACGTATTCGTTCTTTATCTGTGTAGGCCACACGCCGCAAGTTATCTGATTTAACTGCTCTGTTTGTTTGCTTTGAAGGCATCTGTGAGTAATAACTTTGTTAAGTTATGTTTACGTTAAGTAATTTCTTATATGATATGATATGACAAGAAATGCTCTATTTTTGATATGTTATGTTCTGAATCAATGAATGATTGTCCATGTAATGAAAAGTATTCGTGGCATCCTTAGCACAAGGCCCTAGCCCGGGGGTAACAACACCGTGGTCTCATGGCCCTTGCCAGGGGGTAATAATACCGTGGTCTCATGGCCCTTGCCCGGGGATAACAGTACCGTGGCTCAAGTATGTTACAAGTTCCCGGTACCGGAGATTCCTTAATGGAACTAGCAACCATGACCCCTTTATGCTCTCTGTACTTGATCTGTCAGTACTAAGGGATGTACCATGTATAATTAAGCATGAACTCTGATTTATCTGTATGATTTGAATAAGAATATGAATAGGAATTTGTTTTTGATATGAAGTTTGTTTTTTGGATCTGTTATGGGACATCATTAATTAAACCCCTTTACTCTATTATTATTTACTGGGTTTCTGCTCACTATTTATGTTATGTATATAGGTGACCAGGCGCGTGACCAAGCCCAAAGTTGATGACTTGGAGCTTGGGTTTTGTCAGCTAGCCCTTGTGCCTCCCGAAGAGGTTCCCGGTTATAAAAGTCTAGTTTCGTGAACCATGTCAAGAATGTTTTATTATTTTCTTTTTGTTTATCTGTATACGGGGCTAAGTCCCTTTTGATAATACTTGTACGGTATTGTATGACTTATGTGGATGTGACGTCATATATGTATATTTCATTTATAAAGTTCTAAATTATTTGTCTCGTGTATGTCTGCACAGCTCAGTGGACTATATATGTTTCTATATTTGCTTCCACAACCCCTTATTCCGTGTTAATCTAAAGCGAGGCCTTTGGTAATCCAAGGATTACTGGCCAGCTACGATGCTAAACCTATAGGGGCGGGTTTGGGTCGTGACAGAGTGGTATCAAAGCATGTGTTCTATCGCACGCACGAGTCCATGTGAGCTATAGGGTGTCCTAGGAAAGAATTAGGGGCATTTCATCTGCTTGTGCGGGTGTGTGACCTATTGAACATACTTGAACTAAAACTAACTGATGTGAACACACATGAATTAATATGAAGTAAATTGATGTGGGATTAAACACAGAGAACAAGATTATTATGCCTATGTTTATTATTATTCTGTTTACTTACAGCAATGGAAAATATATGAAGTAATGATGCAAGTGAATTTTCCGAAACCCGAATGAGCCGTATGGAACAGATGCTAGAAGTCTTGACAGAAATAATAAGACAACAACAAAGACAACAACTTGTGCTTCCTCCTCCACCTCTAGTGCCAGTTGAGCCAAAAAACACAGATATGATCTCATTGACACAGAAGTTCAATAAAATGAAGCCGCCAATCTTTCTGGGTGGTATTGAGCCTTTGAAGGTTGAAACATGGTTGTTAGAGACTGAAAAGATATTTGAGGTGTTCCTGTGCACGGAAATTCATAAAGTTCTTTTGGCCACCTATACTGTCACGCCCCAACATTTTAATTAATCGAAAACATTATCAAGACTTTAAATTAGGTCCATTTATATATATATATATCTATTACCCTTGGGTGATAGAAACATAACAATACATGTTCTCTCTCTCTCTGAAAACAACAATGTAATAATACATGCCAAGCTTCTGCTGCGAAGTTACAAATAAATAATTACAAACCACATGATACATTTTTCATTCCTTTAACATCTTTGCTAAAATTATACACATAAGGTACATAGAATCCATACTCTTCAACTAATGAATCCGAAATTCTCTTCTTGAAAAAGAATAAAACGAGGGGTGAGCACTAATGCCCAGTAGGAATCTCATAGGTCTACAACAATAGCAACCACATAGATAGAAATGATCATGCATGCAGAGTGATATCATATAATAAGATGACATTTTGTAAGCTCAAAATATTATACCAAAAAGTATCTTTTCTTAAAATTTCATTTGAACCTTTTAAGAAAACTCCTTGCCATAAATGTAGTCTCTCATCATTAAGAAGCCATAAATTTTCTTTGAAAACAAGTACACTTAAGGAAGAACATCATCTTAAATTCATTAACCCGATTCCAAATTATTCCTCATTTTGTTTCCATTTTAATATTCCACATTTCGTTTCCATTCTAAAATTACACATTTCATTTCCATTTCTAATTACCATACTCCATAACATCAAAATCCAAAGGATTAGAGTTCAACATAACACAAGAATCACAAACCCTTTTTAATTCAATTTCCCAATTACTTACAAAACAAAGCTCATAGTCTTCCCTTTTGTCACAAGCAATCCATTGAGTTCATCATCACTAGCCCTTAATCCAATTACCCACATAATGCCAATTTCAATCCTTAATCCATTTTCCTTCAGTTCATTTTCAATTCATTTATTCTTCTCAATTCATGAGTAAATTTCATTATTTCACAACAACCAAACTGAGACTACAACTCAGTGGTTTTCCTAATCATACAAAATATACATAAACACTTCAAACTGTCATTTTACGGAAATTTCGTCCGCGGGATCGGCACCCATGTATAAATTTCGGGACTTTCATCCAGGACACTCCGGCCAACTTAGTTGTAATGGAGTCCATCCCCTTTCTCCTCCCAAACAGTGGAGTCCATCCCCTTTCTCCTCCCAAACAAACATACATATACAATGTATTTAATCACACAATTACACATGGAGTACATCCCCTTTCTCCTCCCAAACAATCATACATATACAATGTATTAAAACATACAGTCATATTCAATGACAACCATTTCTTAGACTTATCATATTATTTACTCTTTTCAACTAGCACAATACATGTGATCCAAAATATGATTTTCAAAATGAAACAAGTGCACTTAAAACATAACACAAGAATTTCCAAGATCTCTTTCCAAAACATACAGTTTAAATCCTCAAAATCCATTGCATTCTCCAAGATATGCATGATTTAAAAATAGTCCGGTTTGCCTAGTCAACATGCAATTTCTACACCAATCACAGCTGTCCTCCACCGATAGCCCAAAACAAATACATCTAAACCGATACATAAATTCCTTTAAAGATATGCTCCATTTTTTCTTTTTTTTTCAAAGTCTCAAATGGGAGTGATAATACATATCAAACTCCACCATCATCATTAATAATCCTCCGATTTCATATTTACAATGACAATTTCAATTATTTATTCAAAATAACAATTTGATCCAATTAGGGCAAAACTTCCTTTATTTATATCAACCCAAAATCAATACAACCTAACACAACTCAACTTAATTCAACACAACTCAACATAATCAACACAATTCAACATAATCAACACTATTCAACATGATTCAATTCAACACCACTAGGTATACTTCAACATAATTCAAGGTAAATTCTTAAATCCCATTTCAACATTCCATAACCGAGTTTATGTCATCTATATCATTAATAAATCATTTCCCACAATTTCCTTTCTCATTATAACATGATTTACAATGCTCATAACAAAGTTCATTCGCAAAATTTAAATATAATTTTCAAATATAACCAAATTCTAATTAAACTTGTACATATATAATTCAACCTACCAATTTCATGATTCTACTTTCAATTTGGGCCAAATCATTGATTATCATCATGAATCAACCTAGGGTTTCTAGAAAATCTTGAAATTTCAAGAAAAAATTCAAATTTCTTAGCCCATTACTTTTTATTCCAACTTTCCCATTGATTATACACCTAGGGTTGATAATCCACCATTTTAACCCATCAATTGAACTCCCAACATCTCAAACCCTAAACCCCCAATTCTCATAATATACTCTAGATGCCCAAAAATGTAGGTTTTGTATGTATATAATCAAAATACCACAAATCTATCTATTTATGGAAGTATTGAGGAAGAACAAGAACCCCTACCTCAAGAATCAAGCAAAGGAGCGAAGCTTTGATGAGAATCCGTCACAAATCCGAGCTTCAATCGGTTGAAAATGTTGATCTTCTCATGTTCTCCATCCTTGATGCAAGATCCATGGTGGATTTGTTGATAAAAGTGGAGGAAATCAAGGTTTTTAGGGCTAGGTTTTCGAACCTAGAATGAGAGGAAAGAAGAGGGGAAAAGAAAATCTAAGAAATGATCTAAAAATCACGTTTTTAAGCTGCTGAACTCGCGCAGTCCGCTCGAGCGTCCCTGCTTCCAACACAGATTCCGAAACTTCGAACAGGTATAGCTTTCCCATCCGGACTCCATTTTAGGTCGTTCTTGTGTCCAAATCGAAGCCCCAAAAATAAGCTTTCCAATGGTTCTAGCCTCATACCCAAATTCAAAGTGTGGAAATAGAAAAGGGCAAAAGAGTGACGGCTGTTCGTATTAAGATTATTCGAATTAAAGTTTTTGGTCCAATCTTACTTTACCACCATGTTACCACTTCAATCAATGATGCAAAATAAAATATGGAGGCTCCAAACATAATAATAAAAGGTCAAAACAATCCCACTAGCCACAGAAATTCAAACTCAACCAGGCAGACTGCTCGAACGCCTAATCTCGCGCCCGAGCGCGCAGACCAACAAAGCCGGCTGCTCGAGCAACCACTCTTACGCTCGAGCGGGAATTCACAACTCTCAGAATTTTGGATAGACTGCAAAAATACTGGAAGCCTCACAAGTCCGCTCGAGCGTCAACTCCCCCGCTCGAGCGGAAGGAAAAATTCTAGATTGCTACAATCTTCCCTCCTTAAGGAATTTCATCCCCGAAATTGCATCCGTTCTCAAAACCATAACAAAATACAGCAACAAACCCCAATCTAATAACAAGGCATAACAGTAACAATATATATATACATATCAATCCTTAACATCATTCAATTACACTTCATATCAATTTTAAACCCAAAAGTACAAAGTGTTACAACTTTAAAGAAAGAAGCTAGACGGTGGTGGATGCTTATTCGAGATACTAATGGGACTATGACATGGAACCGGTTTAAAGTAATATTTTATGAAAAATATTTTCCCCAATGCTTCAGAGACCGTGAAGTGTCAGAATTTCAAAAACTTAAGCAAAGCAAGATGTACATAGCCGAGTATGAGGCTAAGTTTACTAGGTTAGCTAGATTTGCTCTTCATATGGTCGACACGTATTACAAAAAGGCTCAAAAATTTGAAGGGGGCTTAGATTTTGATGTATTTGATCACATAGGCGTCCTGAAATTGCCTACATATGTGCAGGTGCTAGACAGAGTGTTGATGGAAGAGGCCATCCTAGCAGCAATGAAACAAGCCAAAGCGCCAATAACAGAATGGAGAAGTAAAAGACCTGGAAACAATTTTCGGAAGGGCCGTTCATTCTTTGCTAACAAAAAGAAAAATACTGGATCCTCGAGCAATTCAAGCCAAAGTAGTGGGTCTATGCCAGTTTGTTCAGAATGTGGAAAGAAGCATAAAGGCACATGTTACCGTGCATCTGGCACTTGTTTTCGATGTGGCAAGACCGACCACATGGTTAGAGATATCCGATGAGATTCGACAATGCTACCCGTCCTGCAATAAGTTCAACTGGATCTGTCTCTGTAACGAGGTCAAATGCAAGAACTAATGCCAGAGGTAATACTAGAAATGAAATGTTGAGGCAAGGGTGAGTATTCATGCTGGTGCCAGGGGATGTACAAAGCACCGAGTCTGTGGTGTCATGTATAATTTCCATCTGTGCCCAAAATGCATATGTCTTGATAGATTCCGGTTCTACCCACTCATTTGTGTCACTGTAACGAGCCCGCGAGGGACCTCGCTATAGTTCGGACTCGATTTGTGTCACGGTTCTAAATCTTGAACCAAAGAGTCCAAATCCGACAAATCGTTTTGAGAAAACAGATTTTGAAAGAAGTGCCAAACATGGACTGCTTTGCCAGATACAGAGTCGCCACCTAAATATTTTTTTACGGGGAAATTTAGGAAACCCTGACTCGGTGCCAAAGGCCACATGTCCGTCATCACCAAAGTTGCCTCGGCTCGGGAACTTGGGTACGATTGGGGAAGGTTAGCTATGAGCACCCCCTCTCGCCCAATCCGAAGATCGGCCGCTACTAACCGTGATATCTAGTTTTGAACACATTGTGCGCTCTTATTTCGGTTATTAGCCTAGAATTATTATTTTATACGCACAGCAAACAAGTATAGACCGGGTCGCCTGAATTGGAACAACACATCTTATGTTTGTTTTTGAAAGTGGTTTGCTACTCGCAAATAGGCTTAAAATGCAAGTTTTGCCACCCTCAGGTAGGCTTTAGAAAACATGATTTTGCCACTATCTAGTGGGCTTAAAACTCACAGTTGATGATTTGTTCCAATCCAAATAACCCAACCTTCACCCACATGCATTCAGGCAGTTATATCACATAAGCATATAGCCTCATGGTAAGCATGCTATCATGGCAGTCACTCACACACATGCAAGGATGCTAAAGCATAAAAACTTACCGAGTACTCCAAGCCAAAGAAAGAAGCTAATTAGAAATCAATGCATGATCCTAACTATACAGAAATGCCTAATGCAACACATGCAAAATGCAACTAAGATAGGCTCGGCTATTCTAAAGATGGCATGTGAAATGCTACAGCTAACAAGTATTCAACTTGGAATTGAAATACAATGCGGTGAGTATGGTGCGCCGAGCCCGGTGCATGCAAAACAGATGAATGAATGCAAACATGCTATCATACTGTATGCTAATTGAAACATGCCCTAATCTAACCATCATAAGCTGGTAAATAAAATGGGAGAAAGACGTGGGGTTGGAAGACATACATCACACGCACGCACACTTATTACAACATTGCCCTCGCTCGGAGGGTCCGAATAAATATTACAGGCCGAATAAATAATACTAAATTAATTATTACAAACTTCTAATTAATTAACAAAATAAATGCGGAAAGAAGGAGGCTACAGCCTTGCCTCGAAATGCGTATGAGGATGCATGCTCGATCCACCTCGCTCGGAAACCCGTACCATGCCACCGCTGCCTCTGTTTACACTGCCCTACTTCTCTGAAGACTGCAAAAGTCTTGGCACATACTCTATGGATGTTGGGGAATACCACCGGCCAGGCATAGACACCACCGGCCAAAGGGATGAACCACCGGCCACCTGTTTTGCTTACCGGCCGAAATTGATGGCCGGCCGGCCGGCACTGTATTTAGCCAACCGGCCAAAACTTCCTGGAGAACCTGCAGTTGACAGCAGCAGAGGGCAAGCAGTGTATGGCATGGTATTTCAAGCAAATATAGGCATGGCCACACTCCCCATCATGCATTGGACTCAAGGGAGTATGGCCCTCGATCCTCGGGCCATCAATTAGGCATGATGGCCTAAGAAGTCAAGCTTGCCATTCAATGAAAATGCATGCAACACACAAATGAGTACCAAGGCCCCGTCATGTTAGAGTCAAGGGCCTCGGCGACCGAGGGTTGAGAGATGTTGCATCACTTGAAGTATGAACACTTCTCACCCCTCAAGTTTGGCTTGACACCCCAAGCTAAACAATGCAATGCAAGTATACAAACATGGCTTAAGCATGCAAATGAAGCTAAGACACAAATTATGCCAAATATGTAACAAATATATGAGGTAGCCCAACATTAAGCAAACATGCAAGTAGGATACAATGCAAGCATGCTTCTAATGTAATGTAACATGTTCATGCAAAGGTGGATTTAGACCACAAAGGGGGGGGGGAACCTTAGCCCACCCCAAAAATAGTGGCCAAAGGTGCCAAAGTAATGGTGCCAATCATATAAGAAAAACATGCCAATCAATGAGCCCAAGATTAAGGTACAAAAGCCAACTCAAGCATGCCTAAAGGAAGACAAACAAGGACATTTAAATCAACAAAATCAGTGCTATAGCATATGAGAATGAGCCCCAAAACCCACACACATGGCATCCCAAAGCCTCAAATACATGGCCATGCACAATGGCCTAACCCAAGACATGTAAGACCAACATTTCAAGGCATGAAAGAGTTGATAAATGTAGGCATGTAAGCATGGTATAGGGACTGAAATAGCATAAGAAATGACCCCAAATCATTAAAATAGCCTAACCAATGCATGCTAGGGACTCACACCCTTAAGGCTCACAAATCAAAATGCATAGCAACTATATCAAACATGTAAAACATGACCAAATCAGTGGTCAACAGACCTTAAGTGTGACAAAACATGGCCAAGAACTTCACCAAGTAAAACCAAAATATGAGAGCATGGTGGTCAAATGTCATGATGCATTTCTAGGTAAAAATAAGGGAATACAAAGCAAGTATATTAAGCATGTAAGAGACCACTAATTCAACCAAAAATAGAGGCATATTATGACCTAACAACATACAAAAACCTCTGAAATGGAACCAAAAACACCCAATCATGCATGCTACCCTTATGAACCAAGAATATGCAAAAATGAGAGACCAAGGGAGAGAGGTGTCCCTCCCTTATGAAAGACCTCAGAACCCCTTTCTCACCACTAAAAATCCATTGGATTTCAGTGGTGAGAAGGCCAACACACCAAGGTAAACAAAGCTTAACGAAAGAGAGCCTAGAAGGGCCAAACAAGGCCTAAAAGGGGGAGGTCGACCCCAAATGCCAAAAAAACCTTAATGAAAGATCTCAAGCATACAAAAATAAGACTTTTTCTAGTTATACACAAAGTCTAAAACAATAAGCAAGATAGGCAAAAGTCTAGTGCAAGATTGGGAAATCTAAAGTAAAGAGATTACCCTTGAAGAACCTTTGATGAATAGCAAGTCCAGCCACCTTCTCTAGGTCAAAACCAGTTCAAGAACTCAAGAACAAACCCCCCAAGCCCCTCAAAGTCGAAGCAAGGTGTGATGGTGTGTGTCTTAGTGCAAAACTAAGGTCAAAACACACTTTCTGGGCCTCTAAACACACACTAGGGATGAGAGAGAGGGAAATATAGAGAGAGAGAGTATATGATGGATGTATATGTATATAATCTCTGGTTTTTTGTTCAAAACCTCCAACCCTTGATGATGGAAGAAGAAGGATCCTTATATAGGCCAAGAGAGAGCTTGAAGCTTCTCCAAGAAGCTATATCAAAAAGGGTCAAAGGGGCAAAGGTTCAAGGCTTCTTGAGGAAGCTTGGACAGCTGGCCAAGCTTCCCGAAGAAGCTTGGCCAAAGGTTCAAGCTTCTAGAAGGAGAAAGGGGGTCAAAGGCTTAAAAAGGCCACCCCCGTGCATGGGGAGTAAGGTCTGTGCATCCCAGCTGGCACAGCTGGCATGCACCAAGCCTGGGGGGTGCAAAAGGTTCACACCGGCCAGCAAAAGAGATCACCGGCCAAACAAAATGCCGGTCGGCCTCATAAAATACCGACCGGCCATTGGTATAAAGAAACCATGGCCGGTGGCAACAATGACTAGCCGGTGAGGCAAAGGGAAGGCCGATGGGGATTGGGGGTGGCCAAAAAGCCATTCCCTATCCCTCAGAGCAAAAGCACAAGCATTTGGTGCAAAACCAAACGCAAAACAGACGAGTTGAGAGATCCTAAGGCAAGGCACGCAGCCGAGGCCTCCAGGAACTCAAAACGAACACGATCATGGATGATCACCGAGTGTTCAAGCGGTGACGTCCAAGTCTTGAGAACGGTCAAAAATGGGGTGTCTACAGTCGCATGTCTTTTCTCAAAAATTAACTAGACCCTTAGAACCTATGAATTATTTATTGTCTGTATCTACGCCATCTGGGGGTTCTATAGTATGTGCTTATGTTTATCCAGCATGTGATATTCTGATTGGTGATATGACATTGTATGTTGATTTATTGCCTTTGGGGATTGATCATTTCGATTGCATATTGGGTATGGACTGGTTAACGAAGTACTATGCAACTATTGACCGTGTGAATAAGTCTGTTATATTTCGTCCACTTGGAATACCTGAGTTTGTGTTTACTGGGAATGGGGTAGTTCCTCCCCCATACTTGATTTCTGCCAAAAAAGTTGTTAAACTGCATAGGAAAGGATGTAGAGGATATATGTGTTGTGTTGTGTTTTGACGTGACTTCTAATAGTCCTGATGTAGAGAACATCTCTGTAGTTAATGAATTCTCTGATGTATTTCCAAATGAATTGCCTAGAGATTTAATTGATAGGGAAATTGAGTTTACTATTAATGTTGTACCCAAAACACAACCGATTTCCAAAACCCCATATAAAATGTCGACTTCTGAACTGAAAGAATTGAAAACTCAACTTCAGGAATTGTTAGACAAGAAGTTTATTCGCCCAAGCACTTCACCATAGGGTGCTCCAGTTTTATTTGTCAAAAAGAAAGACGGATCTTTGAGGCCCTGTATAGACTATCAGGAATTGAACAAAGTGACTATCAAGAACAAATACCCACTACCCCGAATAGATGATCTATTTGACCAACTTCAGGAAGCACAAGTGTTCTCCAAAATAGACCTTAGATCCACCACTAGAAAAAGGGGCATTGGACACAGAACAATTTGCGACAGTTTAAGTGTCGTCGCAAAAGGCAAGCTTTTGCGACGACAGTTAATGATGTCGCAAAATTATTATTTTTTTTGCGATAGAAAAACTAAGTCCGTGGCAAAAAGTAAGGTTATATGCGACGGTATGTTAAACGTTGCAAAATTTTTCTGTCCTTAATTTTATTTTTATTTTTTGCAACACTCTTTTGGCAATCTGTCGCAAAAGTTTATTTTTTGGCCCATTCATTCGTGACGGGCCTTAACATCGTCGCAAATGGTAATTCCTGAATTCACGCCGAACCCCCCTCCCACTCTCCCTCTTTCCCAATTTTCCCAAACTCTCTATAATCTCTTGGGATTATAAAAAAAAAACCATTCAATATTTTACCCTAATCTCACTGCTCTCTCCCTCCCTCTTACCCAGTCGTCACTCTATCTCTCTTTGGCCACCATTGAAGTTTAAGCTTTGAGCTTCAACCGAGTAAGATCAATTGGTTTTTGGCATTATCGACCTAAAATAGAGATAGATCAGTTGATTTTCTGTATCAACCGCTACATAGAAGACGAAGAGAAAGGAAGGGACGAGAGACTCAGCGAAGAATAACACTTCCTGCCTTAAATCAGGTTTGGAGATTCAAACTAGGGTTTTAATTCGGGGATCTTAGAGGAAAAAAAATCATTGGGGATTTCAATTGAAAAGGTAGGGTTTTGATTAAGAACTAACAAAATTAGTTTTTTATATTGTGGAATTGGTTTTTTTTTTTTTTTTTTTTTTTTTTTTTTGCTTCAATGTGAGTTGGTAAAAGTTGAAATCTTTGAATCTTGTGAAATTGGTTTCGTTTTTGTTCCTCATTTTTAATTTTTCTTTCTTGTTCTACTTTTGAAGGAAACATGGTTTTGGTTTTGCTCATTTTTGCTAGTTTTTGTTCATTTATTATTTGATTTTTTTATTGTTCTTTCTTTTGATTTTTCCCCCCATTTTTGGTTTTTTCTTGTTCAACTTTTGAAGGAAAAATGGTTTTGGTTTTGTTCATTTTTGTTACTAGTTTTTTTTTTCAATTATTATTTGATTTTTTGATTGCTTTTTTTTTTGAATTTTTCCCTTTTTTTGTTTGTTCTTGTTTTTTCGTTTTTGTTTCTGGTTTTTATTTTTTTCCCCTCCCAAGAAGTAAATTAGCAAGTGTTAAGTGCAAGTTTGGTTTGATTTTATGTTCTCTTTCTCCCTTCTTTCCTTTTGTCTTTCATCATATCTTCTCTCTAAAAACCTAAATTGCTTTAATTTTTTTTTTTTTGCTATTTTTTTTTATTTTATTTATATAAACCTGAGATTTATGAAGAAGCTTATGAGGCATCTGATGTGTATCCTTTTGTAGTTTTAATTTGTTATTTTTTCCTAAGAGAAAGTGTAGAGTTGGGTTCAATACTATGTGTATCTCTGTTTCTTTTTTTATTTTTTGTTATTTTCTTTCATAAAATGGATAGTTTTGGGGGCAATTAACAGTTCAGTGTATAGTTGTAAAAACTATTTCAAATTAGTGATAAACTTTACAAATTTTACTAATTGAAATGACTTTTCCATGAGTTAGTAATTTCTTTGGGAAAAAAAACATTGATTTATTAATTCCCCTATTTTATTATTTTTTATTTTATTTATTGTTATCCCTCAACTTCTCTCTCTAATACTTACGAAGGCGTCTTCAATCATGGAGATAGAGTGTGTGTTGCAGTTTCCACTATACCATGTGGATCATTGCCCCTAAAAGAGCCTACGTTTGGGAGGGGATGTATCACTTCAGATCCCTAAGATATCAGATACGTTTTTTAAATTCAAATGTCTCCAGTGTTTTTAGAATTCCATGCTTGTGTTGTTTGATCTGCAAGTAGAACCTATAAAAATTAAAGTAAAAATAAAAAAGAGAGAATTTTTCTATAAATCTTAGTTCTAGACGAATTTTAAACAGAATCTGGTCTATATTGCATCTCTAGAGGAAATTTTACAACTTTTAAAAATATGGGCATAATTTCTTCTCTCATGATATCATTCTTTTTTCTTTTCTTTTTTTTAATATTCTAATGTTCTTAATTTTGGATATTTAGAATATAGCTTAGTTGTATCAAGCCCTTTTTTCTTTGTCAAACCTTCACCAAAAAAAAAAAAAAACCTCTTTAGATTTTTAATATATTTTGATCCACATAATCTGATTTGCTTTTGGAATTGAATCAACTGCATTATTGGTAACCACTGGAAATAAGAACCTCAAAATGAAATTGGTGGGTATTGAATTAATTCAAAATTAAACATGATCACAATTGCCGTAATAGTTTAAGTAGTGACTTTGGGCAAATTATAACCACTTTTCTTGTATACTCTTTTGTTGTGAACCTACTTAAAGTTCAAATTCTTGGTAACTGGTGAATTATGTGTTTCAATAAATTGGTATTGTTCATCAAATGTTCTATGGGTCTTTTGATTTCTGTGTTTTCAGAGGATCTTTGTTTTGATTCACATCTGTCTCTGATTTTCCCGACATTGAAGAAACTCTAATGCCTGTTTTGATATTTGAACTTATTGCAGCCTCGAGATTGTCTAATTGGATTTAGCAGTGAAGATGACATTATTTCTTCCAAGAGCTTTTGTTCGAAATACTTGAGCTTGCCACCATTCACATTAGTAGGTAAGCTTCTTCTTAATTTTATGATAATATAATTTTGGAGAAGTGGTAATAGAGAAGTTATGCCTTATATTTAGAAATCTCTGAGTATTTGCAAATAATCTGGAAACTAATTAATGTATTAATAAAATTAATATGTCATTTTTATTTAATCTTTACCTCTCTTTTTTTTTCAGTTTGCAGATATGACAATTTTTATGGGTTGTTCTAAAATTTTCTTCTTTTATAATTAAATGGACGCTAAATGTATATTTGTTCCAACTTCAATTCGTTAATCATAAGTGTATTTTAAGTTCATCTAAAATAGCTTTGTTAAAATAGCTATTACTACATGTGTTTGATTGACTTTATTGAATGTGCAGGGTGATCTTGTATACTTTAAAGAGACAATTATTTATGTTAATTGTTTTACCAGCAATCAAGATCTTATGAGAAAAACTATTGATCAAATGAGATGTTTAATATAGTTCACAATCTGAATTCTAAATGCTTGTCAGTGTTGCCATCATATCTACAAATCTTATAATTGTGTGGGACTTGCATCACTACTGCTATATTTATTAAACAGAACAAAATACTTGATTTTTTTTTTCCTGGTATCATTTCTGATTTTTTGTGCTGAGAATATTTCTTATACATAGTGGGTGTTTTGGGAAGTGGGTTTTTTTAGTTGTAGGATATTATTGGAGAAATTTTTTTTTTTTGTTTTTTGGGAAGATAGTTGAGTTTTTTTGTGGTTGGATGTGACGTTTGTGAGAGAAAAAGTGAAATGATTATGGGGTTTGATGTGATATTTTGTTTGGATTTTTTTTTTTTTTTTTTTTTTGTAACCAATTCGTCTTTTAGTGAAAAAAAAAACCAAAAAAATCTTTCCCAAACACCGCCATAGTTTTTTGGCTAAAATCACCCATATAGTGTACATATGAGAACACTTGACCACTGAGGCATCCAGATATATCTGCATATACAAATAGATTAAGTACCTAATTCAATTTCAGAATGATCAATCTAAAGCCACTAAAATGATCAAGCATCCTTGGCATCGTTGTTGCCGCCAATGATTGGTCAGGTTGTTTGTTTCGTGATGTCACTGCCGCTCTAGTTGCCAATCTCAGTACTTTTCTCATACTTCTCCTCCTTAATTTCATAACTAGATTCTTGATTTTATTTCATTTCATTTATGGGTATAGAATTCATGAGTCTGTTCATAGGATTACAAGAAGCAAATTTCTTAGGTAAAATGGGTACCTCTACTACAAAGTTTTTGTGTTAAAACTCAATTATCCTTGAGTCCTTTTCTTAGGCATGCTTGTTTTTTACTTTTTTTTTTTGGGTTCATTTTCTATCTTCTCTTCTTTTGAGGAGGTGCCTCTTCTCTAATATGTTTTTTATATATCTTAGCAAATTTGTTTCCTATAAAATATTAACTAACTGAGCTGTGAGGTAGCCCAAAAAAGAAATGTACGGTTTAGAAGTAAAAATATTGCCTCTTCCTCCCTTAGTAATATAAGTTGACAAAACTGAAACAACTTAAAATGACCCCATTTCAACTTTTTGGTGTCAGTAGGCTACAATAATACCTTCAAGGATGACAAAAAACAAAATCTCACCGCTTCATGCATAGAAAAAATCCTTTTTTGAGAATTATTTGGCAATATCAAAATGTATATTCTGATTGAGAACATCTTGAAATAAGCTGGTGAAAATCT
This sequence comes from Camellia granthamiana, assembly GCA_036172215.1. Taxonomy (NCBI): domain Eukaryota; kingdom Viridiplantae; phylum Streptophyta; class Magnoliopsida; order Ericales; family Theaceae; genus Camellia; species Camellia granthamiana. The sequence goes on from CM069907.1 coordinate 66,917,756, forward strand.
AAAAGTAGATATTGATAGTGCAAAGAGCAATATGAGGAAAAAGTAAAAGAAATGTGTACTTTCATTTTGAAACAATTTGGTATTATGGCATACCTTTGGGAATCACTGGCAATATTTGCTCCTGAATATGTAATATTTGTGAAGCAACCATCACATGGCTTAATCCTAGCCTATTATGGCTTATCTTTTGGCAAAATAAGAGGCAATTACACAAGAACTCTGAAGCCTATGTAATTCCCCTATTTAGTCCACTAAATCCGAAAGTAATGATTCCTTGACCATTAACTGAAGCCTTTTGTCTAGAGTTTTTGATTGTATTATAATATGGATGTGAGACTAATTTGGGTATTACTGAGCTTGGTGAGAATCATGAGATGGATGACATAGTTGAGGACATAATTGGGAAAGTATGTGCAGATGTGAGAAAGCTGATGCATGTTTTGGTTACATTTTTGGTCCAATAAGTGGTAAATACTTGTGCCACTCTCTCTCTCAACAAAGTCCCCAGAGTAGTAGTTATCATGGCATGGCTGTAGTGGACCATAAATGTTTTTAGAGACATATGCATGGGATTAGTGTTGGTGCAACATGATGCATAATAAATTTGCAAATATGGTAGATCTGTCAGTTGGTTGGGCTTAATTAAAAAATCTATCCTTCGGTATCAAATCATTATTTGCTTGCTTGAGGGGTACACAAATATTGACCCTATTTGGTGTAGCATGAGAAAATCATTAACTTGAAGTTTTCTCCTTTTCATTTCCCTTAATTTTGCCTCGTACCACAAGGAGCAGACTCAATGTCAACTACCTTCTATGTGGTAATCTTTTAAAGCCAGCTTGTGGAGAATCATGGTTGACCCAAATGATTCAATTGTGAAGACAAGCCACAGTACCACCTGGCATTTGTTGAACTAATTAGAATGAGTGAGGAATTGGATCATTTCTAGAACAATTTATGTGTTTTAGTGTCAAATCTTTGAAATAACTTTCTTTTATCAAGCTTTATTTTAGCACCTTGCAATATAATACTGAGGTAGCATCTTCTACTTGTAGATTAGCGATAGAGGATTTTCATGGCTTACAGGAGCAAGTGATGAGTATATCTTCTAGAAGCCATAAAATGGTGGTTCGTGTACAACGCATTGAAGCTACACTTGCTCCACTTGAGAAGGTCATACTGGCCCAAAAAAGCCACTTACATTTTGCTTACACAGTTGGTATGGCTTATGCACCTATTTTTAATGTTTTCAATGCTAGTATCTATTTCTATATAGATATAAGTATCTAAATCATTTGTAAGCTTGTTTTCCGAAGACAATATTTTCGATTTCATTTCATTTTTTTCCAACAACTACACTTGTTTCTTGAAAGGTGATCATTCGACGGGTCCGTTATGCTTTTGTGATTTAAGTTTGTTGGGATATGACTATTGACAGCTTAGAAAGATGTAGTGCAAGTGCATTTAATAAGAAAGTGCCATCCGCAACACTGTAGATTGGTCCAACTTTTAAGCCTAACACTTAGTTACGGATTTATTTATGCTTAACTTGATTTTGTAGGCAACTATTGATCCTCAATGTTAGGTTTTCTTTTTACCACATTAATTTTGCTAGTTTTTCATGTGCTTCATGGAATGCAGTTGCTTTGCAGGTTATAATTGGCATTCTCATCCCCAAAATGAGCAAAATCACTTTATTTACGGTGACTTGTCAAACTTTATGATGGATTCCTATGAAGAATGTAGTGATCCACCACGTCTTCAGATGCAACCCTTTTGAGTACGCGATGATATCTTCACATATCGATATTAGAGCTTACTGTTGATATTAAAACAAGTTATAATTTATATGTTTTTTTATTTGTATTGTCGATACTTTTATTTTGCTTTAGATACAAATATAAGTTCTTGAATATAAAAAATTATTAGTATTGTTGGAAGATGTTTTATATATTTTTGTAAAGAATATATGGTTAACAATTGTTACAGAGTACATATATACATATGATTTTGTGAATGTGAATGTGGATGCAGATGTGTGTGGATGTGAATGTATTTTATTTTAGAAATTATTAATAATTTATATAGGGAATTAATTAATAAAATATATATTGATTTTATGAAAATAATTGTATCGCAGCAATCATAAACCATCGCTAATGTAATCATCATTTCCTTATATTTTATTAGCGACGGGTTAACCTATCGTGTATACATATTAGTTCAAATCTTTAGCAACAATTTAAACTGTCGCAAATATGGTATTAATTTAATTTTACATTTTTGCGACGTTTTAGATCGTCGCTAATAATACTTTTCGCAATGGTTTAAACTGTCGCAAATATGATATTAATTTAATTCTACTCTTTTTGCGACGTTTTAGACCGTCATTAATAATACTTTTCGCGACGTCAAATACCGTTGCTAAAAATGTTTTGGCAATGGCAACCAACATCGTCACTAAAAGTGAAGTTTTTTTCTCATTTTTTTGTGTCAGGTTAAACCGTCGCAAAAACCATTGATTAACCGTCACTACAAGAAAGCGACGGTTTGTAACCGTCGCAAATACTTTTTGTCACACTCCCTTCCGCCACCCCCCATTTCCCGTCGCTACGCCGTCGCAAAAAGTCTTTTGCGACGATATGTGAACCTTTTGCAATGTTTACGACCGTCGCAAAAGTTTCAATTTTTAGTAGTGATCTAGGTATCACCAGCTAAAAGTTAAGGCATAAAATATAGAGAAAACTGCATTCAAAATTAGATATCGACACTACGAGTTTTTGATAATGCCATTTGGGGTAACCAATGCACCTGCTGCGTTTATAGACCTAATGAATCGGGTTTTTAAATAATTTCTGGATGAATTTATAATTGTGTTTATTGATAATATTCTGATCTACTCAAAAGCAGGAAAGAGCATGAGAATCATTTGTGAACTGCCTTACAAATTTTGAGAGAAGAAATTATATGCAAAATTTTCCAAATGTGAATTCTGGCTTGACAGCGCAGCATTTCTGGGACATGTGATCAACAAAGACGGCATATCAGTGGATCCACAGAAAATTGAGGCCATTGTAGACTGGCCAAGACTAACCAATATGACAGAAATCAGAAGCTTTCTGGGACTTGCTGGCTACTACTGCAGATTTGTAAAAGACTTCTCTAAACTTGCCATGCCATTGACACAGTTAACATAGAAAAATGTATTATTTGATTGAAATGATCAAAGAGAGTCTGCCTTTCAAGAGTTGAAGACCAGGTTAGTAAGAGCACCAATTTTGACTTTGCCTAATGGTACTGATGGATTTCAAATTTACAGTGACACCTTGTACAAAGGTTTGGGGTGTGTGCTAATGCAAAATGGGAAGGTGATTGCTTATGCTTCTCGGAAACTTTGACCACATGAAAAGAATTATCCGACCCACGACCTTGAACTTGCAGTTGTGATTTTCGCTCTAAAAATCTGGCGCCATTACCTTTATGGAGTGACTTGTGAGGTGTACACTAATCTCAAAAGTTGAAATATTTCTTTACCCAAAAAAAACTCAACCTGAGATAGAGAAAATGGTTAGAATTGATAAAGGATTATGATTTGCAGATTCTATATCATCCGGGGAAAGCCAATATTATTGCAGATATATTGAGCAGAAAATCAATAGGGAATTTGTCATGTTTGCTCACCGGTTAGAAAGAGTTGTTATGTGACTTGGAGAAGAATGAGATTGAAATTGTATTGCATGAACAGAGGGGATCTTAGCCGCCATTTCCGCACAACCTACAATCATTGAAGAGATTAAAGAGAAACAACTTGAAGATGAGTTCTTGAAGAAAATTCTTAATGAGATTGACTCAAAACCAAAACCAGGATTTGTGTTGGAGAACAATGTGTTGAAATTTCAGAGTCGACTTTGTGTGCCAGATTGTCTGGAGTTGTGAAAACGAGTTATGGCCAAAGCTCACAATTCAAAATTTGCTATGCATCCGGGTAATACAAAAATGTACAAAGATTTGAAGCAAAACTTCTGGTGGCCTGGAATGAAGAAAAGTATTGCTGACTATGTGGCTAGATACTTGCATTGCCAACAAGTGAAAGTCGAACATCAACAACCCGCTGGCTTGCTATAGCCGCTTCCAAGACTGAAATGGAAGTGAGAGCATATTACCATGGACTTCATTGTTGGATTGCCTCGCTCTTTTCGAGGTATGGATTCTATTTGGGTAATTGTTGATTGTTTGACTAAGTCTGCACATTTCTTACTTGTTAAAACTTTTTATAATGCAAACAAATTGGCTAACATGTATGTGAATGAGATTGTGAGATTACACGGTGTGCTAGTATCTATTGTATCTGACAGAGATCCCAAGTTTACTTCAAGATTCTAGCAGAGTCTACAGCACACTTCGGGAACTGAGTTGAGGCTGAGAAGTGCATATCACCCGCAGACAAACGGCCAATCAGAAAGAACGATACATACATTGGAAGATATGCTTAGAATTTGTGCCCTAGATTTCCAAGGCAATTGGGAGACCTACTTACCATTGGCCAAATTTGTGTATAATAACAGCTATCACTCAAGTATTGGGATGGCTCCTTATAAAGCTCTGTATGGTAAGAAATGCCATTCTCAAATTTGTTGGGCCGAGATAGGTGATAGACCTTTGTTAAGACCGGAAGTGCAAGAAACAACAGAAATTGTGAAATTGATTCAGCAAAGATTAAAAACTACACAAAGCTACCAAAAGAGTTATGCGGATGTCCAAAGAAGGGATTGAGAATATAAAGTCAAGGATCATGTATTCATCAAAGTCACTCCTATGAAAGGAAAAACACGGTTTGGAGTAAAAGGCAAGTTGGCACCGATATATGTTGGGACATATGAAATTCTTGAGAAAATCAATCCGGTGACGTATCAGGTAGCCTTACCGCCGGTCATGGAACATATGCGTAATGTTTTTCATGTCTCAATGCTTCGGGAATATCTATGAGACCCACTTCATGTGATTGAACCAACTCATTTACTTCTAAAAGATGACTATACGTACGAAGAGAAGCCAACATAGATTCTTAACCGCCGAATCAAAAGACTGAGGAACAAGGAAATCCCACTTATAAAGGTTGATCGGCAAAACCACGGAGGGACCTATGCAACTTGGGAGACTAAAGAAGATATGATGAAAAGATACCCTGACTTATTTTCATTGGATACGGTGTTCTTTCAAAACGAAGGTAATTCGAGTTTGGACGACCAAACTCTTTAATGGAAAAAGACTGTAACAACCCAGATCTATGATTAGTCGATAAACTATGATTAATTATGCCTAATGAGTAATTAAGATGAAATTCTTAATTAATTGCATGTATGTGGCATTATTTGTGTTTATATCTGTCAACTGTAGAAATATCTAGTTGTGTTTCTGTTTTGTTCTACGAATTGAGGGCCTTATTGGCATTTGATCATGAAATTTATTTGGATTATGTGTTATTGGCGATTTTTAGGAAATTATGGTAGGTTTAATTGAAATTCGATTCGGAACGAATTAAATTAGACTAATTAATGCTCATTTGGTTAGTTTAAGCCAAGGTTAATTAAGCTTCATTAATCATTCCTATATAAGGCTTATATGACTCAAGACACCCAACTACACACTCTCATTCCCTCATCTTAAGCAAACAAAACGTGTGAGAGAGAGAGAGAGTAGAGTAGAGAATTGAGTTCAAGCAAGAGGTGTTAAAGAATTCAAGGAATTGGCTTGGAACCTTAGTGAATTCACCAACTAGAGCTTAATTAAGAAGTTGAGGTAGGAATTCCACCCTTGAATTGTATACTTATGATGTCTAAACCATGAATTCAAGAGAATTTAGTTGGGAAATGCAAGAATTGAGCTAGTGAAGTAAGAAGGAAGAGCATACCATGCATGCAAACACATTTTCTTCTATCTTGAGCTTAATTGTTAAGAATTCTCACATGCATGCACCAAGTCTACCACAGTTTTGAGAATTCATCATGTTTTCCATCAATTTGCCTTATTTGATCATGATTTGGAAGCTTTGAAGTCAAGAGATTACATACATGATTTGTTCTCAACTTTTCAAGTTTTATTTCACACAATTGGTATGCTTTTGGGCCTTGATTTTGCGAAATGGTTTTGAATTCTTGATGTTTGACAAGTTTACACAAGTTTCCTTAAGTTTTTGGCCCAAAAGGATGAGTTTTGATGTGTTGAATTCGAGTTTTGAACTTGGTAGAGCAATCTGGAAATTTCAGATTCTGTCTCTTCGCTCGAGCGACAGATATTGCGCTCGAGCGACCACTTTGTGTTTTGCACCTCCGCTCGAGCGACCAAAAGTTGGCTCGAGTGTAAAATGCTTGCTCCCAGAATTTTACACATTTTGCAGACCGTTCGAGCGACAAGAGTTGCGCTCGAGCGAAAACCTCAATCTCACGCTCGAGTGACGATCGAGCGTACGTTGAGCGGAAAATTCAAGCAACCAGTACTTTTGCAAAGTTTGCAAACCACTTGAGCGAATGAAGTTGCGCTCGAGCATCCACTCACATGTTTGAATGTCCGCTTGAGCGAGGCCCTTGTTTCCAGCATATTTGCCGAAGTGTTTTTAAGTGCATTTTAGCATCCTCATTACATCCTACGCATTCCTAGGCCAAGATTAAGACATAATAATGAAGATAAAAAGTAGAAACACACTAGGATAAGAAAGAACTAAGTTAAAGATTCTGGGTGTGTAATTCGGTACGTATTCGTTTTGTATCTATGTAGGTCACATACTGTAAGTTAACTGATTTGTCTGCTTTGTCTGTTTACTTTGGAGCCATCTATGAGTAATAATTTTGTAAAGCTATGTTTATGTTTAAGTAATTTTTTATATGATATGATATGGCAAGAAATGCTCTGTTTTCTTTCATGTTATGCTCTGAATCAATGAATGATTGTCCATATATTGAAAAGTATCTGTGGCATCTTTAGCACAAGGCCCTAGCCCAAGGGTAACAATACCATGGTCTCATGGCCCTTACCCGAGGGTAATAATATTATGGTCTCATGGCCCTTGCCCGAAGGTAACAATACCGTGGCTCAAGTATGTTACAAATTCCCAGTACTAGAGGTTCCTTAATGGAACTGGCAAGCATGACCCATTTATGCTCTTTATACTTGATTTGTTAACGCTAAGGGATGTACCATGTATGATTAAGCATGAACTCTGATTTCTGTGTATGATTTAAATAAGAATATGAATATGAATCTGTTTCTAATATGAAGTCTGTTTTCTGGATCTGTTATGGGACATCATTCATTAAACCCCTTTACTTTGTTATTATTCACTGGGCTTCTGCTCACTATTTATATTATGTATGTAGGTGACCAGGTGCGTGACCAAGCCCAAAGTTGACGACCTGGACCTTGGGTTTTGTCAGCCAGCCCTTGTGCCTCCCAGAGAGGCTCCTGGTTATAAAAGTCTAGTTTTGTAAACCATGTCAAGAATGTTTTATTATTTTCTTTTTGTTTATTTGTACACTGGGCAAAGTCCCTTTTGATAATACTTGTACAGTATTGTATGACTTATGTGGATGTAATGTAAAATATGTATATTTCATATATAAAGTTTTAAATTATCTGTCTCATGTAAGTCTGCACAGCTCAATGGACTATGTATGCTTTTATATTTGCTTCTGCATCCCCTTATTCTATGTTAATCTAAAGAGAGGCCTTTGGTAATCCAAGTATTACTGGCCGGTTACAATGCTAAACCTATAGGGGTGGGTTTGGGTCGTGGCAGCTATGTTAAATAAGTTTGATGTTCATGATAATTATTGGCTGCAAAGCATTTTTCAGTTGAAAAAAAAATTAGTTAGGGCACATGTTAGGTGAACATGGTCAGCAAGGATAAAGAGCACACAACTTAGTGAAAACTTAAATGCTGATTTAGAAGATTACTTGAGATCATATACAATTTGGTTCAATTTTGCACTCACTTTGAAAGGGTACTTAATGAGAAGCGATATAAAGAATATAAAGCTGAGTATTCATATAAGTTGCCCAGGATAAAAGTCTGAGCTATGATGTTGATTCGAGCAGGAAATGTTTTCATAAAGGCTATCTTTGAAGAATTTCAAGATGACTATGTGGGTTCACTTGAGTTATATGTAGCAAATCGTGTTCACAAGGATGATTGTTTGTTTTATATCATGAAGTGTATCAACAGTTTACAATGCGTGAAGTGAAGAAAGAGAAATATGGTAATTTGTCTTGTTCTTATAGGTTGTTTGAGATGAGAGGAATATTGTGTAGTCATGTTATTAAGGTTCATAAAGATGAAATTATCATAATGGAAATTCCAAAGCAATAAATCCTGAAAGGTGGACCAAATTAGCAAGAGCTGAATTGTCCAAGATTACAAAGGACGCAACATTCAAGTTAACCCTAAGTTGAACAAAGCAATAGATACAAGGTCATTGTGCTCCTCTTCACTATGACTTCATCCTAGGCATCTAAATTGGAAGAAACATATGAAGATTGTGTTTAGGAAAGGAAAAAATTGTTTCCACTTGTTCAAAGCAAGTTGCATCTATGTATCACCAATAGACCACTTGATATGAATGATGCTAGCTCTACAATGAGAACAATGAAGGCAGTGAAAATGTCATTCAAGTGAAGGGACTAAAGAAAACAATTGACCCCATCCGTGGAAAGCGACAGATTAAAAGTAGCCTGAAAAAGGCATTGAAGACTTCAAGAAATAAAAAGCAACATGTTCAGGTATTATTTAATTTTTTTTTTTTTTTTTTTTGTTATTATCTTTACATTAATTTATGCTACTTCGTTTCATATAATTTTACTTTATAGGATGTACAAACATCTTCAAATATGCTCCCACATGTGATGTCATGATATGCTCAAGTACCAACTTTAATGCAGGTATCACTTAATTTTTTGTGTTCTTATCTTTACATTCTTTAATTTATTCGAGTTCTTTTCAAATAATTTCACTTTATAAGATGTGAAAATATCTTTGAATATATTCCCACATATGATGCAACCATATGTTGAAATACCAAATTCAATGCCTTGGGCTTAATATACTAACTTCCAAACCTTATTTCAAGGATCTACTTTGTTTAATCATCGCAATGCTCAACCAACACACATTATAGTCAGGTATGTAATATGAATTATGGTGGATATCCTTCAATATATGATTTGAACTCGTTCTGATTATGTTTTTTCTTCATAGGTTGCCAATCTAAACATTATTTAGAATTTCCATACACCTTCAAATCCAAAAATTCTTGGAGACCAATGAAGATTGTTACAAGTGAAAGATTTTTATTAATGTTGTTGATGACAAGCTATTGATGACTTGAACTATATTGTAACCATCAAATGGTTTTTTCGGTCAAACTTAAATTTGGGAATGTTTATTGTCAATTTGGATTGTGAACATTTCTATTGCTACATGGTGGATTGAATCCTCGAAGTGGTGTTTCTATTGTTATGGAATTTTGTTTTGGGGACAATGAAGAATCTCTCCCAAGAGTTGATTTTGTAGGACCCATTGTTGATGAGCATGTTTGATGATGTTTCTTGACTATGAATTGAGTGCTAAATTTTTTTTTTTTTTTTTTTCTAGTTCTATAAGGAGGGTATGGGATTGTTTACAGGGGTGTATTAGAGGACAATACTGTGGGATGCCTTTTTTGGGGTTACCAAGTGCACCCGACAATTCAAACTTCTGATTTCTGATCTGCTATCACTAGTGCAATGTGAAACAGAAAATGAGAGTCCAAATCTAGTAACTTTTATAGAAAATTCATTTTATTGCAAAACATTGCCAGAAATGGACTACATCACCAGATTTCAGAGTTGCCACTTAATTTTTTGGGAGAATTAAGAAACTCGTGACTCGTGCCAAAGGCTAAGTGTCTTAGCTCGAGAACTTAAGTATGAGAAGGAAAGGTCATTAATTGAGCATCTCACTCACCAATCAAAGATCGGCCTCTACTAAGTCATAATGTGGTTTTATAATCAATGTATATCTACATTCTAATTATTAATAATGCTACCATTACTATCTGAGGCATGCAAATATAGATTGTGTCATTAATTTTGGTTATGCTCTGACTTCATGTGTTTTGAAAAGGGTTTTTCTTGAACAAAATACACAATATAAGAATCATCTACATTCCAAAATAAATAACACAATCTTCATCCACCACATTCAAACAGATATCTCACTTAAGCACTTAGCCACACGATATAGCTACAGATATGACAAGGAACACGAACATGCAATGTGCTAAAGCTCAAAATGCTCACCAAGTACTTTAATGTGAGTCCCAAGACATGTACAGATTGGCAAATATGCATGATTCTATATACAAAATTACTAATGCAATACATATATAACATGCATCTAGGAGTCCAAATACTAAGACGTGACATGAGCATCATCTCAAGACATGGATTTATGCATGTTTTCATCTTTGAAGATATTAAATCCCACAAATGCAGATGAATCGGACTTGAATGCATAAAAAAAATGGATGCAATATATAGGTATGATAAAGAAAAGACGATGCAATACCAAAAGTGGGTAAATAAAAAGGTTAGAAAGACATTGGGTTAGAAGATTATTACAACAATTCGAATAAGAAAATGGGGGAAAGAGAGATTATTACAATAATGAAGTGATTCAGCCTAACTACTGTTGAATCTAACAAATCACAATGAATAAAGAAAAGAAACAACCCAAGAGCTCCAGTGTAATGCCCCCAAATTAATTAAATTAATACACTTCTCATAACTTGATAAATCCAAAATCTCTCCAAGCCAAACCAAAACGTTAATCTCAAAAGTCCTCTTTTCCATTGAACTGCATATCAAATATTACAATTTTCATATTCTTGTCTTGGTAAAAATAACATTTACATAGTTTAAGAAACTAGAGAATAAAAATAATAATGCCTTAATGGCCTACAAACATCAAGGCAAGGCCTTGTTACAACAAAATGGACATGCGGTCCCAAACATATACACTTGAAACTTTCACGTAATACATCTATGAGCCTTCGTGCTCCAACAAAACAAAGAAATCCACCTCCTTCTCATAGGGGTGATTGCACGTCATCAATTCCTGAAATTGTTAGATAGGAATGAGCTAGATGCCCAGTAGAAATACTTTTAACAAAGTGTCTAATTATTTGAAAATCCATATGGCATTATCACAACCAAAATTTTTTTTTATTCAACTCATGTTAGGAGTTTAAGCAACAAAACTTAGATATTATAATTTCCATAAAAATCACATTTCAACACCGGTGGGTAAATACACCATGAAGTCCCTAAAGAGAGTCACAAATCACATACACAAGTCATTTTCATTTAAAACCACTCCCACATTTACCGACTATTATATGGCAGGACGTGGGAACCCAAAATCATCCATTTTTTCACTTTTACTGACTACAATACGATAGGACTAGTGGACACCCAAAAACATTTTCTCACATTCGTCCGGCAATAAGCTCATACAAGGCAATTTGGCACCTTGACTTCCCGTGCGAATACCAAATACAACACAACTCAAACCAAACCCGACTCTCTACCCGGACTATAGCGATTCCGGTGTTGACCCGACCCGACCCTTCCCTTGTATCCCGAACTCGAGTTCCATGGTTTCATATTGTTGGTCATGTCTTTTCCTCCTTATTCTTACTTGAGTTTGGCTATTGGGTTGTATCGAGCATGTTTGGAACAGGTTGGTTGCTTGGTTTTCAAACTTTTGTTGCCCAGAATTTTGCTCCTCCGCTCGAGCGGCACTTCTTGCGCTCGAGCGGGCTTTTTGAACTCTTGGTACTTTTGCAGGTCTACAAAACTACTAGGAGAGTGCATTCTACGCTCGAGTGGTTATTTCTACGCTCGAGCGGACTCAACTCGAGCGACCGTTCTTGCGCTCGAGCATTGGTCTATTGTTTGCAAAACTACTAGATATATGTATTCTGCGCTCAAGCATCATTTCTGCGCTCGAGCGGACTGTGCGTATTCAGTTCGCAGCAGCACCTTTTGCATCAATTTTTCACATCTTTTCACTTAAAACCTTAAAGTTGAGACCCTCTCTCTCTGAAACCTACCTTCTCTCTACATTTTCATCTAGATCCGTTGGTTTATCCACCTTAGTGTCTTTAGGAAAAAGGTAGAGCATCTCAAGAGATCTATTTTGATCTGAATAGATCTTGGTTTCAGCATCTTCGAAGCTCCTCCAATTTTTCCTTGGTCTTCTAAGCTTGAGGTAGGGACTTTCTACACTCTCCTATGATTTTTAATTTAGCTATTTGTGGTTATGTAAATAAATGTTGGGATTTGGAAATTTTAGACAAACCTAGGGTTTTGGTTCAAAATCAAAAGAGGCGTTTGCAAATGAAGGTGTTGAAAATGATTATATAAGTGTAGATATGGGGATGTGTTGTGTTGAATTTGTTGATTTTGACACATAGTTGGGTTTTGGATGAAAATGGGATTTTGCCCTAAAATGTCGCAAATGGTTATTTTGTATAAATAAATGAAATTGGTATTGGAAATATAAAATTGGATGAATGTTTATATAAATGGTGGAGTTGGATATGTATTACCTCTCACCTATGGAAATTAGGATAATTTATCTATTTTAAAGATTGTATATCGGTTTAGAAATATTTGTTTTGGGCTATCGGTGGAAAATAGCCATGATTGTTGTAGAAATTGCATGAGGATTAGGTGAATTGAAACTAATGTCTTAGTGGTTGTCATCGAACATGACTGTGTTTTAATACATTGTATATGTATGTTGTTTTGGGAGGAGAAAGTGGATGTACTCTATGTTTGGGAGAAGAAAATGGATGGACTCCATTGAATTAAGTTGGCCTGTTTGTCCATAGTGAAAGTCCCAAAAACGTTATGTATACATGCGTGCCGATTCCCGCGGACAAAATTTCCATAAAATGACAAATGGAAATGTTTGTGTGATGATTATATTGATTTGAGAACCTTTGAGTTGTATCCTCAGTTTGGTTGTTTGTAATAAATGGAAATAACTCAGGAACTGAGATAACATGAGTTGAGATGAAAAGGGGATTAAGGTAGCATGAATTAGCATGGTATGGTTTGCGAAAGAGTTGTAAAGGGTTTGTTTCAGGCATTGTATATACACAGCATATTTATATCTTTGTTAAGATTCATATATTGTGTTAGATTGTTTCTATTGAGCTTTGGCTCACCCTACTTGGAAAAAACCATTTTCAGGTGCTAGTGATATGCTTCCGCCAAGGACTTAGCTTGGGAGGACTATGGAGCTGAAGGCTCAATTTTGTTTATTTTGTGTTTAACTTTTGTACAAGCCTAGGGCTTTATTTGTATTGAGTTTCTGACTCATTTTGTTGTAACCAAGCACAGTCTTGGAAAAATGTAAGCCCTTAGGGCATGTGAATATCTATTTAGCTTTCATTCCTTATTACTACTTGTAATACATGCTATAGATTCAAGATGAACTATTTATGAATGTATACTGCATGTGTCACCTTTTGTATACTAACTCTGATTAATGAAAGCTTCTTATTTCACTTATAGCACTTTGTATTAGTTGTTTGGGGTTGAATTTTGTGATTAATTTGAGGGCGTTACATGGACTCCCATGCTATTTACCACCCCCTTAAAAAAGCTTTCCAAGATTTCCACAAATTCCAATTATTTATACACCCATGAGAACAAAGGTAATATCACCATTCAAATAATTGAGCTATTATGGATACATAATCTTCATATTTCCAAGGAAAAAATCTCAAAAGCTTTCAATTTCATGAGTCTCATGTCAAAATATATCTCATTCTCATAATTCAATTATAAATTTAAAGAATTGAAGGTTAATTGCATTTGAGCATATCATGGTTCAAGTTCAAAAATTAAGATTTTCATTAAATTTGGGGCTTTAGCCCTTCCAATATGTAAAATGCTATTTTTCAACTAAAGTCTTCGTAATCCACAAACAGTAATATAAATTTTGAGAAAATATAGGAGAAATTCCATTTTTGAAATCAAAACCCAATTTTTGTAACCTCAAACATCAATTATAATACCAATAAACATCTTCAAAGTAAAAAGATACAAAGTTAAAAGTAATCCTACCTTCAAGATGAGAGTAGAGATGTTAGATCAAGAGGATTCTTTAGAAAATTCAAAATCCAATCGGTTAAAAATATTGATCTTCACTTGTTTTTCATCTTTATTGCAAGATCCATGGTGGATTGTTGGTGAAAAATGGATGAAATCAAGGTTTTGAGAGCTAGGGTTTCGGGCATAGAGGAGAGGGAGAGAAGAGAGGAAGAAAGAATAAAGATTTTGGGCCAAAAACTCATTTTATAGTGCCTAATATCAACCAGATCGCTTGAGTGGTCAAAGCCTGGCTCGAGTGATGAAAAAGAGCTCCCAGAATCTATGAAATTCACGCAAACCGCTCGAGTGACGAAAAGTTCACTAGAGCGAACCTACTTCCAACATAGATACTTAAATTTCAAACATGCATAACTCTCTAGTCCGGACTCCATTTTAGGTCGTTCTTTTGTCCAAATCGAAGCCTCGGAAACAAGATTTCCAATGGTTCTAACCTCATATCCAAATTCAAAGTGTGGAAAGAAAAAAGGACAAAAGAGTGAAGACTACTCATGAGACAATTATCTGAATCAATGTTTTTGGTCCAATCTTACTTTACCATCATGATACCATCTCAATCAATATTCCAAAATGAACCAAAGAGACTCTAAGTATAATAAATAGAGTTTCAAGAGCAAACTCACTAATCCAATAAGTACAGGTGTTATATCCAAAACTGCCCAGGGGAGCATTCCCCAAAAATTGTTTGTTCTGTTCTTGGAGGGGGATGACCGGCCGCACAAAGAAGTGGCCAGTCAAATTTCTTCTCTAGCTAGGGAACAAGTCAGTACAAAATTCCAGGACACAAGTCAAAAAGGCACTTTCTGGGGGGTGCTCAACCCCTCTGCCTCATCTGTTGACGGGGATCACTCGAGGAAGAGGCGAATAGGCCAATGCCATCAATAATGATAAAACAAGTATTTACAACAGATATTTTACAATAAATCAACAATTAAGTTAATCAAAATCAAAAACAAATTCAAGCCTGTGAAAGGAATAGAATCCTACATCTTCTCTTTGTGAATAAGGGTAAATTAATACCCAAATCCATGTTATTAAGTGGAGAGCGTAGATTAATGCGAATCATTTCTTGGCGGAAGCTTTTGCTTAACAAAATAAGAGATTCATCAAACTCATCAAAAACCTCCTTATCTGGTCATAAAATAAGGATGATGACATCCATTTCTATGTTCACAAATGATTGATAAAAGAGGTTTCAACTTCCTTTGACCCAAAATTTCTTATTTTACTTCCAAAAAACTCAATGAAAAGGGAACACCACTTATCTACACCAAATCGCACAGATCACCTAAGCAATCCTATGGAACAACCCCTAACACTCATGGTAATGGAATAAGGAGTTGAACCACATGGATTAACACACTTGAGAGATAGGATAAATAAGGATAAAGAGTGTAATAATGAGAAAATCTACCATACTTACTGAACTTATGAATTGATGGCTAAAACCACCTACAATCTCATCCAAAAAAATCCAAAATTCATATGAACTAGATAGTTAAACCTAAGAAAAGCAAGGAAAGAAAGAAAAGGCTATCAACTCAATGGATGGGTGGCTAAGGCTACTCCCTCCATATTCATGAGGACTTACAAAAATTACATATTTGAAAATGAAGTTAGAACTTAAAGAAAAAGTAGGGAAAAAATGATCAAAGAAGCAAATGATTCACCTCTTTATGAGGATGATTTTTTTTTTTTTTTTTTTGGTTCACAAACTCTCTTTAAGGTCCCTCAAGAACTCTTAGGTACACTCCCTTAATGTCCAAAAGTCCTTTATCTAGAGCTTAGGATCAAGCTTTAATGGAAGATTTAGTGTTAAACAGTGAAGGTGGTATATCTGAAGCAAGGGAAGAGAATGAGAGAGACAGAGAACTCTCAAGCCTTACTATGCCTTGGACAAGTTTTTCAACCCTTTGAAAAGAGTTGTCGAGCTCTTATATATAGAGCTCAGGTCATAAATATCTGAGATATTTGTGGTAAGTAAGCAAAACATGCTGAAATTCTTGAAAATGCTCTATTCCTGGAACATTCAACCGACCGAGCTTCTTGGAGATCGGCCGAGTACTTTTGTAACCGGCCATCATATGGTGTTCGGCCAGCTAATGGGCATATCGTCAGATCAACAAGAGCAAGTTAGCCTAAATTAAAAGAAGAAATGGGTATTTTAGAGGATTTCATCCTTTCCATTCATTTCCATTATGTTCATCGCTCAATTTGTTTGAAAGAATACAACGCTTTTATTTTGAAAATATAAGCCTCAGAACATTGCAAGAATTTCTGGAATTGCACCACTAAACTTGTTTTTGAAAGAAGTTTCCATTTTGGTCAATAAACATTTTGTCTAAAACAGGCACCGATGGTTTAAAGCTTGACCTTTAGGCTTCTTGACGTGGAATTTGTAAGGATTAACACATCTTGTCTTCATCATCAGGAACTCAAAAAGGAGCACCCAAGTCTCAAGGCTAGTCAAAAATGGGGTGTCTACAAATACTAATGTGGTTGTCAAGAATTTGCTCAATAACAAGTGTAGTGTTTGAATTCTTAGTCCCATAAACATGCACAATAACTCACTCAACTATGTGTATTTGATTTGAAGGTATGGCTTTATTAATCATGCTTGCATGCATTTCTGACTAATTATTGTTGAATGAAATGGAATTCACTAATTGATGCTAAAAAACAAGAGAGGGGGGGGGGAAGGACCATGCTAACTTACTGTGCCCATTTAGGTTCATTAAGAACTAAATAATGCTGGAAATAAGAATTCCATTACACTTCTATATTTAACTATATATTTTCACATATTTTAATACCCTTTTTACACATCCATTTATGATGATTGGCATTTCCAACACACACACACACACACACACACATAAAATGATTGTGTGGCATATGTAGTCTAATGTAGCACGAAATTTGAAATTGCATAGCATTGAAAAATATGGATGATTGGGGTCATTTGTTGACTCCTCAAGCTCTCTGAGAGTGCTATTCAAAAAATAATAATAATAATAATAATAAGGCTCTTTGAGAGTGTACCAATTTGTTCAAAACAGAGCGATGTTCATTTGCTGTCACTTACCATATCCAACAAAAAAAAGTAACGTTATACAAATAAATTTTAGATATATATAAAAAGTTTAGAGCAACTAATAACGGTGGTTCTTTCATTCATTCGTCAACCATTCTACAAAACCATACGTGCATTCCAAAACCAAATGTATAAGTTTACAACATTCAGTTGAACATTAAAGAAATTAACACCATTAACATGCTAAAACCAGTACACACTACGCTTGTCATTCAAAGTAATTTCATAGCTCATTCATTTGCCTCAAGCCTCTCCAATCTGTCCAAAACTTCATTGTTTCTTTCAGAATCATTCCTTCCCTTATCTTCATTCTTCCTATGAATAGGATTAGCCCTCTATTGGATATTTGATGCATTACCATGTTGGCTAGTAGGCGTCCACCATGCAAAGTAATTGCACATGCCATTTACATACTTGAAGTAATGTCTCCCTAGATTTTTCTCTAATTTTGATATCTTAACGGCCTCTTTTTTGCCATAATTGCAACTTCGATTTTCGAAAAGGAGACAACCGTTGCTTGAACAAGTGGATGTACAAGCCATTGACATGTTACTCCTTATAGAGACTCGGGTTAAAACTTAACCCTTTCGTATTTTTTGGTCCAGAATCCAATAATCATGCTTGTCGTTTATACTCTTTGTTGTCTTGTTGTAGTGTGGGATTGGTTGTTTGGAGTTGTCGATTGTGTTTTGAACAGGTTGGGAGTTAGTTTTCAAAAGAGTTTATTCTTATTTCTCTTCAAGTTCGCTCGAGCAGTCTTTGGTTCCTTCTAGTATCTATGTTTGCAGTCTAAACTTCTGGAATGGAGGTATTCTTCGCTCAAGCCATGGGTTGGTCGCTTGAGCAATATTCTGTATCTAACGCTTGAGCGGGTCTTTCTTTCACTCGAGCGGTCTCTTTACAGGTCTAAACTATTAGGAGAGGGTCATTATGCGCTTGAGCCTTGAGTTAGTCACTCGAGCAATTCTTTCTATCTGACGCTCAAGTGGTGTTTTGATCACTTGAGCGGTCTGTCTGTATATCTGTATGGGAAAAAGATTTTTGCCTTCACTTTTTGATCTCTCTCTTTCTTTAAAAGGTAACTTTACCAAATTTCTTCACCCTCTCTCTGGTTCTTATCTAAACACCCTTATGCACTCGAATTCGTTGGTCTTGCCGCCACAGTGCTTTGGAGAAAAGTGTAGAGCTTGTAAAGGTGAACATTTTAATCGGAAAGGTTTTCATTTTCAGCTCCGTCATAAGTCGGGTCTTGTTCTTCTCTCCTTCTTCTCTTGAGGTAAGGATTTCTTCAACCTCTTTGTATGATTCTTACCTTTGTTATGTGTTCCTTGAAAAGTTTAGTGATTTGGGAGTTGTGTGTTTGATTTAGGGTTTGGTTTTGGGAATATAAAAGAGGGGTTTTCAAATGGATTCATGGGAAATGTTGTGAAAATGAGTATATTGTTAAGTTAGGTTGAAATCTTGAAAATCTCTCATTTAAATGTGTTTTGAAAGGAATAGATGTTTTGTTGGAAATATTGGGGATCAGTGGTTTTGAACTGAGGAAAAAGGGAAAAGATGGTGAGCTTTTGAAATAATAATATAAATATACCTACGGATGATGAGAGTGGAGTTGAACATGTATTATCACTCCTCTATTGAGATTACGAAATTATAATTTTTTTTTTTTTTGAACGGAATTGTGAAATTATAATTATTGTTAGAGATTTATCTTTTGTATAGAGATATTTGTTTTGAGCTATTAGTGGAAAATAGCTTTGATTATTGTAGAAATTGCATGAGAATTAGGTTAATTGAAACCAACTACTCATACATTGAAAAAGTATTATTTTGAGAAAAATAGGTGAATATCTTGGTGAATTTGGATAGGGGTGTAGTTGTGGTATTATTTATATTGGTATGTGTGTCCTTGGTGAAAGTCCAAAAATCCACGCGATTAGGTGCTGATCCTTTCGGTTAGTACCGATAAAATGGCTTTGGTAGTACTTATATAGCCTACTGGCATATATAACCTAGAGATTCCCAATGTTGTGTATCCATTACGCCTTTTTCTGATTTAAAAAGTGTTGTTTTATGAATTGACTTATAATCATGGCATTGCATTGTTTTGAAAGAGAAAGTGTAAAGTTTTGGTAAACAGTATGCATATGCATTTACCATATAACTTTGTTAAGCATCATGAAGTATGTTCAAGTATTCTCTACTAGGTTTTAGCTCACCCTATGTGGAAACCAACTTTCAGGTGCTGATAATATGCCTCCGTCAAGGACTCAGCTGAGAAGGATCGTGGAGTTGAAGGCTCATTTTGTTTTTCTTTTGTTGTAAATATCTTTTGTACAAGTCTTGGGCTTTTTACTTGTTTTGGGCTTGACCTATTTTTGTTGTAACCAAGCATCGTCTTGGAAATATGTAGCCACTAAGGCATGAACTTCTCCAAATTTCCTTTCATTTTTTGTATATCGCCTTGTGTCATATGCTATAGATTCAAAATCTAGGGTTTGTGAATTATGATACATGTGGTATCTTTGTTAATGATTATCAAATGAATTAATGAAAGAATGAAATCTTATTAGTTTTCCGCATAATTAGTGTACTTTATGGGATTATTTGTTGTTGTTATTTGGAGGCATTACACTTCTAATAGTAGCATTTTATCAAATAATTAATGCATTATTTGACAATATATTGCAGCAAAAAAAATACAACGTGGATGTGTCAATTAATGCTCTGCTAAGAAAATGAAGGACCCTAATAAGGATGGGGAATCTCTCTCCATTAATAATGTCAAATGGCCGATAGAATGAAAAAGAAACTAAGAAAATAGAAAATGGAGGACCCTATATATAGGAGAAGAAGAAGAAGACAAGAAACCGATGATTATGCATCACAGAACCATAAGTTATAACTTTGTTTTTTTTTAAAAAGAAAAAAAAAAGAAAAAAAAAAGAAAGAAAGAAAGATAACCCAGTTCCCTAGTTTGAATACAAATCTCATAACTCAAAAAGAAAAACCTTTTAAAGAAACAAACTCTATTTCAAAGTCTAAATTGCTCAAACCCTGACAAAACCCATTTGGAAAGATCAAAAAAGAGAGCAACGTAACAGTTCTGAGAACAAACAGTGCTCAGTCAAGAAATCTACATAGAATTTGAAAGAAAAAGAAATAAACAGACAAACAAAGAGAGAGAAATACAGAAATCAAGACTAAATTCACTACATCACAAAATAGGTGCTAGAAAATGAGATTGTAATTAATGCACTATTTTTCAGTTACAAAACCCCCATCCCTCCCCCCCAAAATAAACTGCCAAAAAAAAAATTTACGGTGTCAAGGGATTTTAATTTGTCATCAAGCTTTACAACCAAGCCTTCATCATGATAATCAAAATTATTAGTATATATATATATGTATTGTATTATTAATTAATATATCATGTAAACCCACTAGTTCTTTACATAATCTAATCAACTAAAGATGACAACCATTAACATCATGTTTTGCAGTATTTATACATTTCCATATATATTTCATATATATGCAAAAATATGTTTTGTTGTTGTTGTTTCACATGTCCAAAAAAAGTTCAGATACATATAAACAATAAATTTTTCATTGAGGCATTTCATCATATACTTGCAATGCATAATGTAAGTCTAGAGAGAATCACACATGCTTTCAATTAATCATTTCAACAAGTCCATTTTTCAAAATCACAAAGCATTTCAATAAGTCTGTTATTCATAATCACGTAGCTTTTCATCATATGAATTAAATGGAAAGGATATATTAAAAAAAACAAAACAAAACAAAATTCTGACCTTTTCTTGGTTGTCAATGGAGGAGATTTGGGGATCTAGGGCTTCTAATGTGTTTGGGTTAACAAAGCAACGTGTCAATGCCAAGAAGGGATGTCGGAAGCCCTTTACCACCACCGACAGGTTCACTAATAGAGAGGAGGGAGGCCAAATTTGAATGCAAGAATGTAAGTCTAGAGAGAAAGGGGTTGGGTTGTGAGTTTTCGATCTAGTCTAGAGAAGAAGAGTGTATAAAGAGTTCTCATTACTTACCTCCCGTTTGCCCAAACAACAAAAATCAGTGTCGTTTTGTTTAGCTCTTCAACTCCTCAAACGTGGTGTCCTCCTTGCTTTTAGATTCGTCGTCGCCACGTGTCTCTATTTGTTGGACATGGCTGGAGAGGGCTGGACAGTAAGAGGGAAATCCTAGATAATATATATGTCTTCTGAATTGTGAAAAAAAAAATGAGAGAGAGAGAGAGAGAGAGAGAGAGAGAGAGAAGAAGAAGAAGAAGAAGAAGAAGAAGAAGAAGTTATTTAAGGTGAAATTGTAGCAAAAGTTATGGTTGCTTAAAAATATTGGGATGGTTAGGCAAAATTAAAAGAGTGTTTATTTATTTATTTATTTATAATGAAAGAAAACTTATTGTATAGAATTGGACAAAACCACCAAGAGGGTAAGTCACCCAATTGAAAGGGAAGATAGCCACCTAAAAATGCTTGGGCTATTCAATAAGCCGCCTCATTGGCACTCCTAGGACACAAAGAAAAAGATAAAATGGTTTGCTTAACCATGGATCTAATATCATCTAATATCAGCTAAATCAAGAGAGTTCAGCTGATCCAAATCAAAAAAGAAACCCAGTTCAGCAAAATCCAACCATTGATCACATAATCTCTACTAATACTCAAACATTATAGCAGATTATTAAAACCCACCACACACCCAGAAATACATATCAGAGAGATAAAGAGGACTCATTTGGGAACATACTTTTTTAGTAACTTTTTGGCTAAAATATGATGTAAAAAAAGTTTAGTTGTTTGGGACAAACTTTTTGACTTTTACAAAAAAAGTGAAAAAACATAAGATAAATAATAAGAAATGTGTAAATTGACCGAAATGCCCTTCTCTGTGTAGGCGTGCATAGTACCTGTGTACCTGTGACCAGCGGCAGACTGATGGCTTCTGCAAGGCATCATGTCACAACAGTATTTTCAATTTCCTTTGGAGAATAGAGTTCGTATGTAATACAACATATATTTAAAAATTCCAAAAAAATAATCATGTAATTTGTGTGTAATTTGTGTGATGTAATAATATTGGTTTAACAACATCATATTTTAAAAGTCAAAACGTTTGTAAAAAATAAATTCAACAAAACTATATAAAGAAGTCTTTTAATTCTCTTTTAGCTCTATTTATATATATATATATATATTCATAGTGGGTTGTATTGATTTTATTATGTACAACAGTAATAGTTCATGTTGATGGTGGGTTGTATTGGAAATATTTGTATTTGATTTTATTATTTAAAAACTTAAAATCTTAATACAAGCACACTTCTAAATCAGCGTTGAAAATAAAAGTGATAGCAATACACCAGACATGGTCACAAAATAAATTTATTGTACAGAGATTGTCAAATTTAAATTTTACAGGAACAAATTTGTTAAAAGTGTGATTCACGATTCGAATATTTTTCTTCTCATCCAATCTCTCATCCAAACACATCATAACTCATTGTTCAGTGGTGGTGGAGGGAAGTAGTGCTGGTAGATGTCATTTACGCGATGCTCAATTTGATTTATGTGATTGCTTATCACTGCATGACGTCTTTCACTATCTAAACGGAACTCACCAAATTGTTGAATTAATGAGTTTTGAGAAGTCGCAAATGCATCGAACTGAGTACCCAATGCATTGACCTAATTTGCCATTTGTTGTTCCCATTGAACGTGCTGATTATGTCGTTCTGCTTCTATGGCCAAAAAATCAGTCCAATATTGAGGTTGTTCAGTTGACGGCATCGCTTGGTTGTGAGGGTTTTCCAAGGCATCCATAGGGACATCTGCATTAAGACTTTCTATTAAATTGTCCGCTCCACCAGCACGGGTTAGTGTGTACTCCGAAATAGCCGAACAAATTTTCATCTCTGTTTCATCTACAAGGCAAACCTTAAAATGTTTGAAAATTTTAGTGAGTAGAGCCCCAAAAGGTAGTGACCCGCCAGTGATTTGACCAACATTTGCTACCATCATTTCTTTCATTATTATGTAGCACAAATCCATATTCCGACCAACTTCAAAACAATATAACAAATAAGCATTAAAATATGGGACAGCATCAAAATGTCCTCTTTTTGGAGTGACATTTTCTACTATCCACTGATGGAGAATCCGAAGGTAGGGTTTCAGATGTTTTGCTTGTAAATTAGTCCCAGTAAATCTATTCTCACAAATGGTAGTATATACATCACTGATATTACCAACAATGTCAATTAGGTCAGACTCATTCTGAAAATAAATATATATATCTTCTTCCTCAACTCCAATAATTTGTGCTAAAGTAGGGATATCAAACTGAATACCATTACTCTTCACATAAGATAGAAGAGTAAAGTTTCCATCTTCTTCGTTAATACCTCTCAAGTGAACATAAAATAAAGACACAAGCCGTGGAAATATCTTTTGTGGTAAATGAATTAAATCTAACCAACCCATTGCCTCAAGTTTGCTAACCAACAATGGATCATATTAATGTGAAAGATTAACCCTTCTCCCAGTTACAATAGGTCTGCTATAGAAGCTTTAAAAGGCATGTTCATGACTGTAACTGAGAAAATCATTAGTAGGATAACCCTAAATTTGTGGCTGTTGTTGTTGTTGCTGTTGTTGGCATGATGGAAGGTTCGAGCTTTCACCATGTTCTGATCTTGCTCTTTTTGTTCTAGGCATGATGTGAATATCTGTTCAATTTTTTTTGGAAATGTGTTACATATCAATGGTGAATTACAAAGGTTAATAAATTAATATGAGGAGCTCAAATGGTGTGAAGTGTGATGCAACAAATAAGGAAATGCACATTTTTTCTTTTAAAACCGATTGATGCACACGTATAATAAAAAAAAAAAAAAACACAGGGCCGGTAGATGCACAGATAAGGAAATGCACAATTTTTTTTTTTTTTTTTTTTTTTGGTGCAACAAGTAAGGTAAGGAAGTGCACACTTTAAAAATAAATAAAATAAATATAAAAAATAAAAAAACAAGGCTGGTTGACCAACCAGATGACCCACCGGATGACCCACTGTTGCAGTTTTGCAAACATGCAACAGATAAGGAATTGCAAACTTTAAAAAAAAAAAAAAAAATTTGCCACGGCCGGTTGACCAGCCGGTCAACCCACCGGATGACCCACTGTTACAGTTTTGCAAACGTGCAACAAATAAGAAAATGGTGCAACAGGTAAGGAACTACAAACTTTAAAAAAATTAAAAAATTAAAAAATAATAATAATAATAATTGCCATGGCCGATTGACCAGCTGGTCAACCCACCGGATGACGCAACTGTTGCGGCTTTGTATGTGATGTGCAAACGTGCAACAGATAAGAAAATGGTGCAACAAGTAAGGAACTGTAAACTTTCAAAATAAAAAAAAAATAAAATAAATTACCTATTGTTAATTTGTATTTCTATTGTTTCTGTTGCTTTACCTTGCACTTTATGGGGTGAATATAGAGTGTTTTGGGTGCTGAATTTGGCTGGCTGATTGTGGAGGCTGCTGTTTTGGCTTGGGGTTTGTGCAGTAGATTTTTTATAGTCATTTCTTACATAGAGGGTAAATAAATGAGATAGATGGTGGAGGGAAGTAATGAGGCTTAAATGAAGTAGAGGAAAGTAGTTGGAAGGTGCAACATCCTCTAACATTTGATTCATCCGTGCAACGTCATCATCGTTGTTGTTCATACCTACTAATAATACGAACAACCATTAGCACAAATCATTATCAACAATGATGGCAGTAAGCACATGTTCGTAGTATGAAATTTCATTTGAAAAATGTGAATTTAAAGCAAATTTTGTAAATAATGAAATTTTATGTTCAAACCCCTAACAGAGATGCTGTACAAAATAAATGTCATCACTAAACAGTTACAAACTACACAGAAAATCACATGGAAAATTCATAATTTTAATAATTTCATAATTTCATACTTTAATAATTTTAATAATTTAATTTCTGAATTTTTAATATACAGAAAACCACATTGTATATAAAAAAACCACATGGGAATTTCATAATTGTATATGAACAACCTGGTCATAACAAACCACATGGATTACCCAATTTGTTCAACCCTGCAGTAATTAGCATAACAAACATATGAACCACAAACATAGCTTACAACCTAAAAGTTAAGGACAATGGGTCGACAACCATGTCCCTTGGCCAATCCATTGTCAAACTAGCAATGACAATATAAAAATAAAAAAAAATAAAAAAATAAAAACAAAAACGAAAACAATGCACACGCAGAAAAGCACAATTCAACTGAAAATAAACAAATTTGCGAGAGTTGTTTCCCGTGCTGATTTAAAACCGAAGTCCTTCATTGCGCAGCAAACTCGTAAGAGTGATACCCCCATTCCTTTCTTTGTCCTATTTCTTCGCTTGTTGCCACTCGATTATGCCTTGGTCCGTGGGAATACTTAACCATCTCCCGATTGTTCGGAACCTCCATAAGCATGACTCCAAAATTGAGAAGTGGATCGGCGAAGTCTAGTCCCTATATTTTATACAGTCGTCCAACAGCCTAGCCCATGGTGTAACTGTGCCCCCCGACAACGTGGTTGACAATTAGTTCCTTTCTCTGAGTCTTCATAGAATTTATCAAGTCGTCCATGCTAGTTGCCAACGTTGTATCCCCAACATGCGCTTGTTTTGCAATGTTTTGGCCGAGGAATGCTTCCGCTTACTTCCACTACCTGTGGGATTGATGTTGGCAGAGTTCATCAGGTCAGCCATTTCCGATGCTCCTAATTCATTGATATTGCTGCAAAATTCTGGACTGTCAGACTCTCCTTCCAACTCCATTGGGTTACAAGTCTCGCCGGGCGTCCATGCATTTTTATCTGTTGCCGCTGTGCCAGTGAAGACGTGCTCCATGAAATCCGGATGCTCCAAAGTTTTGGTTTTGAACTTGCAGCAGTCTTTGTCAATCCATAAATGAACACAATGTATATAGCATTAGCGTGTTGACATGGAATAAATTCAATGCAACATGGTGCAGAAATGGCAAAATTATAACCTGTTAAAATGCTAAAATATTCAAGGAGGTTAAAGTATGCTAGAATGAACAAATCAATGCAAGTACATAACAGCAACTGGTGGGATCAAATCAAAATTATAACCTGTTACAAACAAGTTTAAGAAATTGGTGAGATCAAAGTTCATACTTGTAATGACCCGACCCTCGTGCATGTTTTCTAATATATTTTCAGACCCTGTTTTGTGTTTTTGAATGCTTATTGTGAAATTCTTTGAAAAATTATGGTTAAGTAAGGGAATTTCATGTTTAGGGATGTCTATCTGTTAGACAAAGAAAGTATCTGTTACATCTCTAAGTTAGAAGCAGAAATTGGAAGCCTTAGGGGCTTAATTATCTGAAATTGATTTTATATATATGTTCAGCATAATTTTATGTAATATTAAGCATGTTTGGAGAATTTCAATTCCGGACGTTTGAACCATTGATTTTCGTCTTTATTCAATATATATATATGTCTATGAGAGGCCTCTTTGAACAAAAAAGACTTGGAAATGTCTTATAAAGCCCCCTTGGAGACAAGTGAAGGGGAGAGTAGAACAAGGAAGGATTGAGTGAGAGAAGATCTAGAGGGGAAACTTCAACAAGATTAAAGATTGAAAATCTAGAGAGAATTGGAAGATCTAAGCTTAGAAGTAAGTTCTTTAGCTTCTCTAACTCCTCTCTTGAATTTGAGTGTGATTCCATCACAATTGTATAACCTAGACTTGGAACATGGTTTTAACTTGGATGATTTTGCACTAAGTTGTTTATGCATATATGTGGAAAATTATCTTTTATCTCTCATGAGAATTATGAAGAACTCACCATACATATATATATGTGATGTTGGATGCATAAGAAAGTTTAGTTATGTTTGAGAATCAAGGATCTAATTTATGTCTAAATTGATATGTATGTATTTGGAGATCCTATTAACATGAGTTTTAGATTATGTTTTATTGATCAAACATGTTAATTTGAGCTTTGTGGAAGTGTCCCAAAAGAATGTGATTTTGAAGCAAAATTCGGGCTGAAATTGCAGAATCGCCGCACGTGCGGGATTCATGGCCGCACGTGCGGGAGCCAATCGCCACACGTGCGGGAGTTATGGTCGCACGTACGGGAGAAGAACAGATTTGGAGTTTTGATTCTGCCTAAAAGGCACGTGCGGGACCAGCCGCCGCACGTGCGGAGATCCTAGCCGCACGTGCGACACATGTTGAAAAGTATGGGCTGCTCCGTTTTGCGTGTAGGACCCTCTAATGTTGTCGAAATGTATATTTGATGCCTTTTTGATATTGATAAATTCCTTCGAAGCAAAGCGGAATAGAAAGTAATTTGATATGGGAAATGAGCTAATATGTAAGTTTGAATCTGTGCAGGGTACACTTCGGGAGGAACAAGCACGTCATTACAACACTATGAGTAGTAGTACCATTATATGCTTCAAATGTAGCTAATGATTGTCATAAGTATTATGTTCATGCATAAAATGCAACTATGTTATGTTTCAAAATATGTAAAGAAAGAAATGGGAAAGATGAAAAACATTCATTCAATAAGACTCTGAAACCAAGTTATTCTGTTATTATAATATGAAACAAAGTGCTACACGGAACTAAGTGCTACGATGTGAGTCACCTCTAGAGTCCGTGTGAGACACCTCTTGAGTTCACACAAGCATGATTCAAGGGCTTAATGCCAACTTATTCAAGGGCTTAATGCCACACGATTCAAAGGCTTAATGCCAATTTACTCAAGGGCTTAATGCCAACTTATTCAAGGGCTTAATGCCAACTTATGT
The DNA here is from genome assembly GCA_036172215.1 of Camellia granthamiana. Lineage (NCBI taxonomy): Eukaryota > Viridiplantae > Streptophyta > Magnoliopsida > Ericales > Theaceae > Camellia > Camellia granthamiana. Next base: position 66,945,978 of record CM069907.1, read on the forward strand.
AAGGGCCTCGTGCCACTATGCTCAAGGGCTTAACACCACCATGTTTAAGGGCTTTGTGCCATTACGTCTAAGGGCTTATAGCCATCATGTTTCAAGATATCATCTTGCAAGCTACCATGTTCCAAGAATAGGCCAAGGTCGTCATAAAATTAATACAGATTCAGACCAATTATGTGTGTATCTTTTTATGCTTTGATGTATTATATTTCAAGTCAAGCATTGTTTTATTTATGTATTACTATTCACTGAGCTTGGCTCACTCTGTGTTATGTCTATTTCTGTAGGTAACCAACCAGGTGGTCAGACCTAGCCATGACACCCGTTTTCTTTTGTCAACCTTCGTAGGTCCAGACACTGCACGAAGCCATTTATTTTTGTAAAGTCTGTTAAAATGTTGGCTTATTTTTTATTACCCATTTAAGGTTGAATATATAGAACTTCAATGATTTTTTTATAAGCCAATGATGGGGCTGGGTTTGTACGTATGTTTGTATATAACCGATGCTACAAGATATAATTTGGAACTTTATCTATTTTCTATGATGCACGTGATGCATGTGAGGTCCTGGCATGTAGATGTAGCTCAATGGAGATTGTTTGTATCATTATTTTCGTATTATATGCTTCCGATAAGGCCCCGTATGTTATGTACAACAGGTTAAATGTTTGTTTTCGAATGGGTCATGCCCAAACTTTTAGGGGCGGGTTTGAGGTTATGACAATACTACCAAAAACCAAGTGTTACGTTGAATTTTTAACAACATCCAAATGAAGTTCATTTTGAATATGTAGGGGACATTTGACAACCTTTCAAGAAAGTATAACAGCTAAAAACTCAAGTATAATAATGTTTTTCAGCTAAAAACAAGTATATAACAGCTCATATTTTAAGCATGACTCATGTGAAATATAATAAATTTTTTCATCTCAATTAAAAAGCAACTAACAAGTGTGTACTAGAATGACCCATTACATTTTATGTTAGGTTCTCCAAATTAAAAAATACACCTAAACTGACCTCGACAAACACCTTAAAAAATAAAAATTTCATATCAACTTTGGAAAATGAGGCGGGTATCAACAATAACTAAAAAAAATATACTTTACAATAAAATATATCATAACTGTATGTACTTTACAACAATATATATATATTTTCAATCATAATTAAATAAAATATATCATAACCAAAAAAAAAATGATGGGTCATAAATAAAATCATGTCATAAAACCAAGTACCTATTAGCAAAGTCAAGTAATTGGGTAGAGCCATGATATTTGATGAAATTTCATCAATCTTTTTTAATTTTAATTTCGTTTAATTTTAAATTTCATTTCAGGCATTAGAATTGTGTCATAATTGTGTTCTCTAAAATATTCCTTTCGTTAAACCTATAAACATACGACGTTGTGTGCATATAAGAAAGTGTGGTATACATACAGAAAATGAGATATTAGTTCTGTAACAACAGACAGGAAAAACAAAATGTAAAACATTACCTTCTCCATTTTCGTCCACCAATCGACTGACGCGTTGAACATCCCAGTAACTTGGTCAAAGCCAATTCCAATTGGGCCTTTTCGGTAATCCATTGGCTTAGACCATGCACACCACTCGCTTTTCAATAAATCGTACTTGTTTTTAAGTTGTTTCAGCGAATGCAGCCTCCCAGTTACTACCTCAAACGTCTTAGATAACGAACAGTACCCATTTGGCTTGATTGACATGTGCAGCCAGTTTCCTGCATCAATTTCCTTAATGACCAGCTCCAAGAATATTCATGTCGACTCCCCATCCCAAGTTGCTTTATGATAGTATTGTTGTCTTTTCCCTTTGCCGAAAGGGGTATGAGATGCAGGTTAATGTGACGCCATGCGACTATAACAACATCGTGGAACGGGAACCAACGTAAAAATATTTATACAGTTATATACAACCATTACCAAACTTATGAACACACCTTTTATGTCAGAAATGTGGAATTTGAAACAAAACATAGCGCAAAAGATTCATTTAATTACATTAGTATTTGAAACAAAAACAAATAGTTGAAGAAAGATATAATAACTATATGTTTACAAAACAAAACATATCATTTCAGAATTTTTTTTGGGCCACAAACATTATGACTTTAATAACAATTGGGTAAGGTCGCAGGACGATTACATATATCACATCTGGAACAGCAAAACAATGACGACGATACACAGCACACATGTCACTACTGTAAGTACACGCAAAGTTTGTTCAATGTCACTAAATGAGCCTCAAAACGAGCAACATTGTCTGTATCATTCTCAGCAGCCCTTTGGCGCCCATATTCGTCACACCACCCAATCCAACTCACACATGGCTGAGGTTAAAAAATATATTAGTGGTGGTTTGACAAGGAAATGTAAAATGTGAACGTACTTGTACTTGCCACTCCATGAGGGCATTGGTAGTACGCACGACCAGGGTTTCTTGCAGAACTGCAAATCTTTACAACACACTACCCGTAGCCACAAGCACACATACGGCCTGGTTGTGTTGATGTGGCAGTTGACATAAACGAGGCCATGGTTTCTTTCGTGACTTGTTGCGGGACATGACAAGCAAAACAAGAACAGGTCAATGGGTGTGACACTTTTGTTATGGACATAATTTTCTCGTAGAGACGATGGTAACAAACAAGTGTAGATCCTTTACAAAAACATTACTGGTTCATTGCATGCCAATAAACTGCACTTGCATTATTGGACAACAAAACAAGAACTACAATTTTTGGAAACATGTAAATAATTCCTAAGGACTATTTTTTCCCCTACAGAACCTTTAAATCCCTCATATTACCATTTTGTTAAATAGTGCATGTAAACAAAGAAGAAATACATGCAGAGCAGAGCATAACTGTCACGACCCAAACCCGCCCCTATGGGTTTAGCACCGTAACCGGCTAGTAATCCGAGATTACCGAAGGCCTGCTTAACGGTAAGATAGTATAACAGAGTACAGGGGCATGGCGGAAGCCAATACAGTAAATAAACAATGTCCAATGAGCTGTGACCGTCTGTATGCGAAAAGACTTTCATATACATACATATACTCCGTACAGAACAGTGTGCACTTTATTTACAAATATTCAGTACAGGGACTTAATCCCTATTAAGCAGTACAGTAACTGTCTATACAGTATTACAAAAAAAAACAGTACAAGACAGACGGGGAAATAAAAACACCCCTAAGCCATAGCTTGGCAGGCTCGGAACCTCGCAGTGAGGCACAGTGGTTGGCTTGACAAAACTGGAGTTACCCCGACGCTCCTAGCTGTGGTCTGGTGCCTGTACACCTACATATATATATGAGCAGTGAGCCAAAACCCAGTGAATAACACAATGCGTAAAGGGGTTTAGAATGAATGCCCTTACAGTAATGAAAATAGTTCATTAAATCAGTATTCCAGTCTTTCAATCAATCAGTCATATGTGGTACATCCATTAGCATAACAGTACAGTAAGCAGTAGGTCTTAAAGACCGAACAGTAATGATGGCCATCAATCAGTAACAGTAGTGGTTCCACGAGGGAACCGATAGAGATCTCTGTGACAGTAACAGTAAACAGTAGTTGCTAAGGATGCCACAGTACAGTTCAGAATATAGGACATACATTCATTCGATGAACAATATCAGTTCAGTAAACAGTTCAGTTCAGTATTCAGAAGATAATCATTTTGAACATATCTTTACACAATTGTTACTCACAGAGTTCTGGGCTACAGTAGGCTAGAGCGTCTCCTCGAAATGCCAACCCTAAACAGTACAGAATGAACACACGCTAAGCTACACAGTTGGGAAAGATAATAACTTAATCCCTAAATTTGCCTTGGTGTGTTCTACATCTATATCCTCTTAAAGATGCCTTAAATATGCCCTAGGAATGCCTAGGATGGAAAGAGGATGCAAAGATGCACTTTGGAACACTTAACAAAATTTTCAGAAAATAGGGGTCTCACTCGAGCGTGGCTTTCTACGCTCGAGCGGACATGCAGACAAAGGGTCTCCGCTCGAGCGTGAATTCCGTCGCTCAAGCGGACTGTGTGCTACAGTAAAAATGTTGGATGCTCAAAATTTACGACCGATGGACGCTCGACCCTCGCTCGAGCGTAAGACACAAGTCCTCGCTCGAGCGTGAGTTTCCTCACTCAAGCGGACTGTGAACTCATACAAACTACTGGATGCACACATTTCACGCTCGAGCATAACTTTTCTCGCTCGAGCGGAAGGCACGATCATAGAATGTACGCTCGAGTGTGGACTTTCTCGCTCGAGCGTGGGTCCAAAATCTAGAAATTCCATATTTGAACCTCAAGCTCAAAATCAAGTTCTAATGCTTCAAAACCAATCCTCTTGGGTTGAAAACTTGGAAAACACTTGTAAACACCTAATATTACATGTTTCAAAGATCAATTTGATAAATCAAAGCCCAAGGGTGTTTCAATTAAATCCAATTTCAAACCAATTTTCATGAACATGCTACAACCATGACATGCATGAGTTTAAACCACTTTCAAGCTTCAATTTCATGCTCTAAAGAGCCAAGTCTTACAAAATCAAGATGAATTCATGATCCATTCTCAAAACATGGACATGCATGTGAGGAATTATGAACTACCACCTCAAAACTTCAATATATAGACATGCATGCAACAATTAAGCTTTAACATCACAATTTGAGTCATAAATTGGCTCTAGACTTCAACCTTGCTCTAAACCATGCAAGACTAAACTCAAAACATAAACAAGAGGACAATGAATCTACCTTAAGTCTTGAATTATAGGTAAGTAGGCTCAATTGATCAAGAACTCTTCCAATCCTCTCAAATCCCAAGCATGCAAGGTGAATTCACTCTAGTCTTCTACTCTCTCTCTCTCTCTAATTCAGTGGAAACAAGGAACTTGGCTGATGAAACATTTGTTTGAGTGTATGATAAGGCTCAAGGATGGTTCAAGTAGTGGGCCACTTAGAGTGGCATTTTGGTAATAAAGCCTAACAATGCAATTTAACTTATTTTAATCTACTTTAATCATACTAAATCAATTTTCAGATAATTACACCATAAAATCACATAAATTATGATGGTCATTAAACACTAGTCGGTTTCGAATTAGGCCGTCGATAAGGCCTTCAATTAATAGTTTAAGCAAAACAGACTGAACAGATAATTAAACAGTTAAACAGATAAAATGCAATTCAAAGAGATATAGGCAATCAATTCAGTTTCAGATTTAGCCAGCCAGTTCAGTAATTCAGTCAATTCAATTATCAGTCATAGTCAGTCTTAGTTTAGCAGTAATCGGTACTCAATCAGTGACCTATCGGTAATCAGTGTGAGGGTCATTACAATAACAATGCTTGTAAATCCCTAAAAATTAGGTACAAACCAAAACAAATACATGCAGAGAATAACAGAAACAGGGTAGGAACAGGAAGAAAAAAAAAAAAAAAAAAAAAAAAAAAAAAAAAAAAAATTCAAAACTGTGATTGTAGATGTGCACCAAAAATTATCAGAAAAAAAATTTCCAAAATGTGAACAGGAAGAACATTTAAATGCCTTAAATTTTCAAACATGTCGTGGTGATTTTTCTAACAGTGGTATGGAAATAAAACTTAACAACACTCCATATTTGTTATCTCATGTCCATCACCTCAGTTCACCTCAGTTTATCAGATGACACACCCCCTTTCCAACAAACTCGGTCATTGCTAAAGTTCAAAGGAAATCCTAAAACCATCATCGCTTGTTTTTAGGGGACTTTCATTTTAATTACCCAAACAAAGTAGAGCACAAGTCTGATTTTGGAATGACATGAGTTGTCTGATTTGGAAGAGATATTGAAATTGGAAAGTGGCGAGCGAGCAAGAGAGAGAGAGAGAGAGAGAGAGAGAGAGAGAGAGATAGCGAGAGAAAGAGAGATACGAAGTTCATACATTACACAAAATAGAGCATAGGTCTCATGGTTACATATACAAACATAAACAAGAGAGGCTAAAGAGAGAGAGAGAAAGAGTTCATACATATATAAAATTCATAAAACATAGGTCTCATGGTTACATACAGCAACAGAAACAAGAGAGGCTAAAGAGAGCGACAGAGACAAATATAGAGAGAAAAATAGGATACCTGCGGTTAAGGCGATCGTCGGCGGCGGGATTGGTTTTCCGTTGGGCTTTGCGGACTGTCGTCGTCGCTTGCTTCGTCTTCGTCTTCAAATCAGAGCTTCTACAATGTTGTGGCCTTAAACGAAAGGGACTCTTCATCTTGCGTGTTTGATGTAAACTGTAGATAGTAGCGGAACTCTGGATAGCAAACCCTATATGATGGCTCTAATAATATTCCCATCAATGTTTGACATAAAGCAAGGGTACAAACAAAATTATGACACATCACCGAGGGGCAAAAGGGTCTTTACACTGAATCTGGCAGCCATTACGTGAAGCCACTGTGTATAGGTTTATAGGGTAAAAATTATAGACTTTTTGGCTTTTTTAGGAACTTTTTGGCTTTTTGACTAAAATAGCAGCTTGCCAAACGAGGCCTAAGTATCAATTTCTCTATCCAAAAGTACAAAAATAATAGTTACAAGAGGAGGAGCATAGGACTTGAACCATGACCATTCACTTAATAATAAAAAAATACTTTCACCTTTCACCACTTAAATAACATAAAAATATATTTTTAATTCAAAATCAAAATTTATATTTTATGCACACCCATCGGATGGGCTCAGACCCCTAGTACTATATATAAAGTGAACACCTCACTTAGTGTCCAAACTTTCATCACTTCTCCTTATGCTATATGTCCCCATTTTCCTTTTTGAAATATAAAAATAAAATAAATAAAAAATAGATAGTTGAGAATAGTAGGACTTAAATCCTGAACCTTAGGTTTACTAAACAAGACTCTTACCATTTATAGAACATTCCATATATCTGCTTGGTAACCATTTTGTTTTTAGTTTTTTTGTTTACACTTACAAATATTTTAAAAACTAACATAAAAATTTGTTTGGTAATTTTTTGGATTTATAAATAATTAGTCCTAGTTTATAAATAAGGCTGGGAAAAAAAAAATATTTGAACTTTGTGTATTTACTATTGTTGGAGAAACCAACTGGTGTTGAAATTGATACAATGGCATGGAATTTGTGTCCCAAAATAAGTAGAAGCTTTACAATTAAACTATAATTGTGGTTTGTATTTATTTTTTTGATTGGTAAAAAAGAAACTTCATTGATGTAAGAGTAAAATATTAGGTACAAAACAGAATACATCAATAAAGAAAAGAAAGTGCAAAAATATCACGATGAGCTAAATCATTCCAACTATGTTGGCACCAAAAAGCCCATCTTATCATTTGGTAGCACCCCCAAAGTTGATGAGCGACCAACCAAGGAAACAGGAAAAACCTCAACACCACAGCTAAGCATAGCAGTCCAACAAGAAAACAGGTCAACCTCTTTCCATCACCTTCAACAAGTAACAGTAGCATAGCACCAAAATAGACTCATCCTCCATTCTTGCTGCTTTACTCAACACCAAAACAGACTCACCACCACAGCTCTTATTTAGTCCATATAGTCACAGAGACAGATAACAGATCAAGCAACAACAGGTTAGTGCAGAACCACACAACCAAAACAACAGACTCAGCCACCAAAACAAAAAAGATCAGCAATGACAATTTCCAGTAAAAGCAAGACCAATATGCCACCATGCAGTACTCAAAAGAACAGCAAGACCTTAATCCATTTGCAATCCCTATGTTTCACTTTGTCATTATTGTTGGTACTTCTTTTAATTAAAATTATGATCAATTAAGTTTCACATTTACTGTAATAGGAAACATAACTTAATTATGCATGTTTAACTATTAAATTGATCTATGGTTGGTAATGTACTAAAACATTTATATTTTAGATGTTTATTATAATTTGTATGGTTTGCATTGTCATAAATAATTAAAAAAACAAAATAAACATTTTATGCATTAATATTAACAAACATGTTTTTGAGTTTTTGTTTTTAAAACTTTTTAAATATTTTGTTCAAACCAAATGTGTTTGTAGTTTTTGTTTTTCTAAAAAAAAAAATAGTTTACAATTTTTTCATAAATATAAATAAAAAATATATAAATATTACCAAACGCCACGTAAAAATTTTGTTTTATTTTAATTGCACCGCTAGTAGAGGTGAAAACCAACTCTCGGCATTTGGTGTCATTAATTTATTATTTTCTCATTAACTTTAATCTTATTTGGTTGATAATAATTATATAAAATGAAATAACAATAACAACTTTACTCATTTAATTTACACTTATTTGGTTGATAAGGACCATGTTGAATGAAACAACATTGACAAAATTTAAAAAAACCAAACCATAAAGTTTCAAAAAGATGGACACAAAACCAACATTATAAAAAAAAAAAAAAAAAAAAAAAAAAATAGTATATGAATAAAAATTAAATTTTTGAAATAAAAAATGTGCCTCCTATCATTTTAGATTATTGAGTCTTTGAAAAATTAAAATTTTATTGTTATTTATCACATTAATTTGTAAGAATTTGTTTATATATGATTTTTCATTTCATTATATAATGCATATCACTCATGCTTTATTTGCACGTTTAGTTCACAGTAGGGCTTTTCAAAAAAATAAATTATATTGGTAAGCAAATTCAAATTATTAGTCTGCTTGTATGTTAAACTAGTCCAATTCGATTAGAAAAATATGAGAATTGTTTCACATGGTTGCATCTACAAATAGTGTGCCAATAACCATGATTTGAACCAAACTAAACTTGTTTTTAACATAACTTTACATATTCTTATAAATATGACAAATTATCTAATCTTTGAATAACACCATGACTGTATGCCAATCGATAATATTTCATATTTTATTGACTTAGAATAGAATTCTTAGAACACTTCTAACCTATTTGGAATTAGTGGAATAAATAATTCTATCTTATCTATGTTTAGTTTGCAATGAATATGTTTTGCTTTGCATTATTAATTGTAAATTTTTTTTAAAAAAAACTACTATAAGTGAAATATGGTTCAAAATTTAATTTAAATAACAAAAAAAGAAAATTGGTGAAAAATCCACTCTACCAATTGTCTCAAGCATTAGATCTAGTGAATTTTTTTTTTTTTTTTAGTGAGAAATCCACACTTTGTGAAATAGTTTGGTGAAAAGGCTTATAAGACATTTTGTTTCCAATTTACCTCTGACTTTTTTTATTTGTTTGGCTTTTCATTGACTATCTGTTTAAATTTATATCTATCTGTTCAAATTTTATGTCTATCTATTTAAAAAAATTTTATCTATTTGTTCAATTTTTTTGTCTATCTGTTCCAATTTTTTAACTATATATTGAACTTTTATAACCTATTTTCTCTATATGTTCAAATTCACACTGTTTTTCAAACTTTTCTCTCCCTATCAGTTTATCTCTCCACTTCTCTTTTCTCTTTATATCTACTGAAAAATTCTCACACTTTCAAACTTTTCTTTCTCTATATGTTTCTCTATCCACTTCTCTTTTCTCTCTATTTGTTTCTCTCCCCATCTGTTGAAAAAATCTCTATTAAAAATCTATCTGTTGAAAAAGGAAAAAAAATCTATCTGTTTTACAATCATGATCATCATCATCATCATCAACAACATCATCTCAGAGCCATTTTGAACATATCAGAGCAACAACAAAAAATTATTACATTTCAAACAATTCATTTCACAATTTATTACTTTTTTATTTTTATTTTCTATTTTTTTATTTTTGTTGAAATACAAATTTGTGTGTTGAAATCCAACTACAAATTAGAGATAGCTATATGAACCAATAAATAAATCTATTGATCACTTGGATGGTTGATCTTCATCTTTATACTCTTCATAGAAGTTTTGAATGAGTTCCTCAACACCAAATCAAGATGTCATAAATCTCAAATCTATGATCACTAAATGCAAATAACTCTAAACAACTCTTAGATTTATGCATATATACACAAATACTAAACTCTTGGGCCCTGTTTGTTTTCAGAGATAGAATGGAGGGGATTCATAGTGAAGGGATTATTAATGAGGAGATTAAGTAAAATTGTGTTTGTTTTAATGATAGCTGTTAGTGTAGGAATTGTTAAATTATTTTTATATAAAATAATAAAATAAATACAAAAAAATAAACATTAATTTTCGAAAAAAAATTGCCCAACATGTAAAAAATAAAAAAATTTCTAGTCCCTCACTATTTTTCTAATACCACCTCCACCTCCTCCATCCCAATTCCCCTTCCAACCTCCATCTTAATCCCCTTTTTCCATCATAATCAATTCCCCAACTCTACAAACAAATACAACACTAAGTGGGCCCCACCTCCATCTTAATCCCATCCCACCCTCTGCACCTCAAAACAAACGGGGCCTTGTATATATATACATAAACTCTTGTATTTATACATATATATACATAAATACTATTTGTGATCATTGATATATCTATATATATAAATAGAAATACTAATTTTTTTTATGTATCCAATCATATATGTATATGAATCAATAAATATAGATCTGTGAAACCAACTTCTCGATGGCGAAGATCGTCAGTTGGAGTCCATGGACACCACCACAAACACCGTCTGCGACGGTAAGGGAGAGAGACGCCAATGCCAATGCCGAAAGAGGAGGATGAGGTAGATGAAGATGTCGCCATGGATTGGGTGAATGAGGATAAGGTCGACGCTGATTGTCGACAAAGACATGTTCGACGACCACTGGAGGCAGCACACAAGTTAAGAAAGGCACATACAGAAAGAGATCTCATATTTGGATTTTCAGTAGGCTTTGATCGAAACTTCATAGATCTGAGATCTAAGATCGGCGACGGAACCGCTACAAGGGTGGTGGCAGGGCGACCGCCGAATAAGGTGAAGAAACCTCCGGTGGGATCTCAACGACGTAGGTAATGAGAGAAAGAGGATGACAGAGGTGAAGAAAGGAAGAGAACGTGATGAAAGAAAGAAATAGAGAGAGACAGAGAGAGAGAGACAGAGAGTAGAGTGTTTGATTAATATTTGGTTTGGTTTGGAACAATATATATATACGGGGATAGTTTAGTCATTTGACATAATCATGTCCTTATAAACATGTTATTTTTGCGGGGAATTCTATTTTCACACACCTACTTACCTCAGTGCACACACTTAATGAAACTTTATTTTAATGACAATAAAATGACTATAATGGATAATACAACTTTAATATTATATCTCAACTTTCTCTATGCACATCTTTTTTAAAATAAAAAAATATCAGTGTTGTAGCTGGTTTTTTGCGCTCATTAGAGGGATTTAGTCTCCTCAAATGCGATTTCCCTACAGTTTGGACTCCCGTGGCTTTGAATCTGGTTTCACAAGTGCAATGTGAAACTGAAAAATGAATGAGAGTTCAAATCCGACAAATCCTAGAAAATCCATTAATCATCAAAGATGCCAAAAATGGACTGCATTACCAAATTTCAGAGTCGCCACCTAAATACTTTTGGGAAATTTAAGAAACTCGTGAATCATGCCAAAGGTCACTTGTTCGTCATAACCAAAGTATCTCGGTTCGGGAACTTAAGTATGAGAGGGGAAGGTCATGAATTGAGCGCCCCACTCACCTGATCAAAGATCGGCCTCTACTAATCATGATGTGAATTTTATGGACATTATATGCTCATGTTCTAATTATTAATATACTAACATTACTATGTGAAATAAACAAATTTAGACCACATCACTCACTTTGGATTGCTTTGATTTCATGATTTTTTTTTTTTTTTTAAAAGAGTTTTGAATATGTGCTACTCAAAGGAAAAGTGAGCTTATATGTACAATAATCAAAGTCATTCCAATTTAAGCAAAATAACCTCCTTCCACAGGCATTCATAGAGATATTTCAAGTAAACGAGTAGCCTCATGGTAGTATGCTTGACATAGCAACACAAACACACGTGCGATATGCTAAAGAAAAAAAATGCTCACCCAAAACTCATCCGAGGCAAGCCTAAAGGAAAAAAAGATAGTTAGGAAAATGCATGATCCTAATATGCAAAATGGCTAATGCAACACATACAAATATGCAGCTACTTGATTTGGCTATGAACATGTCATGTGAATCCATTCAAAGCATGCAGCAACGCACATATTCAATTATGAAATAATCAATGATATCAAGTATGATGAGTCAAACCCTAATGCATGCAAAAATGGATACAAATCATGATAGTGATAAAATAAAATATGATGCGATACAATTATGATAAACATGTAAATAAAAAGGAGAAAGAAATGGGGTTGAAAGACATACAAATATTACAAATTTGCCCTCGTACAAGAGGGTCTGAATGTCCTAATTTAATTAATTATTACAAACACAAATGAATGTACTAATTAACTAATTATTAACTAATTATTACTAAATATGAATCTCAAAACTACTAATCTAAAGGACTTGAATGAGAGGCGAGGAATCCCGTGCGCATAAGGGAGAATATCTTCCGGAAACCTCTCTGTTTGCTGCTAAAAATTGCCCTATTCGTAGTCAGAAAACAGTTCTTTTTTGGCCTCAAGATTTGCTTTGTTTTGCTGGAAAATTACCAATACTGTACAACATGCTTGGCCGACCGACCTGGTCAGATGATCAGTCGTACAAAACAATGGTCGGTCGGCCACTATTTCTGAGGAAAACCCTGCTGCAATAGAACTGGAACAGAGCAAAACAGAATGTTTCCAAAAGATGTTCATCCTTTTTGCTCCCTCCTGTCATAAAGGTTTACAAGAAAGAAATATGTTTGCTTCCTAAATTATCAACCATCGCAAGTTTGTTGCATGATGATCTTAAAAGCAATAGGAGAAGACATAGCTAAACACACACACGCACACACAAAAAAAAAGGGTCTATTCTCTTTACCTCCTTCCTATCATGAATTTTTTTAAGGAAGAAATAGACATGCTTCACAAATCATCAAACATCACAAGATAGTATGTGATGATTATAGAGAAAATAAAATGAAAAATAATAACAACTCAAAAATTGTTGTCAACTCCTCTCCCTACTCATGGAATAAGGATGAAACATCCACTTCCATGCTTCAAAGTGGAACTAGGAGAGAGTTCTCAACACTTCTCGATAAAGAGCTCTCTAGGAGCAACAAAGCAAGGGAAAAAGTCAAGAAGTAAGCTATCTATCAAAGCTTAAACACACAACTCGCCAAAGTTGTGGACAACTCTTCTTTTATTCATGGAACAAGGATGAGACATCCATTTCCATGTTTCGAAAAGGATTTATAAGAGAGTTTTTCAACACTTTGAGCACAAAAGCTACTACCTAGCTTCAAGGTGGACAACAATAATATAAAAGCAAGAATTTTATTGCTAGTCAAGCAAACTCATGGCAAGGTGGCTAAGCCTAAGCTTTAATCATCCCATGACCACAAGGTTCCGAGACACATAAGGAAAGCTATAACAAAGTAAAACTATCAACTCAAATGGATTGGCTGCTATGTCCTAAGCACGCCAAATTTGAGAGGACTTACAATAATACAAATATGATATTCAAAGCATAGAAAGTAAGAGCACATGTAGCAGCGAAGACGAGGACCCTTTTAAGCCCATATTCAATTCATATCACACAAAACCAATCAAAAAAAGTGCTAAAAGTGCTGAAATTTAACCAAATGAATTGAAAAAAAAGAGTGAAAGAAAACAAAGGGTACACAACTAGTGAGTTAGCCAATGAAATGGTGGTTAGCTCTCTCACTTTTAATAAAGTTTTAATCATATTTTAAGCTTAAAATAACTCTGAAATCAGTATGTAAAGACAAGAAAAAGAGAAAGACAAGATAGTGAAAAAGGTTCAAAGTTCACCTCTTGAAAGAGAGGAGGATCTTCTTAGTTTACAAACCTCAATCTAAACACTCAAGTATCTAAAATTGTGTTAAAAACTTTTGCAAAAAGCTTCAAGTTTAAGCTTATATGGTGTATCTATTATGTATCTATATTGCAAGAGGGTAGAGAAGTGTGTTGGATAAACTTTAGGCTTTTTGGCAATTTTTTTTAACCCCAAACCGTAAAGGGGGTGCTATATTTATAGAGTTTTAGCTTCTCACGTCGAAAATATTTTCAAAAGAGACAGCTGGTTCAAATCCCGTGCATAGGGGCAACTAGCTACTGCAAAATATATGTTTTCGTTAGACATGGCCGGTCGGCCATGAAGATGTACGGCCGGCCCAATAAAAATGGCTTACCGGCCATCTATTGGTTAGTTGTTCTCTGAGTGGTCAGGATAGAAAAAAAAAAGGTTTTGGTTAAAATGGGATACAAGGTTTAGGTTTTAAAGCTTGAAACCGAATTCTTTTGCTAAAGATTTGAATGATTGTACAACATAACATTTCATCATCGAGTGTTCAGAGTGAAGCGCCCAAGTCTTAGGGGCTGTCAAAATTGGGTGTCTACAAGTGCACATCTTTTTGGTAAAAAAACCATAATTTTTGCACCACATTACACACTTATGTTAGAACAATAGAAACAAAAACCTGTTCAATCTCATTGGTATTCGGTTTCTCATTGGTGTACCAATCAAGATCATTCAACATGTACATTTTCTTCTCTTCTATTAATTTTCTATATATATACACACACAAATTTTTATATATATACTGATTGTTGAAGTTGAAATTTATGCAATAACAGAGGATCAGTGTTCAGTTAGTTTAATTAAAAAAAAAAAAGGGTTTGACGAGAAACAAAAACCTAACTTCATGAACAAAACAATATATATAATACATATTATCTAATCCACATCTAGAATACATAAAAGAAAACAATATTTTGCAATTGCATCGCATACAAGGAATCAAATTGGGGTTTGGAAGATAAGGAATTTTGGGGATAGAGCTAGATCAACGATAAAATTAAAGATAATTTGGGTGAGTTTGTAGAGAGGCCATGGATGAGATTAAGAGAGAGAGAGACTAAAGATAGTAGAGTGGCAGATTGTGTAAATAAATGGGGAAGACAAGGGAGTTTTGTGAATGGTGGTTTGTGTCTACAATTTTCAACGGGTGATTCTACTTACACCACTATTTAACCTTTTTACACCCTCTATTTCATTACACCACTAAAAAAAATTGTAATTCTCATTAGACCCCCAATACACTACACAATACTAAACAATTTACATTATTCCGGTGTTATGCTGCCGGAAAAAAATAGATCTCTCCAGTATTTTATTGCTATATATTTACAGAGACACTTTCTTTCAAACAATGATTTTTTAATTTGTAGTGGGCCTGTTCGGTAATACAATGCTAATTAATTTAAATTACTCCAGTGCCATGTTACTGGACAATATTTTTTTTCCAGCGTTATATTGCCGTCCAATTAGATGATAAAAATAAATTAATTTGGGTCATTTGTGAAGTGCATGTCCAGTGATATATTGTTATACAAATAAAATTATTCTAATGTCATGTTGCCAAACTACAATAGAGTTGTCTAGTCCCCCCGTCACTGTTCGTTGAAAAATTTACTTTTTTCTTGAAGCATCCATAAAAAAATTCATAAATCAAACACGCATCCATAAAATCATACATAAAAAGTATCCATAAAATTATTTATAAAAACATTAAGTGTACGAATATCCATAAATTATTCATAAAATCTGTCATTGTTTGCATCCATCAATCAAAAATATTATCACAATTTGTCTTGGTAATTAGTAGGTAATTTTTCCTCCTTAATAGAAATAGATATCCACACTTTTTAGAACCTGTCAACCTTAATCGTTCCCTCTTGATCTTTCTATTGTCTCTATAGTAACCACTTCTTTTACAAGCAAGTGTAAGTCCTAATTTTCTACCATTGCCTCCTATATCTGATGTCTTTATTGTCACGCCCCAAGCTCCGTGACAACGCCGCACACCCATAAAAGTGAGCATGCAAGGCTAAGAATCCAATCACACAACCCACAATATAAAATACTCAAAATAAATCCTTAAATTGTCATAATGCTAAAATCCACAAAAATCGATTATTCTTATCGTATGAAATTATCCACCAAGTCCACTAACAAAGTCCATTAACAAAATAATAATCTAAGTACTTAATCCATAGCCCTACTCTCGGCACTCCCATATGTAAAAATCCCGCGCAGCTCTACTCTTCAGAATCTGAAAAAAAAAATAAGGGTAAGCTAGATAGCCCAGTAAATAACCAACCATCACTGCCAGCTGGATCAAGTATACAAAAATAAATAAA
Source organism: Camellia granthamiana (assembly GCA_036172215.1). Classification (NCBI taxonomy): domain Eukaryota; kingdom Viridiplantae; phylum Streptophyta; class Magnoliopsida; order Ericales; family Theaceae; genus Camellia; species Camellia granthamiana. Next base: position 66,962,329 of record CM069907.1, read on the forward strand.
CAAATAAATCGATAACCAATAAATATAATTTTTCTACAGTTCAATAAATGAACAATTATTTGTAAGATGGTTTCATAGCTAAAAGTAAATAATGTACAATACGTTTTAAATGAAAAGCCAATGTGATAATTCAAAGTAATTCGTTGTTCAAATCGATGGTTCGATATTCAGATAGTTCAATTATTCGATTCACAAAACCCAAGTCTTAATGACTACGGTCACTTAGCCCGTGACAAGGCCCAGAACCACACATAGGCCGGTGGTAAAGCCCCAAAAGAAACTAGTTTCTGTGCCAATAAATAACCCCCATTGGCTAGGGTCCAAATCATAGTCAGACTAGAGTGATGTTCAAAATTCAAACAATACACAACTTTCAAATAAAATATTCGATATTTTCGGAATAAACATTTGGTACAATTTTCATAATAGTTTTACAAAATATTCAAATAACTTTCATAATAATATTCGATGTTGTTTTATACTTGACCCATGTTTTATTTTAAGAGAACACGAAGGCTATAAATATATATTTATGATTTTAAACGATTCGATAGGAATAAAAATGAACCAACAGTGATAGAGGGTTACTTACCTCAAACACTCAGAAATAACACTCTAACACCAATTCCAAACACCTAGCTCCACCACTTCAATCACACAAACCTAATAAATAAAACCTCAAATAAATTAATATTTTTTTTACATGTTACATATACCCACAAAAGCCCCACCATATTAGATTAATGTATTGCTTTAATATCCAAGAGATCAAACCATTCAACCCAACTTTATAGCCAAACACACCCTTACCCATGATACAAACTCCATTGTTTCTATTACCCACCCAAGGTTACACTTACACATTGCACCCAATTCTCAAAACCTAAGTAGGCACCTATAGATCTTCCAAATCCCCTTAATGCATTGATTGTTAAATTCCTCAACATAAACTTAATAATTAACAGTAAAGATAGATTTTACCTTAACCAATGGGTGTCCCAAAATCACCAACGTGCTGCCTCCAATCCATATTGTAGCCTCACTTGAACCTCTCTTCTCTTTTTCTTTTCTTTTTTTCTTTTACCTTCTCAAACCCTAGCCGCCTATGGAGCAATTCCTAGCCTCTGTTTTGTTTGTTTCCCAAGACTTAAAGCCACAATATATAGGTGGGCTTATTAACCTAATTTCTCAAAGTTACAAAATTACCCATCTAAGTAATAGAAAATAAAATGCCATCTCATAACTAATTCTTTGATATTAATAAATGACCCATATAAATTAATTTAATTACTAATCTATCCAACAAAATAATCTTACACACAACTTGGGTTTTACATTCTTCCCCTCTTAAAAGAAATTTCGTCCTCGAAATTTGACATACATGTAGTCTCAAAAAGTTGTGGATACTTTTGTCTCATTTCATCCTCAAGTTCCCAAGTAGCTTCTCTCTCCGAGTGATTGCTCCATTGAACCTTAACATAGTGGATGACTCGACGCCTCAAAACCTGCTCCTTCTTATCAACAATTCTTACAGGGTGTTCTTCATAGGTCAAATCCTCCTTAAACTACAACGGTACATAATCAATCACATGATTGGGATTCGGTATATACTTCCTCAATATCGAAACATGGAAGACATTATGAACTCCAACTAGTAAAGATGGTAGGCCAAGTCTGTAAGCTACGTCTCCAATTCGATCTGAAACCTCAAATGGTCCAATAAATCTAGGACTCAATTTACCACGAACACCAAACCTCATTACTCTTTTCATAGGAGACATCTTAAGGAACACATGGTCTCCAACCCCAACCACCAAATCGCGTCTCCTATTATCTGCATAACTTTTCTGTCTACTCTGTGCAGTGCGGAGTCGCTCTCTAATAAGATTGATCTTGTCCACTGTTTGTTGCACAATCTCAGGCCCTAATAACTTCCTTTCGCCCACATCATCCCAACAACTAGGTGATCTACACTTCCGTCCATATAAAGCCTCATATGGTGCCATTTGAATGCTCGCATGATAACTATTATTATAAGAGAATTCCACTAAGGCCAAATGCTCATCCCAAGAACCTCTAAGATCAATAATATAGGCCCTCAACATGTCTTCAAGAGTCTGAATAGTTCTCTTTGACTGTCCATCAGTTTGAGGATGAAAGGTCGTGCTAAAATTCAAACTAGTATCCAGAGCTGTATGCAAACTCCTCCAAAACATAGATACAAATCTACTATCTTTATCAGACACTGGTCACCGGAATACCATGCAACTTCACAATCTCCTTGATATACAAATTTGCAAACTTTTCTAAGGAGAACCCTACCTTAAAAGCTAGAAAGTGAGCGGATTTGGTCAATCGATCAACGATAACCCAAATAGCATTGTTACCACCTTGGGTCCTAGGCAACCCTGTCACAAAATCCATGGTAATATGTTCCCACTTCCACTCGGGAATAGGAAGAGATTGTAACTTACCTGCAAGTCTCTGATGTTCAACTTTCACTTGTTGACATACCAAACATTGAGCAACATACTGAGCAATTTTCCTTTTCATATTATTCCACCAAAAGTTCCTCTTCAAGTCATTATACATTTTAGTGCTCCCTGGATGTACAGTATACCCTGAACTGTGAGCTTTTCCTAGGATTTCTCTCTTGAGCTCTAAATCATTAGGCACACACAACCTCTCTCCAAATCTCAAGGTTCCATCTTTATGTATACAAATTCCATCTGTAGCCCTATTTCCATTTCAGCCTTAAGTTTTTGCAACTGAGGATCTTTTCCCTGAGCATCTTTAATTCTATCAATCAATGTGGGTTGAACTCTAAGGTTTGCCAACTGCACTCCATGGTTATGCCATCTAATATCGATATTCAACCTTCGCAAGTCCTCCAAGATATTCTTTTGGTCAGTGATCAAGGTAGCCAAATTACTTGGGGTCTTTCTACTCAAGGCATCAGTCACTGCATTGGCTTTTCCTGGATGATAATTGATAGTCAAATCATAGTCCTTTAAAAGCTCCAACCATCGCCTTTTCCTCATATTCAATTCTTTTTGAGTGAAAATATACTTCAGACTTTTATGATCAGTGAATATCTCACATTTCACCCCATACAGTTAGTGCCTCTAGATTTTCAATGCAAACACCACTGTAGCCAACTCCAAATCATGCGTAGGATGATCTACTCATATGGCTTCAACTGCCTAGACGCATATGCCACTACCCTATCGTTCTGGATCAGGACACAACCCAAGCCCATCTTCGATGCATCACTATAGATGGTAAAACCTTTATCTCCGGACGGAACTATAAGTACTGGAGCACACACTAATCGACTCTTTAGATCCTGGAAACTCTTCTCACAATCATCAGACCATTCAAATTTAACCCCTTTTTGTGTTAAACAAGTCAAAGGCATAGAAATTCGGGAAAAACCCTCAACAAACCTTCTATAATATCCTGTTAAACCCAAGAAACTACGAATTTCAGTGACACTAGTAAGCCTATTCCACTCTGCCACCACCTCACTCTCTTGGGGTCAACAGACACCCCGTCTTCAAATATCACATGACTCAAAAATGATACACTCTCCAGCGAAAATTCACACTTCTTTAATTTAGCAAATAATTTCTTCTCCCTTAATAACTGCAACACTATTCTCAGATGTTCTTCGTGCTGCTATTTACTCTTTGAGTACACAAGAATGTCATAAATAAAAATTACCACAAACTGATCTAAGAAAGGGTTTAAATAATCCATAAAAGTTGCAGGCGTATTGGTCAACCCAAACGACATCACTAAAAATTCATAATGCCCATATCTAGTTCAGAAGGCTGTCTTAGGTATATCTTTCGCTTTAACCTTCAACTGATGATATCTAGAACGAAGGTCAATCTTAGAAAAGACTTGTGCTCCTTGCAATTGATCAAATGAGTCATTTATCCTAGGCAAATAATATTTATTTCGAATTGTTACCTTGTTCAACCCTCTATAATCAATGTAAAGGCAAAAACTACCATCCTTCTTTTTCACAAATAAAACGGGCACACCTCAAGGAGAAACACTAGGCCTAATAAAGCCCTTATCTAGTAACTTTTATAATTGTTCCTTCAACTCTTGCCCCTGATTTCCTCCGACTGCTTGAGAACCACTACCAATATTAGTCGCATTCCCTCACCGATTGTTATTATCAGTTCGTCGATTCGTTTGACCCTGGCGTGTATTCCTAGCCATATTTGCCAATGTCTCCTCATGTTCCATTGCAACCTATATGCATCAATAATAAAACCTCATCTTATTCTATTCTCAAGTCCCTATAGCACGTAAATAAAATTAACATTTTACCAAATTATAAGCGTTCTCAATCCTACATCTACCCAATCTCACCACTATTCTATACCAACTTTTAAAATTACAACCTGGCTCTGATACCATAAAATTGTCACGCCCCAAGCTCCGTGACAACGCCGCACACCCATAAAAGTGAGCATGCAAGGCTAAGAATCCAATCACACAACCCACAATATAAAATACTCAAAATAAATCCTTAAATTGTCATAATGCTAAAATCCACAAAAATCGATTATTCTTATCGTATGAAATTATCCACCAAGTCCACTAACAAAGTCCATTAACAAAATAATAATCTAAGTACTTAATCCATAGCCCTACTCTCGGCACTCCCATATGTAAAAATCCCGCGCAGCTCTACTCTTCAGAATCTGAAAAAAAAAATAAGGGTAAGCTAGATAGCCCAGTAAATAACCAACCATCACTGCCAGCTGGATCAAGTATACAAAAATAAATAAACAAATAAATCGATAACCAATAAATATAATTTTTCTACAGTTCAATAAATGAACAATTATTTGTAAGATGGTTTCATAGCTAAAAGTAAATAATGTACAATACGTTTTAAATGAAAAGCCAATGTGATAATTCAAAGTAATTCGTTGTTCAAATCGATGGTTCGATATTCAGATAGTTCAATTATTCGATTCACAAAACCCAAGTCTTAATGACTACGGTCACTTAGCCCGTGACAAGGCCCAGAACCACACATAGGCCGGTGGTAAAGCCCCAAAAGAAACTAGTTTCTGTGCCAATAAATAACCCCCATTGGCTAGGGTCCAAATCATAGTCAGACTAGAGTGATGTTCAAAATTCAAACAATACACAACTTTCAAATAAAATATTCGATATTTTCGGAATAAACATTTGGTACAATTTTCATAATAGTTTTACAAAATATTCAAATAACTTTCATAATAATATTCGATGTTGTTTTATACTTGACCCATGTTTTATTTTAAGAGAACACGAAGGCTATAAATATATATTTATGATTTTAAACGATTCGATAGGAATAAAAATGAACCAACAGTGATAGAGGGTTACTTACCTCAAACACTCAGAAATAACACTCTAACACCAATTCCAAACACCTAGCTCCACCACTTCAATCACACAAACCTAATAAATAAAACCTCAAATAAATTAATATTTTTTTTACATGTTACATATACCCACAAAAGCCCCACCATATTAGATTAATGTATTGCTTTAATATCCAAGAGATCAAACCATTCAACCCAACTTTATAGCCAAACACACCCTTACCCATGATACAAACTCCATTGTTTCTATTACCCACCCAAGGTTACACTTACACATTGCACCCAATTCTCAAAACCTAAGTAGGCACCTATAGATCTTCCAAATCCCCTTAATGCATTGATTGTTAAATTCCTCAACATAAACTTAATAATTAACAGTAAAGATAGATTTTACCTTAACCAATGGGTGTCCCAAAATCACCAACGTGCTGCCTCCAATCCATATTGTAGCCTCACTTGAACCTCTCTTCTCTTTTTCTTTTCTTTTTTTCTTTTACCTTCTCAAACCCTAGCCGCCTATGGAGCAATTCCTAGCCTCTGTTTTGTTTGTTTCCCAAGACTTAAAGCCACAATATATAGGTGGGCTTATTAACCTAATTTCTCAAAGTTACAAAATTACCCATCTAAGTAATAGAAAATAAAATGCCATCTCATAACTAATTCTTTGATATTAATAAATGACCCATATAAATTAATTTAATTACTAATCTATCCAACAAAATAATCTTACACACAACTTGGGTTTTACATTTATAATAATGACAAATCCAGTCTTCTTCCCAACATTAGAAGCCCATTTAATTAATGCTTCACGACTACTAAAAATCTAAAGATAATAAATACATTTATACGTCAAATTACAATAAAACTCAATACAAATTAAAAATAAGAAAAAATCGTATTCATAAAAAAAACTTAACAAATCTCGTCTATAATAAATTCATGACTAGAGTCTATTAATATTGTAGTACTTGCGTTGTTACAATGAGTATAAGTATAATCCTTCCAGGCAAAAAAATAAAAAATATAAAAAAATGAAACTGAAAATACATGGTAATGAGAAGCCGAACAAATTAAAAAAATTCGATTTGGGATTACCAAAAATGTATCCTTTATTCGGTAGTTGATTACCAAACTTATATTTTTTGTTCGGCAATGTGATGCCGGATTATTTTATTTTGTTCAATTTCGAACCACCGAATGAAAGTCGAACACCGGTCCAGAAAAACGAAACAAAAACCTACCAAATAAAAAAAAAAAAAAAAAACTCACAATTTCACTTTTTTGATAATTCTTTACCACCGTTTCTTTATCCATTACTTTCTTTAATGATCAAAATATTATGATTCTCACTTTTTAAAAAGAGATGTGTAAGAGAAAAGAAAAATTAAGATAGGAAAAAAGGGAGTAAGGATTGAAGACTAAGGGGTGTAAGGAAATAACAAAATATATTTAATTTTATTGTTTTATCCTTAAAGGTAATTTCACACATGGATAAAATTGGGGGGGGGGGAAAAAAACTTATATGAAAGTATAAAGAGGTAAAATTGTGGTGCAAGTAGAATCACCCTTTTCAACAAGTGTGGTGAAAGAGAGTTGAGGTAGTGTGTGTACAATGGTATAAGTGAAGGGTATAATTGAAATATTTAGTGTGTGAATTGAGAAGAATAATTGATAATCAAATTAATAAGTGTATGTACTAAAAAACGATGTGGACTGAGATGTATAAGCGTGTAAAAATAGAATTTTCTGTTATTTTTGCACATGGCTGTTAGGCAAAAATAATTCAAATTTAAATTTTTGACCCTAGCACCCTAACAAAAATTACTATTCGTGAATTATTAATTCTAATACAAATGTAATTAGTCTACAATGGAGGTGCAACTCGGGCGGGGTCGGTTGGGTTGGGAGGTTGTCTAAGCCCAACTCAAGTTATGCTGGGACACGCCTAGGCCCGCCCAGGCTCGAATTGTAACTTGAAGTTGCATGCTCATGCCTGACCCGAGTTAAACCTAAATTACCTGAATTGTAAATAAATTTTAATTTAATTTATTTTATTTTATTTTATTTTTTTGCAGCTACATTGTTAAATTATTAAAATTTGACATTATTTACATTTTTTTTATTTATAGAAAATCATTAATACCATCAAAATAAATAATTTATATAATATAAAAAAGATACCGTTATAATAGTCTTTATAATTTACAAATAAAAATACTTTAATATCATATAATAATTAATAATTTATATGTATACTTAATATTTTTATATATAATTTGGCTTCCGAGTAACTCAAGTTATTTGACCTCTTTATTTAAACTCGTCCAAATTTAATTTAAATTTTTAAATATTTGATCAAGTCGGCATCCAATTTAAAAATATATTATCCGAACCCTAAAAGAATTCAGACTGCGTTCGACGAGTTGCTCGGATTGAGCTCCCGAGTAGCACCCTAGTCAGCAATATGCCCTAATGCGTCTTATTTCTCCTCCCCATCCTCACAGCTAAATGCTTTTGCTGGTCTCTACAACCACCAGGACTCTCTATCTCTCTCTGGGTCGGTCACTGCAAAAACCTCGTAAGATTTGCAAGGGGGAGATTTGCTCAGATTTTGGAATATTTGGTCCAATTTGTGAGTGTTTTTCCCCAATTTTTAGGGTTTTAAATTTAGGGATTTTGCCTTTCTCGCAAGAATGCTCTCCGCTTCTAGTGGTTCAAACAAGTTTTCGAATGCAAACCCAATTTCTACATGACCAATGTTTTATTTTCTGTGTTTGATTATTTTAGCTTTTTGCATTGCATTAGTTTATGGGTTCTGATTTTGGATTATTGCAGTAGTTTTGTTGCTTTGCTTATCTATATGTATATTGATTTATGTTGCTCTTACTTCAGAACCCTTAACCCAACCAGAATCGATTGATCACTAGCTTCATTTGCACCAAATTCAAATGCTCTTGGTAAACACTAATCGATAGCACATTTTGGGGAAGCCCAAGAATGCTTGCTACTTCTAAGTGGTTCAAACAAGTTTCCCAATGCAAACCCAACTCCTACATTTCTAGTATTGAACAAAAGGCATGTTTGAATTACCAAATTCATCGTCTTATCGGAGAACAAGTAAATGGCAAGAGAACATGGTGGTTTGATAAGCATGTTAATGGGTGCCTTCTAACATCTTCTCATGCATTGCGACGGAAAAGATATTACCAGCACACTGTAAGTTCTTGCTTTTCACAGCTCTGCTTTTGTGAACTTAGGAACACTAATGTCTCTTTGTTTTGTAAATTCTATGATCACCATGTTTGCTGATTTGCCTTGGGTTTTTGTTATAGTGAAGACTGTAGTCACTAGAACTCTTTTTTTGGGTCGTCGTTTTTATCTTATCTTGGTGTTTGGTGAATTCATTTGTGCACTTGGCTGTGGTCAGTTTTTTGTCTGGAAGCTGTCACAAGCGAAGTGCTCCTTGTTAATTCAGGATTTCCCTTTTAAATAAAAAATTTGGAATGTCTAAGTTCTGTCTTTAATATGTGATTTTAGATCGAATCTCAATGATATGAGCACATCCATATAAAGAAATTACGGTCAACCCAATCGTGAAATAAAGCCTAAGTCTTCTGGTCCCATTTCCTATTTGAGGTGCGCAATTTTATGCATGGGATTGAATCACCAGGCACTTTCTATTTCCCTACTATTGTCATGAAAAGGAAATAGTTATCTTTGTAACGTATAAACCAAAATAAAATATGTTAAGATTTAATGCTTCTGTAGAACACTTTAATCATGAGTTCACAATCTTTTATTATCATTGTCATGGCCTTTATGTCTATGAAGCATCCTTAGGAGGGGCTTGAATCTCTTCTAGAGAGTAAAGAAGATTCCAGTGCACTATGATAAGTCAATGCTCTTGAAGTTCAAGGCTTTGAAAATTCCTATTTGATTGAAAGGGAAAAACTGAAAGGAAGTGAGCTTTGACATTTGAAAATAGAATGCGCGAGTACAGGGCATGGCTTTGCTATTACAATATCGAATCATTTTATGCTTCCTGAAAACACAAAGCGATATTCAAGTGGCTTGTCCCGGAATGGTGTCTGAGTTGGTTGAGGCTTTTGCTTAGGAACTGTTGGCCTCGTCCCAACTTACCCAATGCACGTGGTTCTTTTGTCATTGTGTCTAGGAAGCATGGATAAGGATATGAAATACGGATACAATATGATATGATATGGATACAGCGATACGAAAAAAACTTTAAAAAAATAGAATACGGGTACGGCTAGAATACGTTTGTAAAAAATATAATTTCTAAAATTATTAGCAATGAGTGAGTTACACATAAGCTAAAGAATGTTGAGAAACCACAATATAATTTATAATGCAAAATATTAACATTTAAGAATTAGGTATTAATTTAAGTTAGTAGCTTGTTTACCTTTTAAATTTTCAATAGGTCTTGCACATATTTCATTTATGTTTATATTACAACAATAAAATAATCTACAACTTGTCTTTGTGCTTTTCCCTTTGGCACTGGTAAAAAATGTTGTATTCAAGTTTACTTGCTTATTTATTTATTGATATTTAATTTTACTAGTATTATATGTTCTTTTGTTAATCCTTACTTTCTATGTAGTTATAGGAGACATGCATGAAACAATTAGGATACATCAATTTGACAAATTCTATTATTTAACTCACTATATTCTTCTTATCAAAGAACTAAACAAAGTATTATAATAATATTCTTATATTTATCCTTGCAACTATATTATATTATAATACTATGCAAGAAATGTTACAATTCTAATTTCGTAAAACAAGTAACATATGACTTGGAGTATCCGATACTTCAATTATCCAATACTCCAAAATTAGTGAAAAATTAATTAAGAAATATCCAATGTTTTTATTAAGTATCCGATACATATCCACGAGTATCCAAGGACTATTGGTATCCGATATGGATACAATACGGATACGTCACCCTATTTGAAGTATTTGTGCTTCATAGCATTGTGTGCATCCATTAGGATTATTCTTGACTTAGAAAGTGTTGGGCAATTCCCTTTTCTCTGATAAGTAAAATTTTGTTATAGAGTGCTACAAAGATTGGGGAACACCCTGGCAACCCCTTCCCCGTCAGGGAAAAAAATTTAAATGGCTCTCTCTTAATGCCATGGTCCATCGATGTAAAATTTCGAATAAGGACGAGAAGGGACATTTGTAAATTTGGAGTATTAAACAAACAAAGTAGGTAAGAGCTAGACTTGTGAAGAAGCTTTCTTTTGCTTGGTCATTATTGAACTAGTTAAGCTAGTAAGCTTGGATTGATTGTACTTGTGAACGGTTGCAATTTGAGCACATCTTACAACTCCCAAAACGTAACTGATTAATGTAATTTATTTGAAGAAAATACTTAGAAGGAAAAATGCTGACTGCATGAAGTTAGTGCGATACAATGAGGAATTAAATAACAATTTGCAGTAAATTAAAATCACAAAATTTAGTTTGGTAAACATAGGAGCATTGTATTTTGGATGTAAATGATTAAAGACCATATTGTGGAATGCTCATGATCTATGGACCCTACTTATTGAGCTTAAGAAGGTGCTGGGAGCTGGCTGATCATGGACTAGACACAAGCTTGATAAAGTTCAGCTAAAGGGGCTTAAAATCCCAATACTGGACTATGCTTTGCTTGTTTGCCCCACTGTTTCATTTGTAAATTATGTTTCTTAAATTTTTTGGCTAAGTTGATAATATTGATGATTTTAAATTTTAAATTTCACGAGTTATGTATCTAGACTTCATTTATAATTTTTGATGGCTCTACCCTTTTTATTTTCTATTGAATTAGCAACCCCATTATTACTCAGCCATGCAAGGCTGCTCTTTCAGACATTAATGCTAGCTGTTTGGAAAGCAAGTTACAAATTGCATTTTTCTGACCTTGTTAATAATGTCTGGATTTCTAATACAGAATTTTATTACATACATCCTGGTTGGGGTTTCCTGGATCTGGCCATCTTTTGCCACTGTGAATAATTCCATTGGCAATTATCAGTCATTTGCAACACAAGCTTCACATTCTGAAGAAGAACTGACTGATGAATTCTTGAATCAAATCATGTCTGCTATAGAGAATGCTCCAATCTCCACTAGGGAAATCTGTACTACTTACATTGAAAAGCTGTGTAGAGATGGAAATCTTGCAGTTGCTACTAGGCTACTGAAGTCCTTGCGTGATAAACACATCTTCCTTAGCGCCTATGCATATAATCTTCTTTTGATAGCAGCAGGTGAAGGGAGTGACATTGCCCTTCTGTCTCAAGTTTTCAAGGATCTATTGTTAACTAGTGAGTCCGTAAGTTCAACCTCTTATCTTAATCTTGCCAAGGCTTTTATGAACATAAATGATGTGGTCTTGTTACTCGGATTGATCAAAGAAGTATCAGAATTGACTTTTCCAAGAAGTGCAACAGTAATAAATAGAATCATCTTTGCCTTTGCTGAATGCAGGCAGATTGATAAGGCCCTGTTGATATTTGACCATATGAAGAGTCTGAAATGCAAACCAGATTTGATTACATATAATACTGTTTTAGGGATCTTGGGTAGAGTTGGTCGTGCAGATGAAATGCTTTTTGAGTTTGCCTCCATGAAAGAGGCCAACATCATCCCAGATATCATTTCCTATAATACCTTAATAAACAGCTTGCGGAAATTGGGAAGATTGGATATGTGCTTAGTATTTTTGAAAGAGATGGAAGAGAGAGGACTCGAACCAGATTTGCGAACATACACTGCATTGATTGAGAGCTTTGGCAGATCGGGGAATGTTGAAGAATCATTGAGACTCTTTGATGAGATGAAGCGCAGGCGAATTCAGCCATCTATCTACATTTACCGGTCATTGATCAATAATTTAAAGAAGATGGGGAAGTCAGAGTTGGCAATGAGTTATTTGGAGGAGATGACTACATCTTTTGCAGATCTTGTTGGTCCAAAGAATTTCAGACGAAAAAACAGATAGTTTAGCACTCCAAACTTGATATTTTGATTTTCCACTGATTGCAATAGCTTGAAGCTCATCAATTTGCTTCCTAATTAAAGATGGGGAAGTTGAAGTTGGCAATGACCTTTTTTGCAGGAGATGAATATATCTCTTGCGGATCTTGTTGGTGGCCCCAAGGATTTCATACACAAAAAAGAAGAAAATGGTTTAGCACTCCAAGCTTGAGACTTTGAATCCTCACTGACGCAGCAGAAAGCTCAAGGAGAATTGTTGTTTGTCTTCTTGCATATAGGTACATAATTTTGCTGCCCGTGCCAATTTTTCTGTTGTTCCCATACTTTTTCAGATCAAATCTTCAACTTAAAACAAATCCAAAGGCAATTTCTATTCATTGCAGTAGTATCAAACAACCTGATCAACATCATCCAAATAACTGTAGGCAGATTATTTGTGTTTATCGGCATTTAATATAACCTGACAAATATACTTAAAAGAAAACTTTGACTGACCAAGGTCCTCTGAAGATCTTAATTTGATTCAAAAGAAATGCCTTGGTACTTTTATATTTTCCTACTGTTTCCCATCCATCCTCCTCAGCATCATATGAGTAATGTGATTTCATCAGTATTCTATCATACATTAAAATCATCTGTATCTAAGGTGATTTGATCAAATTAATGCAAATGTAAAACAAAGTGACCTTATGGTTCAACAAAATGGTGGATTAATTAATATATTTTTAATTAATTTTGGGTTGTATGACAGGTTGGCTTATTAGAGGTATCAGGCTGTTCCAAAAAAAAAAAAAAAAAATCAGCTGCCATTGAGAAACACATCTGCAAATCGGTAGCATCCTCCTTCATGAGTGGAAGCCCTTAAAGAGGAATAAGCAGCGTTGCGGTCCGTGGGAGAATCTTATTTCTTTCTCAAGATTAATGCTGGAACAAATGTATGAAGCTTTTGTCATTCCAAGGTCCTTTCTATTCCATCTTCAGCAACTGGTTCTGGTAATGAATATCTATATGGGAAGATGCTGTCTAAAAATCAGATGCAAATTCAGGATTGCATTCGACAACAGGTGCAGCCCCAGGGTATGCCTTGAATTTTTGTCATCCTCATCAAATCATTGGCTATAAGCCTTGCAATGGTGGTTGATGATAGTTGTCTATTCATTGGTGTATTGATTGAAAAACCTGTATATGTGTATTTTGATTGGCAGATTCAGATGCAACTTATTTGTTACATAATAATCTCAATACAAAAGTACATGTTAAAATAATAATGAAAAAGATGGAGAAATACAAATTTTTTAGGTGACTTTGTTCTCATTGTTTCTTTGACAGTCAGCATGTTAGTTTCTTTAGTATGTTTTGTTGGAGCCGAATCTTCTGAATGTTGATCTTCTGGTAAGAAATCACTTGGAGGATGCTTCAAGTCACATCACGGAGTTACAATCAATTGCCAAAATGCCTGATAAACATCAACCTGTTAGGACAGTCCAATGCACCAGTTCCTGGGATTCTGGACCAACTAAGAGAATGGCAGAGTTGATTGTAAGGAAATCATACTTCTGCAATGAAGAGAAGCAGAGCTAGAAGTTTGTCAGGCCTCAAGTTTTACAGAAGAAGATGAAAAATATGGGAAGGGTTTCCCCCCATTTCTCATTTTTCAAAGTATAGTTCTGAAATATACAATAATGGGTGTGCTGTTGGCAAGGTTTTAAAAAGCGGCCGCAACCGTTACGTAATGGTGTTACGTAACGGTTTTGGCGGTTACCGCCACCCGTTATGGCCGCTTTTGCAGTGTGATTGAGATTCACAGGTGTGTCGACTGTAGCGGCTGTCATAGCGGTCGTAACGGTGCTGTAACAGCCGTAACGGCCTGTTACGTACCGTTACGTAATGGTTCCAAACTGTTTCTTTCGAAAAAACACACAAAAAAAAGCTGAAAATGGGGGAAGAGGGATAGAGAGAAGAGGGAAGATAAAGAGAGAAAATAGAGGAGCAAGAGATAGAGAAAGAGAGAAGAGGGAAGATGAAAAATATGTAATTGATTTGTTGAAACTGTAAGACCTATGCTATTCTATTCAGCTGCTATCACTAAACCATTTTATTTGTGTGTGTCTATATATATATTGTTTGAAAATAACAATAATAATAATAATAATAATAATAATAAGTGTGGTCATTATCTATTTGGCTTGGTTAAAATATATATATATATTTAGGCTCTTATTTATTCTCTTACTTTTGTCATTGTTTATCTTATATATAATAGTTAGTGATTGATTTTTTGTATAATATAAAATCATTAATTATTAAAATAAAATGTACAAAACTCAGTTTATAGTGATTTAAAAATATGAAATATATTGGATCATACTTAAAAATTTACAAAAATTGATCAATATTTATTTTTAACCCAATAAATATAATCATGGAAAAAAAATATACGTATCGGTAAGTTTTTTTCAAATTGTGTGAAAAATAAAAAAATTCACGATTCCGGTTACCGCAACCGTTACACTACCGCCTTTACACCCCGCAACCGCATCACCGCCACCGTTACTTCGACCGCAACCGCTTTTCAAAACCTTGGCTGCAGGGCATAATTCTTCTAATGGTGGGGTTAAGAATTCTTTTGCTTCCTTTATGATATTTAAATGTCTAGTTTTGCCTCCCTTGTAATGCCATAATGTGATTATATGTTCTTTTGATTGTATATAGGGTTATGTTTTCATAATCGTTGCCTTTGTTGAATGCGGGCAGATTACGGCCCAACTAATATTTGACCATATGGGGAATTCTGAAATGCAAACCAGATGTAATTGCATATAGAAACAACACACACACACACACACACAAATCCCCCAAAAAATACAGTAATGGCTGCATTACATTCATCCTCGATGGAGTCCACACTGCCACCAAGATAAATGTTGTGCATTTTTGTGTTTGTGTTTATAACATTACTGTTACATAATGTACTATTTTAGGGATCTTGGGTAGGGTTCGTTAAGCACAAGAAACGATTCATTAGTTTCATGAGTTTGACTCCATGAAAGAGGCAAACAATATCCAAAATATCATTTCTTATAATACCCTACTAGAAAGCTTGCGGAAGTTGGGAAGATTAGAGAGGTGCATAGTATTTTTGACTGAGCTGGAAGAGTGAGCACTTGAACCAGAATTGATTGAGAGATTTGATCAATCATGGAATGTTACTCTTTGAAGAGATGAAGCACATGTGAGTCTTTTCCTCCTATGTTGTTTTGATATATATATATATATTTTTTTTAAATTTTTGTTGAGTTTGTTGTATGCTTGCTATTTGTTAGACTTCCTTTTACAAAGTTAATGTCAAAATTAGTCTGATTAGAAACTTTTCAATAGCCATGTGAGTCAAAGTAAAGCCTGATCCCATTGCAAAGCTCCATGTTTATAGCTGTGATTGCTTAGCTCTGTTTTAGCTCATTATACTTTTCTCCTCTATTTTTGTTCTGTTTTTTTGGTATAGTAAGATTTTCTTGATTTGGTGGCATGTAAAGCATCTAACTGCAATGACCTCTTTAAGAAAACAAAAAAGAAAGAAAAAAAATTAGCAAAAACAAGATTTTGTGAAACTATTGAGACATTTTCTGACTTCATCAAATATGGGTTATTAACATATTTTGTTTAGAAAACAACAGATTTCGTACCAATACCACAACTATTGACAACATTTTTGGGTGGTTTTTTCTTGTTTTCCCAAATGAAGCTTTAATATATTTTAACTTCAAACATTGGTGGTGTTTGGGAACTTGGGTTTGGAATTTTTTTTTTATTTTTTCTACTAAAAGATAAACTTTTTGCAAAATAAAAAAAAACACATTCAAACAAAATATCACATCTAACCCCATAATCATTTCATTTTTTCTCTCACAAACATTACATCCAATCATAAAAAAATCCAATTATCTTTCCAAACACAAAAAAATTTCTCTAATAATATCCTGCAACTAAAAAAACTTACATAAAAACTCATTTTTCAAACACCCACATTGTAAAGCATCCACAAATTAGCTGATTTTTTTTTTTTTTCTTTTAAACCAGAAAAAAATGGCTCTATAGTGTCATCATAGCCCCATTGAGCCCTGACCCCGGAATAACCGGTTACCAGTCAGGAATTAATCCTCACCAAATGAAAGACCCACCATTAAAGCACCAATGGAGCGTGAACACCCCACAGCAGTGGACAGAGCTGATCTTGGTTACTACTGAAATAGTGCAAGGATTAAAAAAAAAACTTTTTGGCCGCATAACAACAAAGATGATGGTGCTCAAGAAAAAAACCAACAAAGTTGACATGACAAGCCATCATTCTTCTTTAATTTCAAAAATAGTGAAACTTAAGCACTATTGTGAAATTCTTCACCAATTTCAAAACATTTTTATTTATTTATAGATCTAAGATCAATTTTTTAACTTATTCAACAATTTTCTAAGTAATCACAAAATTCAAATTAATTACATATACAATGGGAGTGTTTGAGAAGGCTTTTTAGCTTTTTTTGGGTTAAAATAGCACTAAAAGACAAAATAAGCTAAAATAGTTAATAAGACAAAATGTCACATTAAACCCATAATCATTTTATTTTTCTCTCACAAACATCACATCCAACTATAAAAAATCCACTATCCTCTCAAACATAAAAATTTTAACCTCCTAAAATAATTAAAAGTAAAATAACCTACTAAAATAATAACTTCCCAAACACCCACAATATATATTAGTTCCTCGACAGCATTATGTTTATATGCCACCTGATTGTAGATAATAAATACATTTGTATAACAATTAGTTGTCCAAGAATCCATCAGGAATGAACATGAGAGAGAGAGAGAGAGAGGGAGCATAAACATAACCATGCCGCTTCTGGAAAGACTGGAGTTTGACCAACTTGTTGAAGCTCAAATCAAATTCGACTTGAATCCCTCCCAAAAATGAATCTCCTTGTCCAATCAGAAACAACTAAAACCCTTGTGCGCCAGCTGACTTGCTTGCTGAAAATGTAAAACAGAAGAATAAAAAGAATTAGATACGCCAACATTACACCTCACTCTAATCTAAGGAAACCACAATGCATTTCGAGCAGAGAGCAGTAAAGGATCGATCACCTTGCATATACAGAATACCACAGCCACTGAGTGCTGTGACCCATTGATACCCAGTCTCCAGGCAGTTCTGCTGCTGTCTGTTCTCCTCCCAGAGGCGCAAATTGCCCTAGATGCTTGTACCTTGAGACCAAATTGCCCTACTTTTAACTTAACTCTTAACGTTTATGTCTTTTTTATGAATGATTTATTAATTATTTAAATCTAATTAAGCAAAAAGTAAATATCCAACATCTCTATCAAAAGAACTAAAAAAGAGGGAGAAAAAACACTAGTTGATATGTCCGCTGAGAACAAGTAAATTAAATAAAGAGACATGGCACGTGGCATGTCCTGTACGTGTCCCCACGATGTTTCGTGTTTGACACCATTACAACACCTTTTTTGGAGTGTCAGTACTTCATAAACTACTAGAGATTATATAAGGTCTAGGCAATCGTAAGTTTTTTCTCCCTTGCCAAATTATCACCAATCATTTAAGAAAGATGAACCTTGCTAATGTTATGATTACCGGAAAGGACGAAATTGATGACGTCCAGAACCTCTGAAGCGGCGAGGGCCTTCTGGTTTACTATCACACTGCTCCATACGGTTAAAGCACCTAGAAAGATATGTTCCTTGTTGAGCAGCGACCTAAGATGCCAAAATATGACAACAAATAGAAGTCACTACATTCTCCTTGGCAGCAGAAAACCATGAAACATGAAGGCTGTATTTGGATCAAGGATTTGACGATATGCGAAGGAAAATGAATGAAATTGAAGCTAAATTCTTGTCACATCTTCCGTTCTTTTTTCCTTTCCCTCCATAAATCTCTCCTTAAATCTTATATACAAACAAAAACTAAGAGGTAAGAATCTTTTAAGCCCTCACTAAGAAAATGAACTTGTAAATACCTGAGCAGTTGCAGGAAGACTCTTCGTCTGTGAATCCACAAGACAAAGGGCTGACTTGAACTCTTCATAATTCACCTCTTTTCTTTCATTACCGTCGGCATCTTTCAAGAGGTATGTCACATCAGGCAAATGGTTGCTCTTTAAATAAAGTTCCACTTGGGGGTACCTTACAAGGATGTCTTCAACTACATCTTTAAATTCTTCATTGGTTAGGGTACCAGAATTGTCTTTGTCAGCAACCTTAAATATGTTCAAGATATCTTCCTAAAAGAAAATGATGTCCAGTAAAATATTTTATTGTAGAAGTAGTAAAGATAATGGTTCATAATGATGCTTTCAATTAAGTTGATGTGATTACTAAACTACTAAACAACAAAAAACATATGATGATCCTAAACCTACGAGGGTTGAATGTGTGAGACATGGTTTGTAATGAATGAAAGGAAGGAATTTTTGGCAGAATATAATACCACAATCACACACATTCTGTTTTAGTATCTCGTGAAATGTTCTTTTTCTCATTCTCACCAAAAAAAAAAAAAAAAATTCTCCTACCGTCAGCTCACTTGGTTTTAATTATTTCAATGTAGAATTTTGACAGTATATTAAATTTCTAAAAGGTACTATTTCGTGAAAACCCCAGTTGAGGCTCTTGACTGTTAATGATGTTTGACAGGGCAAGCTCTATCCATGAACGTCACACAGTTACTCATCATTCCTGAGTAAACAAAGCAAATACCCGAGTGCAGATTCAGATTCCTATGCTGTTATTTCCATTTTATGCCCTTTTGCCCTAAGGGAAGTCATGATGCATTGCTCAAAAGACAATTGAACAAATTGACTAATGACACAATACATCAAAATGCCAACACGACCATGTCACCCACAACTTGATCAAATTACATGTAGATTACTCACTATCATCATCAAAATCCATAAATAAATAAATAAAAATGGTTGGTGGCCTCGATGATTAGTTAGCGATTTATTACACTGCATCCTGGATGGATCAATCACCCCAATGAGTAAGCTAATTGACTAACCAAGTAGGTAAAAGCTTACATACCATGATTTTACGTTGATCTATAGTAGCACAATCACCAAGCGCGTACACATCTTGACATCCCTTTACTCGCAACCATTCATCAGTCGCTAGGACACGTCTTTTACCCTGCATTTAGATCAAACCCTAAATTATTACTTAATAAGCTTTGCTTGTTTATGAAATTTCAATGAATAAAAATCTCATAAAATTTGTGGTTGCATGCATCATTGGTAGATAAAGATGTATGTAACTATGAAATTGAACAGAACAATAATACACAAACCTGGCCTATTTGTTCCATTAAGTCCTTCACAACTGGACGAGCCCCTACTCCAGTTGACCAGACCACCATTCCGTGTGGCATAGACAGAACCTCTCCACTTGACTTCATCTTCATATTAATAAATTTGTCGGAAACACTTAGAACCCGAGATCCTGTTAAAACTTCAATTCCATCTCTTTGAAATTTCTGTTCAGCAAATGAACTGATTCTATCATCAAACCTACAGAGACATGAAAAAACATATCTTCTGAGTTTTCAAGTTTTGCTCCCACCTTTTTGTTGCATGATCACACTGTAGAGCTATCATGTAAAATAAATTGCATGAGCTAAACTGATTGATAATAGAGTTCTTGATTGTGCATAATCAAAAGCCAACAAAGCTTAGACAAGAGGCATTAACAAGTACAAGGCTTCTCGAGCAGTGAAAATAAGACCAGTAAGAAATATTTCCCATCTACTTGTTAGTACAATCTATACACATGAAGCTACTCAAACTTCCTATAGATGAGTCCTATACAAAACACAAACATTTATATATACATCAGGAAAATGAAAACAGAAAGTTTAGGTAAGACCCATTTGAAGCAAATTAGGAAGATGTTTACAGATGAAGTACACAATTAAGTTCCAAGACTAGGCATGCGAAATTCAACTGTCACTGTTAAAGCTCTATTTATAGAACTCAACCCCAAACCCTTGTCCCAACCACTTACATGGATTCATTAAATGGATCTGTTTCCTCCAATTGCCACTATTAAGGTCAGGTCCTCAGTTAGGTATGAGGCAATCATGTCCTTTCTTACCACCTCAGCCAGTGCCCTGGGAGCTTCTATTCGCACACCACAAAAATTCTCAGTTCACACCATTTTACTGTTCAGATATCAACTTTCGAGCAATAATCAGTTGTTCATATATCAATGTTCAAACGAAAACATTGTTCGGTAGTTGATCTAAACAATTCATTTTGTTCTCGGAAGTTGTTATCCGAACAATTGATTTTTGTTTGGAAGTTGATATCCAAACGACAAAAATGGTGTAAACTGAGACAAAGGGTAGTGTTCAAATAGAAGCTCAATTGTGTCCTTCTTGGCCTATATTTTTCCTGGACTGTTATAGAATCATTCCTGACTATTTAAGATGTGAGGGGAGAATTAAAATTAGGAATATAAGAAGATGCATATAAAACTGTGCTACATAGAGTTAGATAGGATGCTAGGAAGTTAAAATCACTCTATAAAGAAAAAATCCTAAATTTCAAATACAAACTATCTTATTGTTATACGGTCTTTGGTAGAACTCAACCTCAAAAGCTAGCTATTAAGGTGACGGTGCCCTCACGCTTATATGCTTAACATTACTTTAGTACTCAGGCGATGAGGGCCTTCACTTTGAACCCTCCCTCACACCTAAAGTGCTCACTCCGCAGCACCTGCGGTGTGCACGGTAGGGACACGCACCCTACCCATCCCTGAGTACTCCTACTTTGATACCATATTACACAATCTTGGATAGAACTCAACCCCAAAAGCTAGCTATTGAGGCGAGAGTGCCCTCACGCTTATATGCTTAACATTACTTTAGTACTCAAGCGATGGGGGACTTTGCTTCACTTATAAATGATGATGGAATAGAAAATCTCATTTCCAATGCATTTAAAAAGAAGGAGAGAAGAAAAAAGAAGAGCGTCAAGCGATTAGATTTATTAAGATACCATACTACTTCAATCACAATATGTTCAAATACAAAATTAAATAGACAGTAAGAATGCGATATCCTTACGTGTTCAAGATATGATCTCCAGACTGAATCAATGTTATTTTCACTAGATCTTTAACTGAATGATATATCTTGACCAAGTCTTCCTGGACAAAGTCATGCAGCTCTGCAGCAAATTCCACACCAGTTGGACCCCCACCTACAATTATAAAATGGAGGTTTGTCCTTCGCTCTTCCTCACTCAGGCCCGGAAGGACAGCCTTTTCAAAACAATCTATCACACACCTACGGATCTTTTGAGCGTCCTCTACTTCCTACATGAAATGTCATAGTTTCTTTCAATAAAAACCAAATCCAAAACTTCCAAAAGAGCCTAATAGAATTTCATAATACTATTTTCTCATCAAAAAAATTTTGTTCTTATTATCAATTTCCAAGATAGAGGAGGTATGTAAGAAGTTTTAAGGAAAATAAGAAGCACCCATCTGTGATTTGCATTGCATGTATGTAAGACACATGAACTCATATACATGCTGTATGGATCATTCTGGGTGAAGCAGGGATAACTCTTACCTTAAGAAAATAGCAATACTCCAGGACACCAGGTGTGTTAAAAGTATTTACTTGTGCTCCTATTGCAATGACCAAATAATCATATTCTAGGGAAAAATCATTATTCCCCACTAAGTTTTCTCGCAGATTAGACTGGCAGAAAACTTTTTTGTTTGCTGTATCAATCTTGAGACATTCTGCTTCACAAAAGTTAATTTTTCCACTTTTCTGCCAGGGAAAAACATAAATGCATTAGCAAAATTCCTATAATCAATTGAGTGCAAATTTCCACAAAGAAAGGTCAACAAAACCTTGAGCAAATTACAGAGCAATGATTGCACAACAAAATATCAATATGTCCACTTTGATCACAGCTAATCCCAAAAGTTTAAGTTGTGAAGATATGAGCATAATATTGTATATCAAGCTATCCAACAGGGTTCAAACAAATAAACTTTCCAAACAGGAGACCAAATCCAAAAAAGAGAGACTTGAATTCAAGATCTCTCAAAACCAAAACTCTGATATTATGTTAGATCACCAATTGCTCAAACGCTCAAGTTGTAAGAAAATGGGCCCGACATTGTATATCAAGCTATCCAACACATTTAATCTTCTTTATGTAGCGAAATTGATAATAGATACACACTCTTAAAATAATGGCACTACATTTTTCAAACATATGCAGAAAAATTGAAACTGCAATCTATAATCAATATGTTTTCTCCCATATTCTTTGAGCTATATCAACACAACAAAACAAAATATATTTTATAATTAACACCAACAAATATTTCTAGTTTGTAACAAAAATGCAGTAAACAAATTTCCAATAATTAGTCAATTTTACCTTCTTTATCATATTCCGAATTGGCTCCACAACACTTCGTGCCTCCACTGTTCCACATGTGACGCTAGGCAACAAAGGAGTGAAAGCAAAATAGTTACGGGGAGAAACCACCTGAACGTCATATGATGACATGTCGAGATCCCTTAGAAAACTGGTACCAGCCCATCCTGTTCCAAGCACCACCACCCTCTTCTTCTTGGATTCCGCTTGACTAAGTTCAGCACTGTGTTTTCCACTATTTGTTTGTGACTCCGAAAATGCGACAAGACCTCCACTACTGCAGTAACTAACATATAGTAAGAAATACAATTCACAAGAGAGAATGGCTACAAACTGAAAATCAGAACATTGTTAGTAAAGCATCTAGAACAATTCATCTAAATTCTCCATTCCACTGAGAAACTAGATAGCAGACTGTAGACCTTAATTGTTAAGATTATCAAATTCTTTGTCAAAGCCTCACAAATGTGATACGGTATCCTAATTCCTAAAAGAAGGGACAAATGATCACATTTTTGGGGTCATTCAATCAGGAGAGCTGGGTTTTTAGGCAACTAGATTGAGAACAGGACCAGCGCCATAAATATACACTGTCTGTCTTGTTGCTCATCCCAAACCATATTATTGACATTCTTGAGGTACGTGTGTCAACAACATTTCCAACACAAAGCGAGCAAATCTAATATTATTTACCTACTTGATAAGATCCAACAGGACAACACAACTTTTTATGAAAAAAGATGTTTATATTGTAAGATTTCAGCTATTCAGTTCAGTCAAGCTAGTCTTCCATCAAGTGGAGTGTTTTTAGTAGAGAATAACCAGGGATAAGGTAGAAATACGGATTCTCCGCTAAGGAATTGCGGTCTTCTCTCAAGTTTTTGAGGTAATTACTATACTTATACCTCAAAGCTTTTCATCTAGAGGCCTAGCTCTTATGTCTTCGACTAATCAAAGTGGGGCTACTCCAAGGGAGTGAGCTAGACAACTTTGACAATCCCACCGCTCCAGCTGCAATCCACAAGTCTGTGGTGATCCTGCCAAGAGATCATGGGTTGCTTGGGCATTCCATGGCCAAGGAACCAACCTTGAGGGGGTCCCTAGACCCTGCTCCTGGCCTAGGAAGGCCATGCAGCATCAGGGTGACATTTTGGAGTTGGAGCCTTGGTAAGGCAAAGTGACCACCGAGTGTGTAAGGTGAGGCGCATGTTGTCAAACAGGTAGCCACCGAGCGGAGGTAGTGAGGTGAGCTGATGTTGCGAAGTGAAGTTAGTGTGGTGAGCAAATGGTCACAGAGCGAGGGTTGCCCATATCACTTAGGCGAGGGAAGACTCGAGCGCCAATGTGAAGTGCTTGATGAGCACCTGTCGAAGCAAGGCTTATGCCTTGAGGTTGTGAGGTCCACTCCTCAATGGTTGTATAACTAGTCAAAGGTATTTAGATGCCTACATATATAATATTAGATTAGTGCACATCATAATAGTTGTAGAAGAACTTTTCCAGTATTTACAAAAAGGATTGTGATTTCATCACTCTCTAGAAATCCATTCAAGTGGTTTTCAAACAGTTTATGTCCCCATCACAACATTCCCTCTTTTAATGCCTTCAAGTCCAGTAGTAATAGTGGTAGTAGCACCAGTAATAAAACGGTCTTGCTATATAAAGACAAAAAAAAGTACAAGACAATTTTCAGTAATTTGAAAATATTTTTCATTGATTTCAAAACTTTTTTTTTTTAAAATAAGATTTTCAAAAAATTCAAAAAAAAAAAAAAAAGACCCAAGGGCTCTTATTTGCATTTGCCTTAATAAAATAACAATAAAAGTAAGTATAATATTTCTTGTGAAAAAATAATAGCAATTATAATAAACATTAATTAACAGCCTCCCCTACCACGAGTTGAAATAGACATCACACCTTCAATTTGATTCAGCTATTCTTTTTCTTTTTCCTTCGAAGTCTACGTGTCTCGATTGTTTGGGCATCATAGCTGGCTATTTATAGGAACTTGGTGCAATCTTGAACCATATAATTGAGTAGACAGGACACTCCAATCAGGAGATTAAATTTCTCAAGTTGGACATTAACTACAGATTTGAGTGACAACCTAAATTACGCATAGATCCAACAAGCAAACAAAATGTAGATTTCATTGAAACCATAAAGAAAATGGAGTTTGCTTCACGGGTATAGAAACTTAGGCTATGTTTGGTTTAGGTGTGAAATCATAATTCCACCCTCCTATTTCAGTGTTGTGTCTGGATATAGTTTTCAAAAATTGATTCTACACCCACGTTTGAAAATTATTTTCAGAACATGCTTGACAGAGTGAATTTTTGAATTTTTAATTTTGAAATTGGGTCTATCCGGTCATCTGTCCGAACATCTTCCCAGACAGTTTTTGAATTTTTTGGTCTACTCGGTCGTCCGCCCGGACATCCTCCAGGACGTTCGGCCGGTTGACCGGAATAGTTCTTTTTTTTTTTTTTTTTTACAATTGCCACTTGTTATTTGAAGAAAAAAAAATTATATTTGTTTTGATATGTTTAAAATATAGAAATTTTTTTTTAGACTAAAATAATAAATTGTTTGGCCATTTATTTAAAATTAATAAAAAACAATTTAAATAAAAATTAATTTGTCACAGTAATTTTTAAAATATAAAAAGAAAAACATTTTAAAACAAAACATTCAAAAAAAAATTTGCAATCAAATATACAATCAAAAATAATTTTAAAGCACTAGCTGAATATTTTTTTTTAACAAAAAATAATATATATTTCCCAATATTTTAAGTAAAAAAATATATTTTCGGAATTTTTTGAATTTTTTAAATAAAAAAATAATTTTTTTTCAATAATTTTTTTTTAATTGAATTTTAAAAAAAGTTCGGTCATGAACTTTGAATAGAATTTTCAATAGAGTTTTGAATTGTATATTTGGTTATGAGTTATACATTTTTTAATTAAGTTTTAAAAACTATTCCTAAAACACATAACCAAACAACCTTTTTTATTTCAAAACTCATTTCAAACATTCAAAACTCTTTTCAAAACTCATAACCAAAGAAATTTTCTCTTCTTAAATCACGACTCAACAAATCACAAACTCAAAATCCAACTCCATTCTTAAATTATAATTCCAAGGCCAAGTTTGATAACAACAAAATAATCCATCTTTTTATTTTTTTTCCATCACATCACTTCTCTACTTTTCTGCACATCTTTTCGTAAAAAAACAAAAAGTGCACTTATTTAGGTCATCCCAATTATTTAGGTCATCCCAAACAACCCCTAAAACTAAACCAAAATTAAACCAAACGCTGCCTTACATTTGTATCCAATAATGTAACTGGAGGGGAAGCCTAATCTGTTCTAACAACATTATTGATGTATTAACTTGGTACTTGTCTAAATTATGGTAAAATCAATTAATTTGTGGTAAAAAGCAAAAAATCAGCTCAATAAATATCCTAAAATCTCATAAACAAACAAGTAAACAAACAAAGTGGATCACTTTGATTACCTTCCACGTTATGAAAACCTAATAATCACTACAGTCAGCATAAAGAAAAGGGTAGTAACAAATTAATCTAGATCCTAACAATTCTGTTCACAAGTTTCCAACATCACAAACCAATCAAACCACCCATTGTGGTCCATCAAAAACAGAACAAAGATCATTTCAAGCAACAAACAGTGTTGATGAACCCCATTAAACTAACAGAAACAAAGCCAATCATTACATGCTGAAACTTCAAGATCCATAAGGCTGTGTTTGAATCATGAATTTGGGGAGAGATTTGGAAAGTAAGAGCAAAATGTGAGGAGAAAAAAAAACAAAAAACAAAGATGGGTGTTTTAAAAAAAATTAAACATTAAAATTAGAAAACCCACAAGAAGAAGAAGAAGAAGAAGAAAGAAACCAAAGACTAAAAAAAGCAAAATCAAAGGATGTGAGCAAAAAAGGAAGTAAAATGGAATGGGGATTGAAATAAAGAAGAAAGTAAAAGAGGGGGTGAGAAGATCCAAAACCTGACAGAGAAGAGAACCAGAAGCTTATAGTGGCCATGGGTAACCCTGTTGATGTATGAGAAAAAGCTCATTATTCTTGGCCTCAGTTCTTGGAGCGAGCAAGCAAAGCAAAGCCTCACTCTCTCTGTATGCGGTGGACTTTTTTTTTTTTTGGGTTGTTGAGCAGATAAAGATTGCTTTTAATAATTTTCCAAACTATAAAGTTTTTCTACTTTTTAATTATTAGGCCAAATTACATACACCATTCAGTTGTAACTAAATTATAAATTCTCCTCAAAGTTTCAAAAATTACATCTATTACATGACAATTCACGTTATTAACAGAGATAGTAAATTAATTAAAATGCCCTTGAATAAGTTAGATTGACACCTCATAAAGTTTTTATTTAATACAGATCTTTTTTACATTTGAAAAATTATACCCTCCTCCTTAAGATTTGTAATTTCATTACAAATTGTCCCTAAATTATTGATATCATATCCTAAAATTTTCTAAGTGTCTATCTTATCATTTTTCTTACAATTTTTTCTTCTTATCATCATAACTACATTTTACAACTTTTCGTTATTAAATTCTATTTGAACATATTGTTCCTGAATGATAATATACAAATATAAATCCTATATAGAATTTTTAAATACAATGATATAATTTAATGGTGATCTTTCACTTTAAAACAAAACACCCATAAATATGATTTATATATTTATAATAATATCACTATCAAAACATTTTAATGATTTTTTTATAAATTTTTATATATAAATATAATTTTTCATTTTTATTTTCATCATTATATCTAGGTTAGATCAATTTAATTTAGATATATTTAAAAAGTATAAAATTTGTGTAAAAAAAATTAAAAAAATTCATTGAATACAAAAAAATAAATAAATAAATAACGTATTGAATTTTTCTAAACTAATATTTTAATTTCAAGCTACTTCATTACTCTTTCTTCATTCCTTTCATGTTTGAGGGATTCTATGGTACTTATTTATTACCCAAAAAATAACTATTCACCAAAAAAAAAAAAAAACTCAAAAATAACAAATTAACTAAATAGGTTGTGAATACAAAATTAATTAATTAAATAAGTTATGAAACACAAAATTAAAAGGAAAAACACTTATTAGATAGTGAAAATATCATAAAATTAACATATAATTAAATAAGTTTCCAACGTAAGAAATAACTTATCAAAAGATTCTTAGGTTATGTTTGGTTTGATTTTTAGAAATTTTTTTAAATAAGAAATAAAAAATAAAAAAATTACCATTTTTATATAATTTTATCATTTGATTGGTTAGAAATAAGTTTCACAAATTAAATATATTTTTTCATATTTATTTTTATTAAATTAGTTTTTGTTTTTTCAAATAAAAATTTGATTTTTTTTTTTCTAAATAACAAACTAAATATGATTTCAAAAACTTTTTTTTTTTTTTTGTCTAACGTAATTTTTTTTATAAATTTTGTTGATTTATCAAAGAGGTTTCAGATTAAATTAGGTTATTTGATGTTTTAGAAAGATACCAAGGATAATATTATCCATTAATATATATTTTGGTAATGTCAACATTCTTCCATAATTATTCTTAACATTTAGTTGACTACAATTGTTATACGAATATAAATAATAAAAGACGTGAGGTAATTTCTGAAATTTTAAGTCAAGTTTGTAATTTAGCTAATGTTAAGCGGTGCAGGTAATTTGTCCTAATTATTAATTTCGCCGGTCACTCCGGATTGATTGTCTGCCACCTAAGAAGTGGGCACTCAATGAACACCACGTGGCAAGAAGTTTCTTGAGTAAGTACCACTCTGAAAAAAGTTCTTACAACAGAAGGCAACATCTGATCCTAGGCCTCCAACTGAGTAGACCAATTTGTTTATCATCAGTCCACATGATTGGTTTGGTATGTTTACCAATTTTATTTTATTTTATTATTTTATGAAGCAGGTTTTTTGTTTTTTCTTTGGTCCACTGTCTCGTTTTATGATCCTTAATCTTTTTGTATAGATAATTCATAAAAAAAAAATAAAAAAAAAATTAAATTTATAATTATAACCATATAATTTAATTATTTTACTCTTAGAAATAAATAAATAAACAGATTATTTTTAAAATTATATATGTTTTTGAATTAAAATAATAAAATCATATAATTTGATTATTTATGAACAATTTATATACATATTTAAAAGGGGATTTTTTTTTTAATATCCCTAATAATAGGAATTTAGGGGATAAAGAACACTAAATAAAAATATAGCAGCTTAGATCCCTAAAACACACACGTGTTTTATATCTAATTTTATTAGATCAAAATACCCTTGTTGGGATCTTCGATCACGAGGGACGATGATCAGCGATGGCATGCATTAAGGTTAGTGTTGAAGTAGATATGGCTGTTTTTGTGGTTAAGAGAACAAGCAATGGCCTAAGACTTGGCCCTTTTCATTGTAGCAAAAATGAGCTCTGCTGCCAGAACTGCTGGGTGTGGTGGTAGTGAAAGCAGATTGCTTGTTGTTGTTGCTGTTGGGATGAGACATAGAAAGCAATCAAAGAGATCATTCTGGGAAGAGAATCCCAAACACGAAGAAGAAAATAGAGAGAGAGAGAGAGAGAGGGGGTGGGTGTGGCTTGTTTGGTTTTTATTGGAATTTCTCTAAAATTTCTCTGGACATTGTCATTGGAATTTCTCTAGACACATCATAATCTCCTTGGAATTTCTCTGAGTGTGTGTGTTTATGTTTGGAATTTCTCCGGGCATTTTTATTGGAATTTCTCTGGACACATCATGATCCCCTTGAAATTTCTCTAAGTGTGTTTGTATGTTCATGTTTGGAATTTCTCTAGGCATTTTCACTAGAATTTCTCTGGACATATCGCAATCCCCTTGGAATTTCTCTAAGTATGTTTGTGTGTTCTTATTTGGAATTTCTATGGACACATCACAATCCCCTTAGAATTTCTCTGAGTTTGTTTGTGTGTTCATGTTTGGAATTTTTTCTCTAGACACATCACAATCCCCTTAGAATTTCTCTGAGTTTGTTTGTATGTTCATATTTGGAATTTCTCTGGTCTAGACACATTACAATCCCACAGTGTTTGAGAAAATTCACACAATGACCATAGCCAAAGAAAATTCATACAGTGACCACAGCCAAAGAAAATTCACAAAATTACAAACAGTGACTATAATTAGAGAAAATTCACACAGTGATCACAACTAGAGAAAATTCATACAACCAAAGAAAATTCACACAATTAGAGAAAATTCACAAAATTACAAACAGTGATCACAACCAAAACAAATTCATACAGTTCCCATATCTAGAGAAAATTTACACAGTCTAGAGAAAATTCAATTTGATTTGTTCACACAACTTTCAATCTGATTTGCTCATACATCATAATCCCCTCGTCCAAATTCTGCTATATTTGTGAGTTTATTATTATCCATGATACCATTCTTTAGTCTTCAGCAGATAGATCAAGGACCCAACCTCATGTTAGCGAAAGAGCTAGATGGGATGAGCGTGGTTGCAAAGGTGGTGAAGAGGGGTTCAGGACTTAGCATCGAAGACATGGAGGAGGCCAACAACAATGAAGCGGCCTTCAAAGCAGAAGGAGACGGAGGTGGCTGTATCGGAAAATGAGAAGATAGTGGATTTAGGTTCTAGGGTTTGGAAATAGAAGATTATGAGGTGGGGGAGAGATCCAAATCTATAGAGGAAAGAAAAGAAGAAAAAGAAGAAGAAGAAGAAGAAGAAGAAGAAGAAGAAGAAAAAGATAAAGATAAATGAAAAGACGAGGCCGGAATATGAGCTGGCGACAGCGATGAATGGCCGTCAGAGCGGAAAAAAACGAAGGCGACGGTGTGGAAGAGTGAGAAGATGATGGATTTGGATTTTGGGATTTGGAAAGAGAGAGATCAGATAAATGGATAAGAGAGACCCAAATATATATATATATATTAAATAAAATAGACGTAAAGGATGTGAATGACCTTATCTAATGGGAAAAAAAAATTTGTGGATCTTTCATACTATCTAATGTTGGAGAGGAATGTTAAACTAATTTCTCTTATTTAAAATGGGCATTCGGTTCATAAATTCAATTTTAATTTAAAATTTTTTTTTTGGTCCAAAGATTCACATTTTAAAATAATTTATTTAAAGAGAAGGCTCTTGCAAAATAACCAAACTACCCATTTATATATATATATATAATAAATGGTGGAAAGTTGAAATAATACTTAACTTCTCATCCCCTCTCTCTCTCTGTTCTCTCCATGTTCGTCTCTTCCCATTACTCCACGCCATTGCCGTGACTGCCACTGCCACCACCTCCGTCACTGCCCCTCTATGCCTCTCTTCTCCTCTTCTCTTCACCTCCGTCGTCGCCGACTAACTACTACCATCTCCATCGCCGCTGATCTGAGTAGATCTGTCACTGGTCGTAGATCTGAATAGATTTGTCATCACCAACATCTTCGTTGAGGCTAATCTGAGCATGTCCTGTTTTCTTTTCATTTTAGCAGACAATAAATGTCATTTTTGTGTTTAATCTCCTTTGCTGCTAATGACCCCGTTTGGTAGAGTTATGGAAAGGTGATTACAAATTATAGCTTAACAGATTATAGCTTATAGCTGTGAGTATAAGCTGGTAACCTGTTTGGTGTAGCTGCAGGATTATAGATTTAAGCAGTAGAGTAGTGCTTAGTTAATAAGCTGTAAAATAATTTTTTACCGTGTAATTGTCCATTTTGCCCTTATATGATATAAAAATGATTATTTTGTCATTTTTTCAGTTTTAATTTAAAAAAAATTATTTCATTAATAAAAGTTAATATAATTAGCATCACTTAATACTAAAATTAATAATAGTATCAATTAGTATAATTTTTTTAATTTTTTCATTACAAATTAATTATGTCAATTAATGGCTTAATTACCATCAATTAATACTAAAATTAATAATAGTATCAATTAGTATTTTTTTTCTCATAACAAATGAATTAGGTGTCAATACTAATTAATATAAAAATACTGAAATTAGTGTCATTTATTAGTGTCATTATAAAATTAGTGTCATTTATTTTGTCAATTACATTTTTTCATTTAATAGAAGTTATTTCATTTTTTTATTATTTTGTTTTGTTTTCATTAATATCAATTAGAACAATTGTTTTTTTTTATATATTTTATTACAATACCAAAGAAGTTATTTAATTGAAATAAATTTATATTGATATTAACTGAAATAAAATTGTGCAATTTATTTAAATTGTGCAATTTATTTAATTTATTATTAATTTTGTTTTTGTGCAATTTTTGTGCAATTTATTATTATTAAAATTGTTTTTAATTTAAATTTAATTGAACAATTGTTTTTATTTAAATTTAACTGAAATAAATTTGTTTTTAATTATTAATTTTATTTAATTAATTAATTTATTTATTTTTCTTCTCTTCCTTCCTGAAACCCTAGCCACCTCCCCGGTGGTCTGCAACCCTAGCCACCGCCGTGATCTGGAACGGTAGAGAGGGAGTGCCGTCGCTCGTCACGGCAGAGAGGGAGTGCCGGAGATGGGAAATGGTTCGTGAGAAACAGAGAGAGAGAGAGTGAGACGACGGCAAGACAACAACGATCTAGTTCAAAACGAGATCGCGATGACGACAGGACGACGGCAGTGACGTAGGGTTTTGCCTTGAGATCGCGAAACCATATTTTCAAAACCAGATCAACCTAGATCTTCCAAACCAGATCAACCCAAATCGCGATGACGGCAAGCTTCCAACCCAGATCTTCATCCCGTCGTGTCGATTGCAAATCTTTATCTTCATCGACGACCAACCCAGATCTTCATCTTCATCTTCATCGAGAGAGAGAGAGAGAGAGAGAGAGAGAGAGAGAGAGAGAGCACCGCCGGAAATCGCCAATCACCACCGAAAATCGCCAATTACTCTTGAGATGAGTGAACAGTGTTTTGCATTGTAGTTTATATAGTGGCCATTTAGTAATATTTGAGATTGATGAGGGGCATTTAAGTCATTTTGCCCCTCAATTTTAGCTTCTCAGTTAAGCTGTTTGGTTTAAGCATCTCCTCTCCCACTCAAAAAATAAGCTGATTTTTGACTTAATTTAAGCTAGAAGTTGGTCACTTAAGCTAGATCAAACACTCCAAAACTACTTAATTTAAGCCAAAAGCTAAAATAAGCTGATTTTAAGCTGTACCAAATGGGGCTAATGTATATACATGTGCGTACTTATGTGTGTATTTATATATATTCATGGAAGTAAGAGAAAGTTGAGATTTGATCCTCTAATTAAATTGTAAAGGTTAGTTTGGTAATTTCATTTTGTTTTTCCATATTTCTAATATGGGCAAACTTTACTTTACCCTCTATGGTTTAGGTCATGTGTAAATTACCTCCTGATATTCGAATATCACCACATAACCCCTCTGTGGTTAATGGAGTAATGTGCATAGTTAGTTTTTCCATCTATTCTAATAGGTCGTGCATGACACGTGCCTAATATGCAAATGGGCATGAAAATATGATTTTCCTCTAAATTAAATGATTGAAATGCCCTCATCTTCATCATCAATATCCAGATATTCATTTTTCAAAATACAACACATCTCTCTCAATTTCACATCTTCTTCCTCTAACTCAAGGCCGAGAACAATGAATAAAAATTATAGTACTTCTGAAAATCAAAATAACAAAAAACTTCCAATCTCCATTGCAAGAGCTTCAAAGATCGAGGGGAAAAAATCAGATAAGGAATATATAGGGAAATTTGTATACAATTAAACAAACACATCTCTGAACAAACACATCTTTAATCATGTGTACATATATATATATTTTTCTTGATCATGTGCATATACATATACATATATATATATATATTTGTATACATATACAAATCCAAACCCATTTTTATTTTATTTTATTTTTTTGAAGAGAACTAAAATTCCTTCTGTATAGCTTGTCGATGTCCGATGAAGTGGAGAACTTCATCTATAACCCCGGCCACCTCAGAGCCATCTATTCTTGATTTATTCAAATTTATTTTTGGGTAAAAAATTAGGCTTTTGATTTGGGGTTTTTTTTTTTTCATGATTTCTTTCAAATTAACATTATTTTGATTAGCCTTTTCATTTCTTTCATGTTTTTTGTGTTGATTCATAGATGATTATTATTGATCAAAAAAAAAAATCTATAAGTTATGATTCTTCGTCAACCAGCTATATATTTTTGAGCTATACTCTTCGTCCTTATTTTCCAATTATCCTTCCAAGTATACCTTATTACCACAATTTGATTCCTCCAAAAGCAAATTGAACCTTGGATATTCAGAACCTTTGAATACAAAAGCAGATGAACCTTGGATATTCATAAACCTAGCTCCAAAAATCAGCTCTCCTTCTCTCAGCCATTCTCTCTCTCTCTCTCTCTCTCTCTCTCTCTCTCTCTCTCTCTCTCTCTCTCTCCTTCCCCCCTCCTCTTCTTAAATGCACAACTGTTGAATGAGAAATGGTAAATAAGGGTTATATATATAAGGGCAAAATAGTCTTTTTACTTCTGCCGTTGACGGTGTTAACTGTGCACATTACTCCATTAACCACATGAGGGTTATGTGGTGATATTCGAATGTCAGGGGGGTAATCCGCAAATGGCCCAAACCATTGGGGGTAAAATGAAGTTTGCCTTTTTAATATTTGAATTTTTGTGGTGCTTTGGCCTCAGATATGGATCGCCTCAAATTTGAATTTTTGTTTTGATTCGAACTTGATTGTATGGTGTGTATGTATCACTCTCTACCCCCATTTCGGCGTCGATCTTCCCACCGGAACAAGGCATCACCGCCGATGAAGATGAGGAGGTGGAGAGTGTATTTAGGTCTTTTTCTTTTTCATATTTCTAATGTCTAAATTTTTTTGTGGTTTGGGAAAATTCTATTTTCACACATCTAATTAATTTAGGGGACACACTTAATGAATTTTTAATTTAATAACAATTATATCCTAATTTAAAATGACTATAATAGACATTCAGCAACACCCATAATATTATATGCAAAAATTCTTTGCACACGTCTTTTAAAAACAAAAAAAAATTCAATCTACACCTTTTGAATTAAAAAAAAAATAAACTCTAATTTTTCCATTGGTTGTCACTTTTTAAAATTATTCTTTCACTGCTTCACTTAAATGTAATTTCTCTTATTTTTCTTCATGTACCCACATTATTATCTCTTTGAGTGGCTGGCTGAAACGCAACCACACAATAATGACCCTAAATCAAAACCCAGGTTCTTTTCCAGTGTTTGAATCTTCATCTCATAATATTCCAAAGGAAGTGAGAAAAAACTAATTCACACAGAATTGAATTAATTCATAAACTGTCGAAAACATGAAATAGTTTCAGAACTACATAACCGAATAAAATGATAAATGGAATGCACATAGATCCGAAAATAATAAATGCAATAACAAAATGATAAATGTAATAAGAAAATGAAAAGATATCTTACCTTCAACATTATTTTGGAGGATTTACAATGGTCTTCAATGAAGGTTGAATGAAGGTTTTCTATGCAAGCCTTCAATGAAGGAAATATTTCACTTCAAACCGAAGTGTTCAAGGGCGTGGGTGGGTCAATGTGGAAGTAGGATCAATCAAAGTGTGTGGAAAAATGGTTAGTGGTGTGTGTACAATGGTTATGAGTGAATGGTGTTATTGTAACTTTAAGTGTGTGGATTGAGAAAATTAATTGATAATCAAATTATTAGATGTGTATATTGAGAAAAGATGTGTCCTAAGCTAATTAGGTGTGGGGAAATAGAATTTCCCGGTGGTTTGGCCTAAGATTTGGATCACTATCTCTGTCTATTTCTCTTTAAATCTCTCTATACATCTTTGTTCCATTGTTGTTTCTCAAATTTCAACAAATCATTGTTCAAAGAAAAAAAAAATTCAACAAATCATGGTTTTTTTTTTTTTGAACTAACCGATCATGGAATTGGACAGATAAAACTTATACAGACATTAAAATTTGTACAGATAAAATTAAACAGATAGAGTGTATTGATGTTGTTGATCAATGTTGTTCTTGTTGATGATGATTTGGATTTTTTTTTTTCATTTTTGTTGTTGTTCTCGTTGACAGCAACATATATATATATATATATATATCAAGATTTTAACAGATATCAACATAGAGAGAGAGAGAGAGAAGATAAGTAAAAATTTAACAAATTAGGTAATAAATTTCAACATATAGTAAAATTTTGAATATATAAGGAGAAAAAATTAAACAAATAGTCAAAAAAAATTATACAGATAAATATAAATTTAAATAGATATAAATTAATTTGAACGGATAGATATAAATTTGAACAGATAGTCAAAAAAAGTTAACAGATAAATTAAGGGATAAAATTGAAAAAAATTGTTCTCCAAAACCAACTATCAAATTATTTCATAAAATATGGGCCTCTCACCAACAAAAAAAATATCTACTTGACCTAATGCCTTATACCGTCCTTATATTGGATTTATCACTAATTTTCTCATTTAAAAATTGAATATAACAAATTGCCTAAATTGGAATGGCCAAAAGAGTATTGCTAAAGACCCACATATTTAATCCATAAATTCATCCACAATGATATTGCAAGGAAATGGGGCCTTCAATAATTAGGTGTGTAACAAATCTGAAATCGACATCTATCGTGATATATCATTATGGGTAAAATTATGGGAGTCGTGGTCTCAAATAGTTTCCTAATCAACACATTGGAGGGAAATGCTACGATGTGCACCCTTAAAAGAGTGCATATGGTATACCTTTGATAATTTTTTTATAAAATTTTACAAAATTTCATAGAGTATTGCTATTCATGTCAAAAAATTAGACTCACTTTCTAAATCCAATAATGTGGCACTCTATTAAATATCTAAGTCAATTTTCTCTCGTATTTATTCTTTAATTATCAACCAATCATTTTGTGGATACATTACTAAGTCTAGAAAATGGGTTTTGAAAGTGGGCATGTATATCATTTTTCAATTTGATAACATAAACATAAAATGTCATAACAAAATAACAAAGTGTCATAACATTATCATTAAGGGTGATTGTGGGCCGATTTTGGTCGGTTTGGGTTTAGGGTTAGATCTACCCGCAACCATGCAGATTGAAAAAATTAGACCTGCCTGCAATGCGGTTTGTAATTTGTGCAGGTGGGTCAATCGGGTGTGCAAGTGGGTGTATTCGATTGTGCGGGTTGAGATTTTATTATTGAAAAACAAAATTGACCTATTCATGAAGCTCAATAATTTGTAACTCATTCAAACTCATTCAATTACTAAACAAATCAAATTTACGCTTTACTTTCAAGCAATTTTCATTTGTAAATAATTTGTAAATTTATAAATTATTAATGCATTGCTTATTACTTATTGCTTAAAGCAAATTGTTAGGATGTACACACTTTTATAGGAGTTGAGAATGGTTAAAGTATTCTCTTTTTTTTTTCTCTCTCTTTTTTCCGACACGGGACAACCACAAATGGACTTAAAATATACATATATAGACAAACGTGATTTGATCTTAAGTTTTCATTACATTGCATCCAACATTATATTTTAGTACTTTCAATAGCCACAAAGGTTTCATATAAGTAGGGAAAGGTAATGAAGTTGAGATAAAAAGGTTTGAGAAAATAAACAACTCAAGTGGGAGGTTAGAGAGTTTTTATTTATTTAATAATACGGGCGAGTTGCGGACGAGTTGAGTGCAGTCCGCAACCCGTAATTTTATTTAAAACTTAACCCACATCCAAGCCTATTTATCTCTCGAAATAGCCCAAAACCTTGCGGGTAGGATCGGATTGGACGGGTTGTGCGGGCCGGGCAACTAGTTGTCCATCTCTAATTATCATTCCTAACTTTATGGTGCACATCATAAACTCAATATTCATAACTTTATCACAAAATATCATGACATACATCACAATTATACTTTTTATCAAAAAAAATTTCTTATGTGCACCTTTTCAAATATGCACGTTGTAAATTTTGTGAATTATTTTATAGTGTTATGAATAATAACCATCATAACCCAAAATCTAGAACTATCATGATTTTCATGTAAATAACTTTACATACCTGAATCCATTACTACGAAAAAAAATTCAGAGATTCAGTAGATGAATGAAAACAAACTCTAACCTTTAAGTTTATGGGAAAATAGTTTCTCTCTCTCAATCCTCTTTAAAATAATGTGAATTCAAAATAATTTGATGGGTAATCTGAATGTCCTTTTATAGGTAAAGGGAGGACCAATTTTCTTATTCAATGATGATTCCACTTTTCCATCAAAGTAAGATACTGGGAAAACACTTTTCTTTATTTACCAATTAAATAAAATCTTGTAGCAAAAATATGGAATCATAATCCTGCTAAATCTCTAATTCATATTATCATATCAGGTGGGTCACCATGATAACTAAATAATTAATTTAGTCTTATATTCTCCCACTTAGCTCATATGATAACTTACGTCAAGATTTGACAAGGTTAACATTAGGCGCACAATAAACCATATCCAATCTTATATTTAATTTGGTCATCATCATAATACTATAATTAAATAGTTCACTAATGTGAGTCATGGAGGTTTTATACCAATAGTGCGATATAGTCCCTTCCATGTACCACAACACTAGCAACTAGTTTAACATAGCCCTTTAAGTGAAGAGTGTAAAGAGATCCAATGATAATGTCTTTTTTATGAAATACTCTTCCTGTTATCATTCATTCATTCTCATACATATATGTACTCATTCCATAACAGGAAATATATCAGAAACACTTTAATGCTATCAAAATGTAAAATAACTAATCATAAAGCAGTCCATTACATAAAATAAATGCTATTATGGGTTACGTTCAAGACCCATTCTATTGGCATATTCCTTAAAGGTCTTTTGTGGCAACCCCTTTGTCAATGGATCTGCAACCATAAGCTGTGTGTTTATGTGTTCTATTGATACACTTTGTTTCTGAAGTTCTTCCTTAACAACAAGGTATTTCAATTTCATGTGTTTAGCACCTTTAGAATACTGTCATTTTTAGAGAAAAACGCAACTGTGAAGTTATCACAATAAATTCTCAGTGGCTTAGCAATAAAGTCGGCAACCCTAAGTCCTAAAATAAAGTTTCGCAACCACAATCCATGAACTATGGCCTCAAAGCATGCCCCAAATTTAGCTTCCATAGTGGATGAAGCTATGATAGTCTATTTTGCACTTTTCCATGATATTACTCCTTCAGCTAACATGAACAAATATCCAAAAAATGGATTTTCTACTATTAACGCATCCAGCAAAATGTGAATCAAAGTAGCCAATCACCTCTAGATTGTTAGACCTCCTAAATGTGAGCATGTAATCTTTTGTTCCCTATAAATACGTCATCATCTTCTTTGCAACTTTCTAATGATCCATACCAAGATTACTTTGGTATCTTCCCAACATACCAATTGCAAAACTGATATCTGGTCTAGAACAAGTATGTGCATACATTAAGCTTTCTACTACGAATGCATAAGGAATTCTTTCCATTTGTTTACGTTCCAATTCATTCTATGGGAACTGCATAAGACTGAACTTATCCTCTTTTTGAATAGGGGCATCAGTAGGTAAACACTTCTGCATATCAAATCTCTCTAAAACTCTTTCAATGTATGTTTTCTGAGACAACCCCAACAATCCACGTGGTCTATCTCGAGATATTTCAATTCCTATCTGTAGACACCCCATTTTGACTGCCCCTAAGACTTGGATGCCTCACTCTGAACACTCGATGATGAAATGTTATACTGTATAATCTTTTGAATCTTTAGCAAGAGAATTCAATTTTGAGCTTCTAATCCCAACCTTACACCCTATTTTGACCAAAATGTTTTAGACCTTTAAAAATCTTCTTTTCAAAAATTAG
Organism: Camellia granthamiana; assembly: GCA_036172215.1. NCBI lineage: Eukaryota > Viridiplantae > Streptophyta > Magnoliopsida > Ericales > Theaceae > Camellia > Camellia granthamiana. The sequence continues at coordinate 67,002,296 of CM069907.1, forward strand.
GACCCAATCATGTCGTTTTAGGTCTGGCCATGTATATTTGGGGCTGGCTGGCTCAAAGTGGCAACAAGATGGCAAGCCACTTTTTTAGGTCGATCGACCATGTTTGCTGACAGTAGATACTTTACAGTAGCCAGCTGTCCCTATGTGCATGCTTTGCAATAGTTGTCTCTTTACAGATATTTCCAACATGAGATGTTGTTTTTCTATAAATACAAGACCTCCCCTCATGGTTTGGGGTTAGAAATTTTGCCAAAGAGCTATAGCTTGTCTAACACACTTCCCTCCTCTCTTGTAATATACATATGCTATGCATACACCTTCAAAACTTAAAATTGAGGCTTTTGCTGAGATTCTTGAACACAATTTCAGCTACTAGAGAATGTTAAGCTTATGGTTTGTTAACTACGGAGCTCGTCATCTCTTTCAAGAGGTAATCTTTGAACTCTTTAACCATCTTTTCTTCCTATTTTTCTTGTATTTTCATACTGACTTCAGAGCTATTTTAAGCTTAAAAATGTGATTTAAAGTCACAAAAAGAGGAGGGGTTAGCCACCCTTTCTTAGACGTTGTTCCATAGATTGTTGCTTTGCCTTTTTCCACTTTGTTTCTTTTGGTTTTGGCCACTATTTTTTTGGAGTTTAGGGGTTGTTTTAAGTGTTTATTTAATTTATGGTTTGAATATTATAGCCATGTTGTTGTAAGTCCTCATGGATTTGGTGTATAGGCCATAGCTTCCAATCCATTTGAGTTGATAGCCTTTTCTTTCCTTTCATATTATAGCTTTCATATATATATATATATATTCATGTCATTGTAATCATCCACCCTTTCATTAACACTCTACAATCTCCCTCATTTCTTTATTTCTTTTGATTAAGAGTTGTATCAAACGAAAGATTGTTGCTTAAGGCATAAGAAAGAAACCTCTCATGCTAAATGGTTTAATCTTTTCGAAGGTTTATTACCAGGGCATTACATCTCTCTTGTGTTAGGCATGATCTGTTGTTTGACACTTCCCTTTATCGTCGATGCATTACTTCTAGAGGATTAATTTTCTAGTTCGACCCTTGGAAATCACAAAGGAAAGAGTCATTATAGCTCATTATCGGGTTTAGATTTGGAGTCATTATCGCTCATTTCGAGTTTGACTCCGAATTTATTATCGCTTGTAAATGAGTTTGATTCTTCCTTTGTAGTTTCCTCTATAGAAAAGGGCTTGAAAAGCTCATTTCTCGAGTCCAGTCATGCTTGCTAATCTTTATTGTTTTGGACTTAGTGGACGTAATTATCACCTTTGGACAAAAAGGAAGAAAAGATAAAGAAAATGGAAAGGTAAAATAAAAAGACTTATAAAATTGGAGTAAAAAGATAATAAAATTTGGTTAGGTTTAGTCGGACGTTATACTGAATCTATTGCTTCTAGAATCTTAGCATACTATTTTAGTGATGTCGACGATTCATGAGGCAAGTCTACGCCCTTCTTTAAGGTAATTCCATGATAGGGAGAAGGTAATGTTTGGTCTTTTGTTGCGTTTATTAAACTCTTGTCCTATCGCTTCTAAGATCATCATGCAACAAATTTGCAATGATTGATGATTTAAGAATAGAATCTACTCCTCTCTTGATCATCTTCATGATAAGGAAGGGCAGAGAGGATAAATATCTCGAAAACACTCTGTCTTGCTCTGTTTTAGCTCTGTTGCAGTAGGGTATTCTCCAAAAACAATGGCCGGCCGGCCATTCATTTTGTATGGCAGTGGTGATTTTGCAACAGAACAGAACATATCCTTAGGCCAAAAAAGAACAATTTGCTGACTGTAAACAGAGCATATTCTGGCAACAAACAAAGAGGTTCCCAGAAGATGTTCTTGGACGTGCGCATGCGATTCCCCGCCTTTCGATTAATTCCTTTAGATTAGTATTTGTAATTAATTAGTTGCTTTCATTTGGACTTGTAATGATTAAGTAGTTTATTCATTTGTGTTTGTAATAATTAGTTAATTAGGACATTCATTTGTACCCTCTTGTGCGAGGAAAAACTTGTAATATTTGTATGTCTTCCAACCCCTATTTCTTTCTCTCTTTTATTTATATGCTTACTATGGTTGCACATAGCATCATGTTTTTCGTTTCATATCATTACCATACTTTGTATCCATTTTTGCATCATAGGTTCGGTTCATCATTTTGAATGTCATTATCATTTCCTACTTACTTGAATATGTATGTTGCCGCATGCTTTGAGTTGATCCATATGACATGTTAATAAGCCGAACCTAGTAGTTGCATTTGTATGCGTTGCATTAGTCACTTGCATATTTATGACCATGCATTTTTCTAATTATTTTCTTTTCTTTAGCTTGCCTCAGTTAAGTACTAGGTGAGTATTCTTGCTTTAGCATATTACATGTCTTTGTGTTGCTATGTCAAGCATACTAACATGAGGCTATGTGCTTATTTGAAATACCTCTTTGAACGCCTGTGGATGAAGGCTATGTCATGCCCCAACCTTTCACATGTCATCGATATTGTCCGCTTTGGGCCATGCCCATACGGATCCCAGAACTACTCCAGCCTAAGCACGTTTAACTAGGGAGTTCTGTTAGGGATTTCACCACCCAGGAAAAGGCCTCGATACTATATAAGGGTCCAGGTTTTTACTTTTATAACCTAGGAGCTCCCCCTTAATTCCCAATGTGGGACATCAAAACTTTACAATCCACACCTACTTAGGGCTACACGTCCCCGTGCAATAGCCTGCCAACTCATAAGCCCGCCCAGATACACCAAGAGACGCCAGGGGCCCACACTCGGTATTGTCCGCTTTGGGCCACGCTGTAGAGATCCTATTTTTGACTGACCTTAAGACTCAGACGTCATCGATTGAGCGCTCAGTGATTGCACAAGTTGTGCTCGTTTCGAGGTTTCGGAGTTTTTGGCTGAGAGCCTTGCCTCTGGGCCTCTGAACTCTTTATGTGCTTCGGCTCGGTTTGTGGACCAAGCATTGTTTTCCTTGCCTGAGGGAAGGAGAGGTCTTGTAGACCACTCTTTTGTGGTCGTAGACCACTTTTCCCGTTTGGAGACCAGTTTCTGATTTTCGGAGCCTTCGGTCGTGCGCCTTGTCTCGGGACCGCTTAGTGTTCTCCGTTTGGTGTGGTTTTTGAACCACACCTTGTTTCCTTGGCCTAGAGGGCCACTGTGGTTTAGAAGACGACTTTTGTGGTTGTAAACCACTTTTGGTGCTCGTTAGCTAGTTTTCGAGGCTCCCGACTGTGCGCCTTGCCTCCCGAATTTTCGTCTTGCATCCGTTTTGGTTTGTTTTTGGTACAAACCTTGTTTTCCTTGTTTGGAAAGTGGTACAATGGTGGGAGACCAATTCTTCCCCTTGGAGACCACTTTTCTTCCTGCCAGCCAGTTTTCTGGTTTGACAACTGGTCTCCCTGATCTTTGGACCATCAAAAGTGGTCGGCCACCACACCTTTTGCTTTCTTTTATGCTGCTGACCATCTCCCACCATGGCCGACCAGTTGTCTTCTTGGGAGACCACTTAAAGTAGCTGGCCGACCACTTCAAGTGGTCGACTGCTTTTTGTCACCTTTTTGGAGATATTTTTGGCCAACTAGCACAGCTGGAGAGCACAAGAACCATCCTCCATACACGTGTATTGAGGGATGGCCTTGAACCTTAGCTTCTTCAAGAAGCTTATGTTTTTGCTCTCTATAAGAGGGAGGCTCCCCCTCCCTTCTCCAGGTTCAGAAAATTGTGGTTTGAGTTATACATACACACTTGTATCTGTATCTCTCTTTGTCTCTTGTTTTGTGCCTTAAAGTGTCATTTTGTCTCACTTTTGTACACAAACACACACTCAAACACCGTACTCTTGGAGCTGAGGTCCCTTGAAGTTGTTTTTGGAGTTCTTGGACTAGTTTGAGCTTAAAGAAGCTGTTGGAGTTGCAGCTTTGAAGGTGGTCTTCAAGGGTGAGCTTTTAACCTTTTAAACCCCCATTTTTTTCTTAAGCTTTTAGCGCTACTTGCATGCTATTTTAAGCTTAACTCTTAACTACAAAAATTTTTGAATTTTGGTGCTTAAGATCTTTGTTTAGGTCACTTTTGTATTTGGGGTTGTTTACCCCCTCTTAGGCCTTGTTCGGCCTTGCTTTTGTGCCTTCTTTGTGAGCTTTTGGGACCACCTTATTTTGGCCTTCTCACCACTGAAATCCAGAGGAATTCTAGTGGTGGGGATGATGTTTTGAGATCCCAAAAAAGAGAGGGTCATCCCCTCTCCTTGTGTCTTCAATACTTGTCTTGAATGCCTCATGTGTGAGCATGTTTGTTAAGTTTATGTTGGCCATATCTTAGCTTGTATTTGGGCTTATTTTGCTAAGGCATACCACTATTTTTACTTGGTTTGGTCACTCCATGCATGGTTTATGCACTTGTAGTGTAAATCTCATAAACTAGGTTTGTATGCTTCATGAAGTAGCATGCCATTCTAGCTTGCCTTGAGTCCATTTCAGCATGTTTTTGGTGATGTTTTTCCATGTCATACCTCTGTTAGGGTTTGGTTTGGTCACCTCTTGCATGCTCCATGCACTTGTAGTGCATTTCCATGAATTAGCCTAACATGCATCATGCTTTAACATGTCATTCTAGCATGCTTTTGGCTTAACTTCAAGAAGATTTTGTCCATGTTTTAGCATGCTCTAGCTCTGATTTTGGTTGTTTTGGCCATGCATGACTTGCTTTGTATAGCCATGGTTTAATCTAGCTTGTTAGCTTTGTGCACCAAGTCCACTAGCATGCATTGCTTGGATTATTTGAATGATTTAGAATCATTTATTATGTAATTTCAGTCCATGTTTCATGCTCATGCACTTGCATTTATCCCTCATTCAATGCGTTGGAGGGTTTGCCCATTTATGCCTTAACATAAATCATTGCGTATGCCTTCATGCCTTAGCTTGCGAGCCATCATTTCAATGTGTTTTTGGGGTTATCTTGCCATGATATAACTCTGATTTTTGTTGGTTAAGTCATCCCATGCTTGGTCTTAATAGGTGTAGTGTAATCCACCTTATTTGCCTTACATTCATCATGCCTTATGCCCTTCATGCTAGCTTGTTTTGGCTCCCTTCCATGCATGTTTTAGACTCATTTTAATATGTTCTAGGACTGTTTTGGGTTGCCTTGATCACATGCTTCATGTTTTGCATAGTTGTAGTACAAGTGCCTATGCTAGCTTCAAGCTTCGGGCACCATAGCATGCTTCATTTGTGTTGTGTACATGATTTGGAATCACTTAACATGTTATTTTAGAGTATTTAGCATTGTCATGTTCCCACTTCATTCACTCTTTAAGTGCCTTTGAGTGTTGTGCATTGTTGCCTAGTTTGTGGCCTAGCATGTATGCCATCTTGCCTAGGTATTTGAGCCTTCATCTTAGCATGTTTTGGTCTTTGTTTAGACCTAATTAAGCTCTGTCCATGGTTGTTTCATGCACTTGTGCCATGTATTGCATGCCCCCTTTGTAGTCCTCTTTACTAGCTTTAATGCTTAAGGACCGTTGCATGCCATGCTTGCTTTGTTTGAATGATTTGGCATCACTTCTTACTTAATTTCAGTGCATTTAGTGTTGTTACACTTCTGCATTTGTCACTCCTTGAGCCTTCTTGAGGGTTGTGCTCTTAGGCCTACTTGTATGGCTAATGCATTGTGCATGCATGCCTTACCTTTTGTGCCTTTATTTTGGTGTTATGGCCACTGATTTGGGCATGGCTAAGGTCTACCCACATTCGGTTTAAGTCCATTGAGCATTGTGTATGCCATGTTACATCGCATCGTGCATGTTATGTTATTGTTTGCATTGCGCATGCCATGCTCTTGATTTGCATTGAGTATGCTAGTTGACATTCACATTGTGTATGCTAGTTGCATTGTATCATATTGTTGCATGCATTAGCATTGTGCATTGTGCATGCCATTAACCTTGTTAGGTTGTTCATGTTGCATTCCATGTTTGCATGCTTAAGTCATATTGCATATTTGCATGCTTGTATTGCATTGCATTTTCGCATATTCCATGTTACATAGCATTATGCATGCCATGTTATGTGTTGCATTGTGTTTGGAATAGGTATTAGTCCAAACATGGGAAACAAGGGACGTTTCATACTTGAAGTGATAAAACGTGCCTCAATTCTCGGTCGCCGACGCTCTTGATCATACATGATAGAGTTTTAGGCTTTATGTGTTTACTTGTGCATTCATTTTCATATTGAATTGTGCAACTTCGCCTCTCGGCCATCATGCATCGAGATACGTGATTGGTGGCCCGAGGGTTGAGAACCACACTCCCTTGAGCTTATGAAATGATAGGGAGGGTGGTTGTGCACACATACCTTGCAAATACATTGCAATGCCCTTTCTTGCTCTCTGTTACAGCAAATTGGAAGAATACAGCAGCAATTGATCGGCCAGCCAGAAAAACTAGCTGGCCGACCACTTTTTCTGGTTTATAGTAGCAAAAAGTGGTCGGCAGGTGGCTGCAAACACCAACAACTGGTCAGCCACCCTCCCACAGGTCCCCAAAGTGAGTTAGAAGCTTTCTGGAGCTTGGTGCAAGTTTCTGAGAACAATTGAAAATAAAGGCAAGTTGGGGCATCACAACGGATTTCCGAACAAGGCGACCGGGCATGCATGCATTCTTCTCCCTCTGAGGACCATTGTTTTATTGTTTTACTTAGCTAATGTGCTTAGCTAGTTTATGCTTTGGATTCTGTATTTAAGTAGTTAATGTGTTTAGCTGCTTAACTGTTTTGTAATAGTTAGTTAACTAGGATTAGTTAATTAGCTTCGTTGTGATGTAATAATTAGTTCAATTAGCTTAGATTAGCTAGTTAGCTTCTTATTCGGTCCCTCCGTCGAGAGGGCCAACTATTGTAATAAGCGTGCGTGTGTGTGATGCATGTCTTCCAACCCCCATTTCTTTCTTCCTTTTACTTAACCGCTTACGATGGTTAGTTTTAGGGCATATTTCATTAGCATACTTATACTTCGCATGCGTGCATCATTCATCTGTTTTGTATGCACCGGGCTTGGCGCATCATACAAACTGCATTGTATTTAAATTCTTATTTGAATACATGTTATCAAGTTGCATTTCACATGCTATCTTAGAATAGCCGAGCCTATCTTAGCTGCATTTTGCATGTTTTGCATTAGCTATCTTAATATGAACTAGGATCATGCATGATTTCTAACTAGTTCTTTGTTTTGGCTTGGAGAACACTGTGAGTGTTTACGCTTTAGCATACTACATGTGTGTTATTGACGGCCATGAAAGCATGCTTGCCATGAGGCTAACTACTTACTTGATATAACTGCCTGAATGCCTATGGGTGAAGGTTATATTACTTGAATTGGAACAATTCATTCAAATCTCTGATTTAGCCTACTTACGAGTAGCAAACTCCAAACCATTTTCAAACAAATATGCAATGTTTTGTTCCAAATTAGGTGATCTAGTCTATACTTGTATGCTGTGCGCATCACGTAGTAAGATTTGCTAATTAACCGGAATAAGAGCACATGTGTTTTCAAAAACAAAATATCATACTTAGTACAGGCCGATCTTTGATCGAGCGAGCGGGGGTGCTCATTGCATGACCTTCCCCTCTCGTACCCAAGTTCCCGAGCTGAGGCAACTTTGGTGATGACAGACACATGGCCTTAGGCACGAGTCAGGGTTTCCTAAATCCCCCCAAAATAAAATATTTAGGTGGCGACTCTATATCTGGCAAAGCAGTCCATGTTTGGCACTTCTTTATTCAAATTAGTTTTCCAAAACGATTTGCCAGATTTGGACTCTTTGGTGATTTATCAGTCTTGCATTGCACTTTGCAAGATTAGATTCAGAACCATGATATTGAGTCTAAACTGTAGTAGCTCAGAACAAAACGAGATTTGTGCCCCTCGCGCGTGCGGATATCGAAGAGTTCCCGGGAGCACGTCTACACACGCCCACACGGATTTGTTCTTCCTAGTGGGTCATCCATCCCAAAACGACTCCAGCCTAAGCACGCTTAACTAGGGAGTTCTGCTAGGGATTTCACCACACCTCGATGCTATATAAGGGTCCAGGTATTTACTTTTATAGCCCAAGAACTCTCCATCCATTCTCGATGTGGGACACCGAGACCTTACAATCTATACCTACTTAGGGTTGCACATCCCCGTGTAGTAGCTTGCCAGCTCACAAGCCTACCCACATACACTGAGAGATGCTAGGGGTCCACACTCGGTACTCTAGAGAGTTGGCTCTGATACCATTTGTAACGCCTCAACCCTTCACATGTTATCGATTGGATCGTAAGGTCCTGGTGTCCCATATCGGGAATGGATGGGGAGTTTCTAGGCTATAAAAATAAAAACCTAGACCCTTATATAGCATTGAGGCCTTTTCCTGGGTAGTGAAATTCCTATCAGAACTCCCCAATTAAGCATGCTTACGCTGGAGTAGTTCTGGGATGGGTGACCCACTGGGAAAAACAAATCCGTGTGGGTGTGGCCCAAAGCGGACAATATCAATAACATATGAAGGGTTGGGGCGTTACAGGCTATTTCATTTAAGTTGGAACGACTTTGATAAATGTACATATAAGCTCGTTTTTCATTCAAGTAGCACATATTCAAAAATCTTCTCAAACAAACATGAAATCAAAGCATTCCAAAGTAGGTGAAATAGTCTATACTTGTGTGCCTCACATAGTAAGTTAGCATATTAATAATCAGAACAAGAGCATATAATGTTGATAAAATTTACATCATGATTAATAGAGGGGTGTTCAATTCATGACCTTCCCCTTTTATACTTAAGTTCTCAACCCGAGACACTTTGGTTATGACGAACAAGTGGCCTTTGGCACGAGTCACGAGCTTCTTAAATTTTTCAAAATATTTATGTGGTAACTCTGAAATCTGGTAATGCAGTTCGTTTTTAGCATCTCTAATGATTAATAGATTTTCTAAGATTTGCCGGATTTGGACTCTTATTCTTTTTTCTATTTCACATTGCACTTGTGAAGCCAGATTTAGAACCATAGGAGTCTAAACTATAGGGCTATCGTACCCGATGAGACTAAACCCCTCCGAGGAGCACGAAAAGCCAGCTATACTATCACATAGGTTGCCTCACCCATATCTTTTATTTCAAAGTTCTTAGAGAGAAATTTCTTAGTCTCAAGCAATAAACCAAGATCACTGTTGGCAAGCAAAATATCGTCAACATATAAAATCAAAAAAATAACCTTACTCCCATTAACCTTCAGATATATGCACCGATCAACAATGTTTTCTTTAAATCCAAAGGAAGTAATAGTATCATTAAACTTAAGATACCATTGTCTATAAGCTTGTTGAAGTCTATATATTGGCTTCATATATTGACTTCTTAAGTTTGCAAGCCAAGTGTTCTTTCTCTTTAATGGAGAAACCTTCAGTTTGATCGATATAGACTTCTTCCTCTAAAATCGCAATTAGAAAAGCAATTTTCACATCCATTTGATGCAACTCTAAATCAAAATGAGTTACTAATGCCATGATAATTCTCAGCGAGTCCTTCTTGGATACATGAGAGAAAGTCTCTTTATAATCAATGCCATCTTTCTGATTGAAACCTTTGGCCACAAGTCTGGCTTTATATCGTTCTATATTGCCATTGGAGTCGAGTTTGGCCTTAAAGACCCATTTACAACCAACTTTCTTGTATCTTTTGGGCAATTCAACGAGTTTCCAAACTTTAGTATGGTCCATTGATTTTAACTTATCATTCATGGCATCAAACCACTTAGTAGAATTAATGCTTTCCATGGTTTATGAAAGAGAAACCAAATCTTTACTTGTCCCTATATCAAAATCAGATTCTTATAGATAAACCACATAATCATTTGAAATAGCAGATCTCCTTTCTCTATGAGACCTTCTTAATGCTACTTCTTGTGGTTGTTCTACTTCTTGTAATTGTTCTACTATTTGTTCATTGGTTTCATAATAGAGTGGTTGATTCATTTGTTGTTCCATGTCATTAGGTTATTCACCAACCGTAGGAACAACAATCTCTTTTGAAGTTATGGATAATGGGACTTGTACCTTAACTTCTTGAATAACCACATTTCGTTTATCACTCTCACTGATTCCACCATCTTCAATGAATTTGGCACTACTAAATTCTACAATTCCTGTACTATGGTTAGGACAGTAAAATTTGTACCCTTTGAATTTTTCAGGGTAACTGATAAATTAACCACTAATCGTTCTAAAATCTAATTTCTTTCTCGTGGATTATAAATTCTAGCTTCCCCTGGACAACCCCAAACATGCAGGTGTCTTAAATTCGGTTTCCTTTATGTCCACAGTTCAAAAGGAGTCTTTAGAACTACTTTACTAGGAAATTGGTTCAATAAATACATAGCGGTCACAAGTGCATGCATCCACAATGATTTGGGTAGTGTGGAATTGCTTAACATACTCCTAACTATGTCCATTAGTGTATGGTTACGCCTCTCAGCAACACCATTATGCTGTGGCGTTCTTGGTCTAGTGTATTGTGCACAAATGTCGTACTTTTCAAGGAGTTTAGCAAATGGGCCTGGCATTGCCCTAATTCATCATACTTTCCATAATATTTACCACCTTTATCTAATCTAACAACTTTCACCTTTCTATCTAATTGCCTTTCAACCTCAATAATGTATACCTAAAGCATATCCATTGCTTGAGATCTTTCATGCAATAAATAGATAACCATAACATAAAAAGTCATTTATGAATGTGATAAAATAGCTTTCTTCACCAAGAGATGAAGTGTCAAAAGGCTCACAAATATATGTATGGACAATTTCAAGAAGCCTAGAACTTCTCATGCCACCTTTGTTTGTGTGTTTGGTTTGTTTTCCCCTTAATACAATCCATACACACACTGAGATTAGTAAAATCTAGATTCAGAAGAATCCCATTCTTTACTAATCTTTTTAACCTTTCTCTAGAAATATGTCCTAGCCTTCTGTGCCACAAGTTGGAGGAATTTTCATTTATTAGACTACGTGTAGTACCAACATTATGATGCAAGGTAATGAGGGTTTTAGAAAATTGGTCATCAAGCTTTAATTTATACAAACCATCACAAAGTACACCAGAACCAACCAAAGAGCTATACTTAAAAAAACTGAAACTATTATTTCCAAATTTAAAAGAGTAACCATCAAGGTCAAGTTTAGACAATGAAACTAAATTTCTGAAAATAGAAGGAACATAGAAGGTTTGTTGTAAATCTAAATAATGATTAGTATCTAGAAATAAACGATAAGTCCCAACAACTTCAATTGGTGTTTTGAATCGATTTCCTATGAATATGAACTTCTCACTGGGGTTTATGTTCTGTATTGAAAGGAATTCCTACATCATATTGGAAACATAAGTAGTAGCCCCAAAATCAAGCCACCAAGTATTAGAAGGAACTTTAGTTAGGTTTGATTTGAAACATACATAAATTAAATTATAACCTTTCTTTTCGAACCATGCCCTATGTCTTTCTGAAAGTGCCCAGCTTTCTTACAGAAGTGACACTTGTTATTGTCATGTTACTTCTTATGAGCCTGAGAATTTTGAGCAGACTCACTTGCCTTAGGTGGTCTACGTATTATGCCCTTTTTAGGCTTTCTCCCTTTCTTTTTGGCACCTTGATTTATGAGATGAACTAAATGTTGTCCCAACTGTAACGTCCGAAATAATAACAGCAACCTATATCGTAATACCGCAAAATATCTCACTAGCATTATAATTAACATTTCACTGATACTCTACGATCATACAAAAGATGACATATGTGCATACACATTCATAAATCCTAAATCCTGAATCTATAGCATATGACATGTATACATGAATGGAAATAAAAAGAAAATCAGGTAAGTTTATGCCTTAAGGGATACATCTTTCCAAGTTGATACTTGGTTACAACAAAAATGAGTTTAACTCAATATAATTAAAGCCCAAGACTTGTACGAAAATAAATACATAAAGAAACAAAAGAAACTCTTAGCTCCAAGTCCTCCCAAGCTAAGTCCTTGGTGGAGGCATATTATCAACACTTGAAAGTTATTTTCCACATAGGGTGAGCTAAAACCCTGTAGAGATATTTTAACACAATGTATAAAACTTAACGAAGTCAAGGTGAATGCATATGCATGCCATTTGTCAAACGTTTTACATTTCCATCATAAAACAATGCAAAGCCGGGATTATATATTAATTCATGAAAAATATCCTTTTACATTAGAACACAGGGCAGTGGATACGAAACACTAGGAATCTCTAGGTATGTGTCTGCCAGTAGACTATACAAGTACTACCAAAGTCATTTTATTAGTTCTAAGAGGAAGGATCGACACCTAACCACACGGGTTTCTAGACTTTCACCAAGGACACGCAGGCCAGCGTAATAACCATAATTACACCCCCTAACCAGATTCACCAAGGTATACACCCATTTTTTTTCTCAAAATAATACATTTTCAATGTTTAAGCATGAACCAATGCTCAATGCAATACGTATAGGTAACTAGTTTCAATTCATCTAATCTTTATGCAATTTCTACAATAATCAAAACTATCCTCCACCAATAGCCCAAAACAAATATTTCTACTCAACAAATAATTATCCAACAATAGATATAATCTCACCAATTTCAAAATGGGAGCGATGCTACATATCCAACTCCACTCTCCTCATCAACAAATACATTACTCTTATCTTTTCAAAACCTAACATCTTTTCCTTTTCCTTTTATAAATCAAATATCAATGATTTTCAAACAAAATCTCTTTTACTTTCAGAATCACATTTAAGTAAGAAAATTCCAACATTTCATCACAACCCAACATTTTATACACTTCCACAACCTTACTTAAGAATTTATTTGAAAAACCCATCTTTTACATTTCAAAACCAAACCCTAGGTTCAAGATCTCAAATCACAAAACCTTTTCAAAGAGCAAATAACTAGGCTAAGAATCATACCAAAAGTTGAAGAAATCCCTACTTCAAGATTAGAAAAGGAAAAGAGCAAGGGCAAAACTTTGACGAAGCCAAAAACAAGATCCTCTCTAATTAAAATAAAGTTTTTGACGAGTTCTACCTTTTTCTCCAAAGGGCTATGGTGGAGAAATCAATGGGTGAAGGTATATTTGAGATTTTAAAATAAGAATAGAAAGAAAAAGAGTGAAGAAATTAGGGTTAGAGGTGTTTTAGAGAGAGAGGAATGAAAAAATGATTAAAATTTTTCTTTTGCCGATCTAATATACGCATAGACCGCTAGAGCAACCAAAACACTGCTCGAACGTCAGACACAATAAGTGACATCGCTCAAACGACCAAAACACCGCTCGAGCGCACTTTGACCCCCTCCTAGAAGTTTTATAGATTGTAGAAGACTGCTTATGCACAGAAAATACCGCTCGAGCAACCAAAACACCGCTCAAGCAAACAAGAAGAAAACTAGACAGCAACTATTTTGAAAAACTAACTCCCAACCTATTCCAAACACAACCAACACTTAACTCAACTACCAAAAAGATAAAAAAGGCATGAACAATAACTAAAGACACGAAATCCAGGATCCAAGTGTAACAACCTTGACCTGTGATTAGCTTATCATCCTTAATTAAGAATGCCTAATGAGTAATTAAGAGAAAATTCCAAGTTAATTGCATGTGTTTTGTGTTAATTGTGCTTATATTTGTCTGACGTAAGAATATCTGTCTGAATTTCTAATTCAATATGCGAATTAAAGACCTTATCGGCATCCGAACACAAAATTGACTAAGTCTATGTGTGATGTAGAATTTTTAGAGCCTTCTGGTAAGTTTAATTATAATTCGATTCAAAACCAAATAATTAGAATAAATAATTAGCACTAATGGCAATTAATTAGTATGAGCTTAATTGGGTTTATATAAGGCCAAATGATTTTTAAGAACCTCATATACACTCCTTCATCATTTTTGTACTCAACTAAAACAGAGAGAGAGAGAGAGAGAGAGAGAGAGAGAGAGAGAGAGGTTTGAGATCAACATTTTGAAAATGGAGATTTGAAAGGGAATTGGCTTGGAATCTAGCTAAGGACTTGAGAATTGTGAGAGACAATTTGGAATCCTTTCTAATTAAACCTTGTGATTAAGTTATAAATTGTGAGAAATCAAGTGAAATAGGTGATTACATACAAGAATTAAGCATAGAGAAGTGAATCAAGAGCTCATACATGCATTCATGCTCATTTCGTTATGTTTTGAAATTATTTTCAAGGAATTCTCTCTTGCATGTTAATGTTTTAACGTGGTTTTGGGAATTCATCATGTTTTAAATCATTTTAGTCCAATTGATCATGTTTTGGAAGGTTGAAGTTCATATCATTACCTGCATGTTATGTTTTCAAAGTTTCAAGTTTTACTTTTGAATAATTCGCTTGCTTTTGGGCCTTGAATTTACGAAATGGCTTTCAATTCATGATGTGTTATGAGTTTCTACATGTTTTCTTTAGTTTTGGACCCCAAGAATGTGTTTTGAAGATTTGAATTTAAGTTTTGAACTTCAGAAGCAAATTTGGAAATTCCAGATTCTGCATCATCGCTCGAGTGACCAAAGCTTCAATCGAGCGACCACCCTTTGTTTTAAACCTTGGCTCGAGCGACTAAAAGTTAGCTCAAGTGTAAAATTCAAGCTCCTAGTACTTTTGCAGACATGAGCCTTGGCTCGAGCGACAGAATCTGTGCTCAAACGACCACCTTTATTTCTGAACCTTGGCTCGAGCAAACAGAAGTTGTGCTCGAGCATAAAATGAGAGCTCTCAGAAGTTTTGCAGACCAAGGGGTCTGCTCGAGGGACCAAAGTTGCGCTTGAGCAAATTACTTTGTTTTAGAAATTTGACTAAGTGTCTTAAAGAACAGTTTTGCATTCTCATTGCATCTCAGGCATTCCTAAGCCCTAATTAAGACATAATAATGGGGATAAGGATTAGAAACACACCAAGATAGAAAAGAGATAAGTTAAGTATTTTCCGAGCCTGTGTTTCAATGTGTTTCCGTTATGTGTTTGTGTAGGTCACGCGCCATAGACTATCTGATCTGTCTACTCTGTCTATTCTACTACTAGAGCTATCTGTGAGTAATAACTTTGTAAAGCTATGTTTAACTTTTATTATTTTCTTAATGATATGAAATGATCTATTTTCTGAAAGGTTATTTTTTGCATGGCTGAATGATTATTCAGATTTTTGAAATGTATTCGTGGTATCCTTAGTATCATGTGATTTCTGTTATCCACTCTATATATGTCTCATGTAATCATGAGCCAACTGTACATCCCATGTGATCGTGGGTCAACTGCTTATGGATCCTTATGAACGTCTCTTGTGCACATGAGTCAACTGCATCCCCCATATATTTTTGGGTCAACTGTTCTGTTAGTGCTAAGGGATGTACCACGTATGATTATCTGTGAACTCTGAATATGAATATGATTATGAATTCAATATGTTTCGGACCTGAAAATTGATTTCTGAATTCGTTATGGACATTATTCATGAAACCTTTACTTTGTTATTATTCATTGGGCTCCAGCTCATTATTTTATATTTATGTATGTAGGTGATCAGGTGTGTAACCAAGCTTGAGACATCTAGTTTGGATCTGTTTTTGTGTCAGCCAACTTACGCGCCTCCCATAGAGGTTCCTACATCTGCTAGTGGTCAAGTCATGTAACCAAGTTTTAAGTCTTTACTTTCTTTTGTTGGATAAGTTTTTGTACTATCTATAAATAGGGCTAAGTCCCGTTTTGGCTTTATCCGTATATAAAGATGACATAAGACTGATGAAATTATGACGTCACATATATGTAAATAAAGTTTAAAATTTTTTGTCCCTTATACGTTTGCACAGCTCTGTGGACATTATACTTGGATATTTGCTTCCGCTAGCCCTTTTATTTTGCTAATCTGTTTCAGAGGCCTTCAGTAATCTTAGGATTATTGGCCGGTAACGATGCTAAACCTATAGGGGCGGGTTTGGGTCATGACACTAAGAGCAAGAAATGGGTCGGGTCTAAACCGAAACCGTTATAATCTCCCCCCTTAAGAAATTTCGTCCCTGAAATTATAAACCAAACCAATAACTACCGAATATTAATTCCATTGACCATCCACACTAGTAATAATGATAAAATAGTCTTTCAATACAAGCTATTACAGTTCAACTTTCCAAAACATTTACAATGTTTATCTATTATAACATGAATAAAATTCTCAATACAAGTCTCAAACATCAACAAATAGGTTCAGATACTTCTCACAAACATCCACCTCATGCTCCCAAGTTGCCTCATCGACTTCATGGTGTCGCTACAATACCTTAACCAATGGAATAGTCTTGCCCCTCAAGACATGATCCCGAGTATCTAACACTCGAACTGGTCTCTCTTCGTATGAGGTAACTTCATCTACCTCTAACTCGGTCCAATCAGCACGTGTGAAGGATTAGGCTCGTATTTCTGGAGCATACAAATATGAAACACATCATGAAACTCCAAAAGTTGGGGTGGCAAAGCCAAATGATAAGCTACTTCCTTAATTCGCTCTAGAATTTCAAAAGGCCCAATAAATCTTGGAGACAACTTCCTGCTGTTCCAGAATTCATCAAACCTCGTCTTGGCGATATTTTTAGAAACACATGATCTCCTACCTCAAAAGATAAAGGCCTCCTCTTACGATCAGCATAGCTCTTCTGGCGACTCTGAGCCGAAACCAACCTCTTATGAATAAGTGTAATCTTCTCCGTTGTTTTCTTGACTAACTCTGGACCTAAAATAGATGCATCACCCACCTCGATCCAATACACAGGAGACCTACACGGTCAGCCATACAAGGCCTCAAAAAGCACCATACCAATACTCGCCTGAAAACT
The DNA here is from genome assembly GCA_036172215.1 of Camellia granthamiana. NCBI lineage: Eukaryota > Viridiplantae > Streptophyta > Magnoliopsida > Ericales > Theaceae > Camellia > Camellia granthamiana. Next base: position 67,019,306 of record CM069907.1, read on the forward strand.
ATTATTATAGGCAAACTCCACCAAAGGTAAATACCTTTTCCACAACCCCTTAAAGTCGAGAATGCAAGCTCGAATCATGTCCTCTAAAATATTAATGGTGCGCTCGGATTGCTCGTCAGTCTAAGGATGATAGGCGGTGCTAAACGTCAACTTAGTGCCCAAGGCATTCTGTAGGCTTTGCCACAATTGAGTCATAAAACGTGGATCTCTACTTAAGACGATAGTCACAGGGACTCCGTGAAGTCGAACTATATCCCTAACATATAGGTCAGCGAGATAATCTACCGAGTCACTTGTGCGCATAGGTACAAAGTGTGCTGATTTGGTTAACCAATCGACTATCACCTACATTGCATTGTTACCCCGTTGAGTCCTTGGAAGATCTACAATAAAATCTATCGTAACATACTCCCACTTCCATTTGACTATAGGTAAAGATTGCAATAAACTGTTGGTCATTAATGCTCGACCTTTACTTATTGACAAGCAAGGCACCTCAAAACAAATAAGGCTATATCTCTCTTCATCCCTCTCCACCAAAACTAACGATTGAGGTCGTGGTACATCTTTGTGCCTCTCGGGAATACCGCAAGACATGAATGATGGAACACTCAGAGTGCCTCCACCCTACAAAATTCTAGCACAAAAAGACGGTCTAGATACCTCACACTCGAGTTAGAATAAATATTCAAGCTCTTCTCTACCTTTCTAGTAGATATCTTCCCTCGGACAGCCTTTACTTTGTGATCACACTGTTATGCCTCTATAAGTTAGCTAACTAAGGTAGGTTGTGCAACTGTGGTAAATAAAGTGGCCGACTCAATAGATTTACCCAGGTGTAAGTTAAACTTGCCAATAGCACCTAACATTTCCTACTCTCGAATGGTAATTTCTACTCAATGCATCGGTTACTACATTGACCTTCCCCGTATGATAATGCAGCTCAAAATCGTAATCCTCCATAAACTTCATCTACCTCCTCTGCCTCAAATTCAAGTCCTTTTGTGAAAATAGGTATTTCAGACTCTTGTGATCATAAAACACTTTAAATCTCTCCCCGTATAGGTAATTCCTCTAGGTCATGAGTGGGATAATTTCTCTTATGTGTTTTCAATTATCGTGAACCGTACGTTACCACCTTCCCTTCTTGCATCAATACACAACCCAAACCTTCCCCGAGACGCATAAAAATAAATTGAATAACCCAAACCTTTCTCCGAAATAATCAAAACTGAAGCAGTGGCGAGTCTATCCTTAAGCTCCTGAGATGACTTTTCGCAAGCCTCACTCTATATAAATTTAATTTCCTTTCTCGTCAATCTAGTCAATGGTGAGGCTAGTCTAGAGAAATCTTTCACAAAACGTCAGTAGTACCCAACTAAGCCCAATAAAATTCGGATCTCAAAGGCATTCTTAGATTGTTCCCAATCTTGCACTGCGTCTATCTTAGATGAATCTATAGTCACCCCTTTCCTAGATACTACATGGCCTAAGAACTTAACTTCTTTTAGCCAAAATTCACACTTCCTAAACTTAGCATACAAACGGTGTGCTCTGAGTAACTTAAGTACAACCCGTACGTGTTCCTCATGTTTCTCCTTGGAGGGTGAGTAGACTAGGATGTCGTCGACAAAGACAACCATGAAAAAATTGACTCATAAAATCCATAAATGAAGCCGGTGCATTAGTTAGCCCAAAAGGCATCACTAAGAATTCGCAATGGCCATACTGTGTACGGAATGTCGTCTTTTGAATATCCTCCTCCTTTACCCTTAACTAGTAATACCCTAATCTCAAATCAATCTTAGAAAAATAACGAGACCTCTTCAACTGGTCAAACAAATCATCTATTTGTGGTAATGGGCACTTATTCTCAACAGTTACCCAATTCAACTTCCGGTAATCGATGCAGAGTCGCAATGTGCCATCTTTCTTCTGAGCAAAGAGAGCTGGTGCTCCCTAAGGTGAAGAACTAGGGCGGATGAAGCCCATATCTAACAGTTCTTGGAGTTAAATCTTCAACTCATGTAACTCAGCGTGTGCAAATCTATACAGTGCCATGGAAATCGATGTCGTGCCGAACACTAAAGTCAATGGAGAATTCAATCTCTTTGTGGAGCAGCAAACTAGTGAGGTATTTAAGGAAGACATCCGGCTATTCACAAACTAACCTCAGTAAGTTAGTTCGGAACACATCACTCTCATTACCCAAGAAGGTTGCAAGGAGGAAATTAACCTCGCCCTGACCACGTGAGTCGTACAATGGCGACAAAAATCTGTTAGCTCAATCCCTCGTAAAATAAAATAATCACCATTCGAGGTGCACATAGTAACTCTCCTACGATAACAATCTATGATGGCATGGTATGAAGACAACCAATCCATGCCCAATATAACATCGAAACTCGACATGTCTAACAAAACGAAATCAAAAGGAAGTCGGCAACCGACAACCTCTATCTCACAACCACGATATCCCTAGTCTAGGACAACGTTACCCCCAACTGGTGATTCTACTTTGAGCAGAGATGCTAACCAAGCCACTTCTAACCCCAAAACCGATACAAATGCAAACAAAATGAAGAAATGAGATACAGTATCAATCAACATGTTGGCAATAGAGTTAAACAACAAAAATTTACCTCTCACAATAGAAGGTGCTGGCGACTAATCCGATATGTTAACAGCATATACACACCATGAAGGTCTCAGCTTTACTTGCTTACCTCTTAGAACATAGGTCTAGTATACGGATTGAGCTAAAAAGGCTCCCTAATTGGCTCTTGAAGCCTGTGCTAAATGGGTAGACTGATGGCTCTATGTCTGTCTCAAACTAGACGCACCTGATATGCCACTTCCTTGAGGGCAAAACCTCCTCAAGTGCCCCGATTGCCCACACTGATAACAGACAGGCGACTAACCCCTCTCCAGACTCTAACTCTGAGGATGAGCCGAAGATGGTGCAAATGGCTACCCTCCTCTCCTCTGCTAGCAAACTGAAGACTTGTGGCATAACTTACCACACTTAAAGCAAGTGAACCCATCCTGATTTCATTTCTTCGAACCTGAACTCGGTACGGGAAAAGTAGATCTAAACTGTGAAGCCTGGGACTACTGTGGGGTGGAACCCTTTTGTTGTTTGTTGTCCTTAGCATCCCTTTGAACAACCTAGGACCTCTGCCTAGAGCCCCTCATTCGCTCCTCCTCTGCTTAGATCACGATCTCTAAGTGAGCTGTTGTATCCATAAAATGACCGTAATCCCTAATCATAGACCCGGTCACCATGAAAAAGAGCTCGTTCTTCAACCACTTCTCAAACTCAATGCAATGACATTCCTCCATCACCACAAGTTTCGGTGCAAATCTCGATAGGCTAGTAAAAGCAATCTCAAACTTAGCTACCGGCGTGTTTAGCTGCTTGAGCTTCAGAAACTGGTCTCTTAACTTCTCCCTAGCCGTGGGTGGCAAAAACTTGGTCTGGAAGGCATTAACAAAGGCCTCTCAATTCACCCTAATACATCCTCATGCAAATTTCCACCACTAACCCGCATCTTCTTTCAGTTGGAAAGATGCCAAGGTCACTCTTAAATCGTCGTCCTCGATGCTAAGCATCTCGAACGTCTTCACTATTTGTTTAAGCCACTCGTTGGCCTTTAGTGGCTCTTTTGGATCCCTAAAAAATCATTCAGATTCGATCAGAAAAACTTCATCTTCAGAAAAGATGGCCATGTTTCAGCAATATGGGTCTGGACTTTACTTTCAGCCCTGAGAATGTCCATGGATTCTTGCAAAGCTCTAGTCATTTAATAGGCTAAAGCACCCATGGCTTGCTGACCTACTGGCTAGGCCATGTTGGCCTGACCAACTCCCTCCTCTTGCACCAAAATTTTATCCAGTATTGGCACCTCCTGCCGTCTAGGCCTGCCACGTCTACCACCACCACGTCTACATCCTAACATCCTAATAAAGGTAACACAATAGATTAGCACATTTACAAATGTGCCAAAACTAATTCACTCACATCCTAATACAGTGGACAAGAAGTAATTCACTCCACATAAGCACCGAATCACATAATCACAAACGAATTTCCTTTCGAAATAATGATCATCTCGCAACATTACCAGAGTTCCAGTTAGAAATAGCAGTAATCATGTGCTCTTCTAACAGGACTTCTAGAAACTCATAGATCCAATCAATATCTTAGAAATCAAATCCCATATTTATCTAGTCACATAAGCATGTTATCACATAGTATACCAAGTCTACTACTAATATCATCTAGCGAGATAAATCCATTTGTGGTAAAAACCACATCCCATGATCCCAAAATATTTAAACCCAGTAGCTCTAATACCAAGTTGTAATGCTCCGAAATAATAACAACAACCCCTATTGTAATATATCGTAGAATGTCTCACTAGCGTTATAATTAACATTTCATTAATACTCCTCGATCATACAAAAGGTGACATATGCGCATATACATACTATAGTGTCTCTGGTTTAAACCAGACCCGTTGTATATTTTGGATCCGGGTTTCATTGTCTTATATAGTTATTCATGTCTTGTTCCCCCTTATACCTCTTTGAGTTTGGCTTTTGGTTGTGTTGGTCATATTTGGAACATGTTGGTAACTTATTTTTCAAACTATCGTTGCCTAGAATTTTGCTCCTATGCTCGAGTGTCACTTCTTACACTCGAGCGGTCTTCGTGAACTCTCAGTACTTTTATAGGTTTACAAAACTACTAGGAAGTGGTATTCTTCGCTCGAGCGAAACTTCTTGCACTCAAGCGGTCTTGGCTCGAGTAGCCCTTATTGCACTCGGGCCTTGGCTTTTTGTCTGTAAAACTACTGGGAGTTTGTAGTTCATGCTCAAGCGACAACTTCTTGTGCTCGAGTGGTTACATCTTTTGTGTCTGTACGCTCGAGCATCACTTCTTGCGCTCGAGCGGTCTGTGTATATTAGTCTGTAAAAGCTACTTTTTATATCACTTTTTCATCTCTCTCTCTCTCTCTCTCACACAACATTTCAAAACCCTAAGTTGAGACCCACTGTAGACACCCCATTTTTAACCGCCCTTAAGACTTGGGCGCCTCAGGTTGATCACTCAATGGTGAAAGTTATGCTGTACAAACGTTCGATTTCTTCAGCAAGAAGAGCTTTAAAATCCCAACCTTACACCCTATTTTGACCAAAACTGTTTTCGACCAAAACTATTTTAGACCTTAAAACCCACTCTTTCAAAATATTTTTGAAAATGTTTCTATGATGTTTCAAGGCTTGCATTTCATTAAATGTTACACTTTTCGGTAAACCAAGAAAGGACAAAGTGAAAATAAATGAAAAATAGGTGAACTCTTTGAAAAATATTTAAAAACCTCTTATTTATAAGTTTGGAGTTGAAGAAAATTGGAGGGGAGGGAAGAAAACTAGTTAGAAAAGAAGTTGGGTATCAAACCGTTAAGAGATAACTGAGCAGCCTTCACTAAATCAGGCATATCTCTTTTTCCACTTAGACTTTAGTTGTGAGGCCACCACCATTGGAAATTATACTTTTTGGCTTCAATTTAGACTCAATAATCTTCTAAAACTGAGTCCGGATGAGGGAGATATGGCTGTTTGAAGTTGGGCATCAATCCGGTTAAGATAGAAATGACTAACCTTCACTAAAATAGGAATATCTCTTTTCACACTTAGAAATTAGATGTAAGGCTACCACCATTGGAAAGTAGACTTCTAGGGCTTCAATTTAGACTCAAGAATGACCTAAAACCAAGTCCGAATGAAGGAAATATGCCCATTTGAAGTCGGACCTGGAAGCAGATTTTCTGTGGCCGACAATTCACACTTCTGGCCTGTTGGCCACTGGTGAAAAACACAGATATTTTTGGCCAGCTGTTCCAGGCATGATATTTTTGACCTGATGGGCTGTTTTTCTATATATACTAGGCCTTCCTTAATGGTTTAAGGTTGAAAAAAATTCAAAAAGTTCCAATTCTTGAAATTCTCTCTCTATCTCTATCTCTATCTTTATCTTGTAACACACACACTTTACCCAAACACTTCCTAAACCAATATTGGAGCTCTCCTTGTTGAGATTATTGAGTCCAAATTTGAGCCATTGAGAGTGAGAACTTGTTGGTTTGTGAACAAAAGTGTTATTCCTCTTCAAGAGGTATAACTACTAGCTCCTTTGCACTAATTTTCTGTCTTTTCTTGCTAATTTTGAACTATTTTTTAACTATTTTTATGGGTTGAAGCTTGTGGTTTAAGGCTATTAAAGATAGAGGGGTTAATCACCCTTCTTTGAATTTTGTTCTCTAAACCTTTACACTTGTGTTTCCCAACTTTTTATCAACTTTTTTTGTGCTTTTTACCACTGATCTTCAGAGGTTTTCAGAGACTAAAAAAATAGTTTTGAAGTCCCAAAAATGAAGGGGCTAGCCACCCTTCCTTTGGCTTGTTTACTAGCTTAAATTGCTCCATGTTTTAGCTACTTTTGTCTTCATTCTAGCACATTTTTGGGCTGTTTTTGGGATGTTTTTGGACTGTCTAAACTCTGAAATTTTGGGCTGAAACTTGTGGTTTAAGGCCAATAAGGGTGGAGGGGTGGCTCACCATTCCTTCTACCTAGCTTCCAAGGCCTCTACCCTTGTGTTTCCCACCTTGTGTCTTGTTCACTAGTTTACATAGCTCTATGTTTTAGCTTATTATTCTAGCTATTTTTGTCTTAATTCTATCATATTTTAGGACTTATTTAGCATTGTTTTAGGACTGTTTCTAAGTGTTCATTGCTTTTGAGCCTTATATTGCATGCTTGTAGTGTAATTGTCCTTATGAGTTTGGTGCTTTAGGCCTTAAACACCACCTTATTTGAGTTGATTGCATTAATTTAGTGCTTTTCTTACTTGTTCTCACCTTTAATCACCTCTGTAATCTCCCTCCTTTCTTGGCTTTTTCTTTTCTTTGAAAGTGGTTTCAAATTATTTGTTTGTTTAAGCATGAGATTGAGGTGTCATGCTTAATGGTTTAATCCGTTTGAAAGTTCATTACCAACGGTATGATGTCTCTTTCATGCCCAAAGAAACACTTGGTTTGAGCCCTCTTTCCATTAGAGGACTTAAAATTCACTTGTGGACTTAATTGATTAAAGAATTGAGAGGTAATTAAAATGAAATAATAAAATTGGTGAATAAAAAGGTGCAAGATAATAACTTGTTTGGGTTCAATCAAACGTTAATTGAACCCTTGAGTCTTGAGTCATTTCATACTCATTAGTGATGAAAATGGTTCAAGATTCATTGTCAACTACTCCCCTTGATCATTCATGATAGGGAGGTGGTTTTGAGAGTCTTACTTTGTTACATTCATTGAAATTGCACACTTGGTTCGTAAGCCATCATGCAATGAAATTGCATCCATTGGTGGTTTGTGAATCAAACTTGCTACTCCTTTGAGCTGTTCAAATGATAAGGAGGGGTGAGTTGTGCAAACAAACCCTTGAGAATACCCTGTCCCTGCTCTGTTTGCTCTCTGTTGCAGCAGGAAAGTCCAGTCATCAGTGGTTGGCAGGCCACTATTTGTGGCGAGTAGGCTACCATCAGTGAATGGTAGGCCATCTGCTGGTCACCTGTGCAAAATCCAGCAATGTACTTTTGAAGTAGAACAGAATTAGTCTTGAGGTGGAAAACAGTGCAAGTGTTCAACTGTGCAACAGAGGCATTCAGTAGCAGAAACAGTGGCTTTTTCGGGGTAGAAAGTCCGCGCATGCATGAACATTTCTCATTTCCCGAGGAAGAGTAATTAGAGTAGTTAATTTAGTTACTTCATGTTGTACTTAATTAGTTGTAGCTAGTTAATTTTGTAAAGTGTTGTAATTAATTAGGTAGTTACTAGTTATTTAATTTTGTCTTGTAATAATTAGTTAGCTAGAATAGTTAATTCATTCGGTTTGTAATAACTAGTTAAGTAGTTTAGCTAGATTATTCATTTGGGTTTATAATAGTTAATTAATTAGCTTAGCTTTAATTAATTAACTAGTTAGTTCATTCAGACCCTCCTACGCGAGGGCAAACAAATGTTGTAATAACGTGTATGTCTTCCAACCCCACATCTTTCTCCCTTTTATTTATAATGGTTAGATTAGAACATGTTTGATTAGCATGCTTCATATTTGCATCCACTTGTCTTGCACGCTTTAGACTCGGCGCATCATCCTAACTTGCATTATTAGTTTAATATTCTTTAAACACGTGCTTAGACTGCATGCTATCAAATTGATTCATATGCCATATTAGTAGCCTAGCCTAGTAATTGCATATCGCATGTATTGCATTAGTCATATCGCATAGTTAGGATTATGCATTATTCTAACTCTGTCATCTTCTTAGCTTGAAGTGCTAGATAAGCCTTTACTCACTTTAGCATGTCGGATGTGTATGATTGTTGCCATGTTTAGCATGCTTACCATGAGACTAAGTGCTTAAATGATAAAATGTTTGAATGCCTATGGATGAAGGCTAATTGCTTGAATTGGAATAACTTGAGTAATATTTTTATACGATCACTTTTTCAAGTGGTACATATTCCAAACAATTTTCAAAAACAAACATAAAATCAAATGTTCCAATTTTTGCAAAATAGTCTGTACTTGTGTGCACATCACATAGTAAGTTAGCCTAATAAAATCGGAACAAGAGCATATAATGTAAATAAGATTCACATCATGATTAGTAGAGGTCGATCTTTGATCGGGCGAGTAGGGGTGCTCAATTCATGACCTTCCTCTCTCGTACCTAAGTTCCCGAGCTGAGACAATCTTGGTGATAACGGACACGTGGCCTTTGGCACGAGTCATGGGTTTCCTAAACTTTTCAAAAATATTAAGATGGCGACTCTGTATCTGGCAAAGCAGTCCATTTTTGGCAATTTGATTCAAAATTGATTTTCCAAAAGATTTGACAGATTTGGACTCTTTGGTGTTTATCTATTTCACATTACACTTATGAGATCAAATTCAGAACTGCAGAAGTTTGATACTGTAGGGCTTATTCGTCTTCCAAAAGGGGACACGAAAAGTCAAGCTACACCCTCTCTCTCTCTCTAAAACTCACATTCTCTTTACAAATCCACCTAAATCTGTCGATCTTTGTCCCCATGTGCCTTTGTTAAAAAGATAAAGCTTGGCGAGGGCGTCGTTCTAATCGGAGCAAAGTTGGTTTTTGGCATCTTTGAGTTTCCTACACTCTCTCTCTCTCTCTCTCTCTCTCTCTCTCTCTCTCTCTCTCTCTCTCTCTCTCGTGTTCTAGCTTGAGGTAGGGATATCTCCACTCTTTTTATGAGTTTTAACTTAGCTATTTGTTATTTCTAATCAATGTTGAGATTTTAGAAGATTTGGAACAAATCTAGGGTTTTGGGTAAAAATCAAAAGGGGTTTTTTTTTTTTTTTTTTTTTTTTTTTACGATGGATTCTTGGAAATGATTTTGATGTTGGAAATAATGTTGAGTTGGGAAAAAATGGTTGATTGCGATACTTGGGGTTGTTTTTGGAAAGAAAATGAATTTTGCCCTAAATACCTCAAATATTGATCTTATATAAATAATGAAATTGATGCTGAAATTATGAAATTGGATTGGTATTGATGAGGATAGTAGAGTTAGATAAGTATTATCCCTCACCTCTTGAAATTTGGAAAGTTTAACTTTATGGAATACTAATTATATATTTATCGGTAAAGAATAACTATGAGTGTTGTAGAAATTGAATGCAAATTAGGAGAATTGAAACTATTTTCTCATTCATTTGCATTGAGCATTATCTCACACTTATGCATTGGCAATGTATATCATTTTGAGAAAAATGGTGAATCTGGAAAACATGTATTGTAACGTTGAAACAAGGTGGCTTGAGTGTCCATGGTAAAAGTCCTAAAAACCGCTTGTATACATGGGTGTCGATCCCACGGACGAAATTTTTATGAAATGGCAATAGTAGTGCTTGTATAGCCTACGTTTACATGGGTCCTGGTTTACGGTTTCCTCCGAACGAAATTTTCGGGAAAGGTTATATTGTTTTGAAATTCTCAGAGTGTGATTCACTGCCCTATTTTCTATTGTACAGGAAATGATTTATGAACCATAATATTAATTTAGCATTGCACGGTTTTGGAAAAAGATATAAAAATGTTTTGGCACAAGCATTGCATATGAATTCACCTTGTAGCTTTGTTAAGATTCATATATTGTGTTGGATTATTTCTACTGGGCATTAGCTCACTCTATATGGGAAAAACATTTCAGGTGCAGATGACATGCCTCCGCCAAGGCAATAGCTTAAGAGGACTTGAAGTAAGAGCTTCATTTTGTTGATTTTGTATATGTTTTGTACAGGCCAAGGGGCTTCAATTTTGTTTGAGACCAAGTATCGTCTTGGAAAGTTGTAAGCCTTTAGGGCATTTATTAACTGTTTTTCTTTCATGTCTTATCCCTTGTTGTAAGATATGCTATAGATTCAGGGCTAGACTTGCGAATGTATAACAGTATATGTCTGTAGACACCCTATTTTTGACCGTCCTCAAGACTTGGACGTCACTGATTGAACACTCAGTGATCACCCTTGTTCGTGTTCGTTTTGAGTTCCCGGAGGCCTTGGCTGCGCGCCTTACCTCAGGATCTCTTAACTCGTTCGTTTAGTGTTTGGTTTTGCACCAAACACTTGTGTTTTTGCCTTGGAAGGCAGGGAATGGCTTGTTAGTCATCCCCACACTCCACCGGCCCTCCCTTTACATCACCGGCCATTCCTTGTTGCTACCGGCCGTGGTTGCTTGGTATCAATGGCCGGTCGGCACTCTCTGTGGCCGGCCGGCACTTTATTTGGCCGGTGACCTATTTTTCCGGTCAGTGACCCTTTTGCACCCCTTCAGGCTTGGTGCATGCCAGCTGTGCCAGCTGGAATACACCAACACCACCTCCCATGCACGGAGATGGCTGTTTTGAGCCTTTGACCCCCTAATTCCTTCTAGAAGGATGAACCTTTGGCCAAGCTTCTTGGGGAAGCTTGGCCAGCTATCCTAGCTTCTTCAAGAAGCCATGAGCCATTTGCACCCTTTGCCCATTTTTCATTTAGCTTCCTTGAGAAGCTTAGAGCTTTTTCTTTGCCTATATAAGGGCCCTTCTTCCTCCTTTGTCTAGGGTTAGAAGTTTTAAGCAAAAAACCAGAGGTTAGATACATATACATCTATTATACACACTCTCTCTCTATATTCCCCTCTCTCTCATCCTTTGTGTGTGTTTTGTGGCCCAAAAGTGTAGTTTTACCTTAGTTTTGCACTAACACACACACTACCACACCTTACTTCGACTTTGAGAGACTTAGAGGGTCTTTTCTTGAGTTTTTGAACTTGTTTTGATCAGAAGAGAGTGGCTGGACCTGCTGTTCTTGAGGTGTTCTTCAAGGGTAATCTCTTGACTTTAGATTCTCCAATTTTGCAACAGTTTTTTACCTATCTTACATGTTGATTTAAGCTTTGTGTATAACTAGAAAAAGTCTTATTTTTGCATGCTTTAAATACTTCATTAAGGTCATTTTGTGGTTTGGGGTCGAACTCACCCTCTTAGGCCTTATTTGGCCCTTTTGGTGCCTCCATTGCTAGGCTTTATTTGCTTGAGTGTTTTGTTCTTTTCACCACTAAAATCCAGTGGATTTTCAGTGGTAAAGAAGAGGGTTTGAAGTCTTGTATAGGGGAGGGACACCCCTCTCCCCTTTTTCCCTCTTGTATCCTTGTTTTGGCTTAAAGAGCAACATGCATGTTTGGTTTGTTTTTGGTTCCATATCAGGTGTTTTTGGTGTTATTTAGGTCACATGTTATCTCTGTTTTAGGTCGGATTTGTGGCCCCTTGCATGCTTAACATACTTGCTTTGTATTCCCTTGTTTATGCCTAGAAATGCATCATGACTTTTGACTACCATGCTCTCATATCTTGGCTTTACTTTGTGAAGTTCTTGGCCATATTTTATCATGCTTAAGGTTTGTTGGCCACTGATTTGGTCTTGTTTAGCAATGTTTGGTATAGTTGCTTCACATTTTGGCTTATGAACCTTGAATGTGTGAATCATAAACTTGCATCGGTTAGGCTATTTCAATGATTTGGAATCATTTAACATATTATTTCAGTCCCTATACCATGCTCACATGTCTCCATTTATCATCTCATTCATGCCTTGAAGAGTTGGCCTTTCATGACTAGGAATAGGCCATTGTGCATAGCCCTATGTTTGAGGCCTTGGGGCTGCCATATCAGGGTATTTGGGGCTTATTTTGCATGTTAAGATTCTATTTTTGGTTGTATGGTTCATGCCATGTTTGCTTGGGGTAGTGGTAGTAGAATGCCCCTTTGTTATACCTTAGTTTTGGACCTCTTTGACTTGCATGTTTATTGAGCATTTTGTCCATCATTTGGGATGCTTTTGGCCACTGTTTTGGGGTGGGCTGAGGTCTGCCCCTTTATGGTTTAAATCCACCATTGCTTGCTTGTCACATGTTTGTTGCATGTTTGCTTCATGATGTGTTGTCACATGCTAGTTCTTTTGCATACTTGCCATGACATGTTGCATTGCATTTGGCATGCCTTGCATCTTAATCTTATGTTGCATCTTTGAGCCATGTTTGCATAACATGCATTACATTGCTTGGTTTGGGGTGTCAAGCCAAGTGTGAGGATTGAGAAGTGTTCATACTCCAAGTGATGTAACACGTCTCAACTCTCAGTCACCGAGGCCCTTGACTTTGACATGATAGGGTTTTGGTATTCATTTGTGTGTTGCATGCATTTTTATTGAATTGCAACCTTGGCTTCTTAGGCCATCATGCATCAAAATGCGTAATTGATGACCCGAAGATCGAGGGCCATGCTCCCTTGAGTCCATTGCATGATAGGGAGTGTGGCCATGCTTACATTTGCTTGAAATTCCATACCATACACTGTCTGTCCTTTGTTGCTGTCAAAAACCAGTTTCTGCAGGGAGTTTTGGCCGGTCGGCTAAATATAGTGCCGGCCAGCCATTAATGTTCGCCGATGGATCAAACAGGTGGCCGGTGGTTCCTCCCTTTGGCCGGTGGTATTTGTGCTTGGCCGGTAGCATTCCTCAACATCCATAAAGTATATCCCAAGACTTTGGCAGTTTTCAGAAAAGCAGGACAGTGTAAACAGAGGCAACAGTGGCATGGAACGGGTTTTCCGGGCGAGACGGACTCGAGCATGCATCATTCCCGCATCCCGAGGTAGGGCTGCGGCCACCTTCTTTCTGCATTTATTTTTGTTAAATAATTAAGGGTCTGTAATAATTAATCAGCTAGGATGGTTGATTTGTTACTTGGCCTGTATATTCTTTCGGACCCTCCGAGTGAGGGCAATTGTGTAATAAGTGTGTGTGAGTGCGTGTATGTCTTCCAATCCCACGTCTTTCTTCCCTTTTATTTACCCGCTTATGATGGTAGACTAGGGCATGTTTAAATTAGCATACAGTATGATAGCATGTTTGCATTCATTCATCTGTTTTGCATGCATCGGGCTCGGCGCATCATTCTAACTGTATCTGTATTTCAATTCTAAATTGAATACATGTTAGTTGCAGCATTTCACATGTCATTATAGATTAGCTGAGCCTATCTAAGTTGCATTCTGCATGTGTTGCATTAGCCACCTTAACATGAACTAGGATCATGCACTTGATTACTAACTAGTTTCTGTTTTGGCTTGGAGTACTAGGTGAGCTTTTATGCTTTAGCATACCGCATGCGTGTGAGTGTTGCCATAATAGCATGATTACCATGAGACTAGTTGCTTATGTGATATAACTGCTTGAATGCCTGTAGATGGAGGTCAAATTACCTAAATTGGAATAAATGCATTAAAACTGAGAGTTTTAAGCCCACTAGATAGTGGCAAAGCCATCTTTTTCCAAAGCCCACTCGAGGGTGGCAAAACCTGCATTTTAGCCTACTTGCGAATAGCAAACCGTTTTCAAAACAAACATAAAATGTTTTGTTCCAATGTAGGCGATTTGGTCTATACTTGTTTTGCTGTGCGCATAACGTAGTAATTCTAGGCTAATAACTAGAATAAGAGCATATAGTGTTTTCAAAATAAGATATCACGGTTAGTAGAGGCCGGTCTTCGAACCGGGCGAGAGGGGGTGCTCATAGCTGACCTTCCCCGATCGTACCCAAGTTCCCGAGCCGAGGCAACTTTGGTGATGACAGACACGTGGCCTTTGGCACCGAGTCAGGGTTTCCTAAATTCCCCCAAAATAAAATATTTAGGTGGCGACTCTGTATCTGGCAAAGCAGTCCATGTTTGGCACTTCTTTCAAAAATCTGTTTTCTCAAAACGATTTGCCGGATTTGGACTCTTTGGTTCAGATTTAGAACCGTGACAAAAATCGAGTCCGAACTGTAGCGAGGTCCCCCGCGAACCTGTTACAATGTCACTCTTTTGTAAAACTTGATTGGGAATTAATGAAAGATAATTACTTTATCCCTGTTGTCTTTTATTGATACTGTGTGTGGGTTTATAGCAATTTTTTTAGGGCGTTACACATACATAAATCCTAGATCCTAAATCTCTACCATATGACATGTATACATGAATGGAAATAAAAGGAAAATCAGGTAAGTTTATGTCTTAAGGGCTATATCTTTTCAAGTCGATGCTTGGTTACAACAAAATTAAGTTCAACTCAATACAATTAAAGCCTAAGGCTTGTATAAAAATAAATACACAAAAAAAAAAAACAAAAAAAACAAAAAACAAAAAACAAAACAAAACAAAAGAAGCTCTTAGCTCTAAGTCCTCTCAAGCTATGTCCTTGGTGGAGGCATGTCATCAACACCTGAAAGTTATTTTCCACATAGGGTGAGCTAAAGTCTAGTAGAGATACTTTAACATAAGGTATAAAACTTAACGAAGTTATAAGTGAATGCATATGCATGCCATTTGTCAAATGTTTTACATTTCCATCTCAAAACAATGCAATATCAAAATTATGTATTAATTCATGAAAAATATCCTTTTACATCAAAAATAGGCCAGTGCATACAAAACACTGGGAATCTCTAAATACGTGTCTGCTTGTAAGCTATACAATTACTACCAAAGCCATTTTACTAATACTAATCGGAAGGATTGGCCCCTAACCGCGCGGGTTTTTAAACTTTCACCAAGGACACACAGGCTAACATAATAACCACAACCACACTCCCTAATCAGATTCACCATGGTATACACCCCTTTTTCTCAAAACAATACATTTTCAATGTTTAAGTATAAAACAATGCTCAATGCAATACGTATGGGTAACTAGTTTCAATTCACCTAATTCTCATGCAATTTCTACAACAATCATTTTTCACCGATAACCCAAAATAGATATTTCTACTCAACAGATAATTTTCCAACAACAAATATAATCTCATCATTTTTAAAATGGGAGCGATACTTCATATCTAACTCCACTGTTATCATCAACAGATACATTACTCTTATCTTTTCAAAATCTAACATCTTTTCATTTTCCTTTTATAAATCAAATACCAATGATTTTCAAACAAAACCTCATTTACTTTCAAAATCACATTTAAGTAATGAAATTCTAACATTTCATCACAACCCAACATTTTATACACTTCCACAGCCTTACTCAAGAATCTATTTAAAAAAATCCATCTTTTATATTTCAAAATCAAACCCTAGGTTCAACCCAAGGTCCCAAATCACTAAAACTTTTCAAATAGCAAATAACTAGGCTAAGAATCATACCAAAGGTTGTAGAAATCCCTACCTCAATAGTAGAAAAGGAAGATGTCAAGGGTAAAACTTTGACGAAGCCAAAAACATGACCCTCTCCGATTAAAATGAAACTTTTAACAAGTTCTACCCTTTTCTCCAAAGAGTTATGGTGGAGAAATCAATGGGTGAAGGTGTATTTGAGATTTTAAAATAAGAACTAGAGAGAGAGTGTGAAAAAATTAGGGTTAGAGGTGTTTTAGAGAAAAAGAGGAATGAAAACTGATTAAAATTTCCTTTTTCCCGATCTGATATACGCACAGACTGCTCGAGCGACCAAAACACTGCTCGAGCGTTAGACACAATAAATGACACTGCTCGAGCGACCAAAAACATTGCTCAAGCGCACATTGACCCCCTCCCAGAAGTTTTACAGACTGTAGAAGACCGCTCGAGCATAGGAAAGACCGCTCGAGTGAAGATACCTTACTTACAAAAGTTTTGTAGACCTGCAAAAATACTGGGAGATATCAAAGACCGCTTGAGCGACCAAAACACCGCTCGAGCAAACAAGAAGAAAACTGAATAGCAACTCTTTTGAAAAACTAACTCCCAACATGTTCCAAACACAACCAATACTCAACTCAACTACCAACAAGATGAAAAAGACATGAACAACAACTAAAGACACAGAATCCTGAATCCAAGAGCAAGAAATGGGTCGGGTCTAAACCAGAACCGTTACACCGACTGCTTAAGTCTTGCCTTTTCTTGCATAAGCATATTAGCCAATTCATTTACATTCCACTTATCCTTCATAGTGTTATAACTAATTTGAAATGGTCCATATTAAAGAGGCAAAGAATTTAAAACAAACTGTATAAGAATGTAGTCATCCACAATCATCCCTAAATTCTTTAATTGAGCAGCTAAATTGGTCATTTCAAGGACATCCTCATGTATCCCACGCGTACCATTAAATTTTATGGTTGTAAGCTTAGCCATCAGTGTCCCTACAAGAGGCTTATCAGCAATTCAAAAACATTTTCCCACATTGTTAAGGTATTCTTTAACATCATTAGTTTTTGGAATAGTTAACTTGACATTGTTTGCTATAGTCATTCGCATAAATATAGGACTTAGTTTGTTCGATTTCTTCTATGCTTCATGCGAAGCCTTTTCTTCTGCACTGCTTGTATAAGTAATAGCAGCTAGTTTCTCAGATAAAAGCGCTAAGTCAAGGTCTAGAACACCAAGATGAAACTGAACTTGTTCTTTGCAATCTGAGAAGTTCATTCCATTAAGAAACGAAACAGATGAAGCAAGCGAATGTAGAGAAATGGGAATTGGCACTACAAATTAATAAGTCATGCTCACTACATTAGTACTAAGAGTTTTAATAAATCAAACACATGTTTAATCAATAATAAATACTATTACTGTGATTTACCTTTGGAATAATCTAATGACATACTATTAATAATTATGGTGATTTCCTTTCACCAGTAAGATTAGTTAATAAAATATTCACAATTAAATAGGTCCATTACCTTTAGGTATCCGTTCCAATCCCAACCGTGAATACCAATCATCTACCATATTCCAATTTGATAATTACTTAGAATAGTGCACCTTGGGCCACATAATATCCTCATACTTAAAGAATTGCGATTTATAAAATCATTATAGTTTAATACTTGGGATAGAGTATTAAAATACAATTATTTGATTTAATATTTATGTATCATTCCGATTAGATTACTTTGATAACTAGCAATCGTATCATAATATAAATTTTAAATCAAAATAATAACTTTGTACATACATGAAATCAACAATATTACAATTATTAATTAGCGGAATATCCAACAAAATATAAGAACGATAAATAATAATATCAACGTCATGCCAATTAATTCATAAAAAATTTAATTCTCGAATAGCCACATAATTGATTCTGATATTGTCTATTTACATCACACGAATTGATCAATATAATAATAAAATTGCATCTGATGCTTTCTGCACACTAAAATAATAAATATTTAAGTGTAATATTTATATACACCATCATGTCAATAATGGCCAAATAAAGTTCAACATCTATGTCCTTGTTTGTTTGTTTTATTTATTATTATAAATCTGAATCAATCAATTATGCTGTAAACTTATAAGAATTTTGACGTAAATATCAGTAATAAGATGACTGAACATACACAGTTTAATTCCAAAGCAGATGGCGAAAAACCCACATAATGATAAAAAATAAAATAAAAAATTCTGATTCATTACGCAAAATTCTGAGTGTTCCTATTTATAAATAAATAAGATTCTAGAAGATAGTAATCAAGCCAATTGATCAGATAAAAACTAAATCATGCTCCACCAAGAGAACCAATTAAAAGGAATGAAGTCAATCCACGGTCCGAACACTAAATCAATCATGTTCAATAGCATGAAAAATCATAATAATCCTTAACAAAGCTCTGATATTATATGTAAATTATTTTATAATATTATACATATCATAATCTAAAATCTAGGACTATTATGATTTTCATGTAAATAACTTTACATACCTGAATCCATTACTGTGGAAAAATAAAATTTCAGAGATTCAGTAGATGAATGAAAACAAACCATAACCTTTAGTTTTACGGGAAAATAGTTTCTCTTTCTTAACCCTGTTTAGAACAATATGAATTCAGAATAATTTGATAAGTAATCTGAATGTCCTTTTATAATAGGTAGAGAGAGTACTAGTTTTTTTATTCAATAATGATTCCACTTGGCTACTTAGAAAACATTCTTATTTATTTACCAATTAAATAAAATCATGTGGCAAAAAACATGGAATCATAATCTTACCAAATCTCTAATTCATATTACCATATCATATGGGTCACTATAATAACTAAATAATTAATTTAGTCTTACAAATTTCGCTTAATAATAATAATAATAATAATAATAATAATAATAATAATAATAATAATAATAATAATAATAATAATAATAATTGACTGTACATAGAGAAAAAAAACAATGCAAACAAATGTCTTAATGGGCAAGTAAGATGATTGTTGTTGTTGTAGTTGTTGTATTAGGGTCTATTGGGATTTATCTTGAGTTTATTTTGATTATTCCAATTATTTATATTGTAAAAAATGGACCTAAAGGGGCAAGAGGGGGGGCGAATGCCCCCTACAATTTAAAAAATTACATTTATTATATTAATATTAGTTATAATTATCTACAAATTATAGAGGCTCCTCCTTCTAAATTTTTCTTCTTTTACAAATTCTAAGTGGTCATGCTCTCTAGATTTTTAAAAAAAAAAAGTTTAAGTAACTGTCACTCTATATTTATGAAACATGGAATCAAATATAATATAATATCTATATAATAAGGGAAGAAGGTTTTTGAAAATGTATAAAATGTATATGAGATACATTTTAATTTAATGGCTGAGATTAATCCCAAGTTTATATCAATGGTTCAGATCAATAGATCTCCCGCCCAAAGACTTCTCTCCCCAAGCATCGTTGTCGCTTTCCCACCTACTCATCTTTTCTCTCTATCTCTCTCTCTCTCTGTTCTTCTTGAATACATCTCTCTTTCACAGATACATCTCTCTCTTCCTCTTGTCTCTTTCATACGCTAATCTCTCTTCTCTTGTGATGATCATCGACCACCTCTCCTCTCCCTCGCCCGAGACCCAAACCCGAACCCTCTATTCCTGTCTTTCTCTCTTCATCTCCCGCTCCCTCATCCCCCTTCCCCATTTTAGGCCTTTGTTTTGCAACAGACCCATACCTTCTTCGATTCAGTGAGAGGAGAGAAAGAGGAGGGCATCGTCGTCCCGCCCCGCCGACGCTGACGCTGACGCCAACGCCGACGCCCTATCCCGCCATCGTTGACAAGAAGGTTCGAAATACATGAGGTAAAAGGTCACAGTCCACCTGATGAATTTAGATTCAGTTTTGGAACTAAAATTTGACAATAGTAGATGTTGCTAAAACCTTAAGTTTTTGAATCCACAAGTGTCTCTCTCTATCTAAGACCAAAAATAACTTTGACTGGAAACTTCCACAGCTTCTGTGATAGATTGGGATCAATAGTATAATGATTTCTTGATGGTGGTTATCACTTGGATGGTGATGTCTTTGAGTTTGTTTCATGGTTGCTCATGGTTGTTCTGATTCAAAAAATAGTATCTGTTTTTGATAGATTGGGGTAAATAGTAATGTTTTGATTGGGGTAAATGGTTGTTTTGATTCAAAATATAGTATAATGATTCTATTTCTGATTCAAAAAACGGTAATGTTTTTTTTGTTTTTATCCAATTAAATTCTCTACCTTAGAGCATTCTTTGTTTTTTTAGAAAATTTGTTTTAGAATGTTTGTGTTAGAAAATTTGTATTTTTTTATTTTGCTTTGTTGGGAAAGAGTTGTTCGATGTTCCGATTGTTCTCTCACCTTCCCTGAGGCTTCAAGGTTTGATTGTTTATCTAGGTTTAAACTGGGTTTATAGTACACAGATTGAGGAAGAAGATAGATTATAACATATACATCCATCCAAATTCCAACATATTTAACAACTTTTGTCATTAAAAATAAAGAGCAAAATTGGAGAAAAGTTAACCTTTGAGTTCTGGATGAGGCACAACTATGTGAAGGATGATGATTTAGAATGAGTATTTTTTGATAAACTATTTGGTGTAGACGCGTCCTTGGGCTTCATGCTACTACAGTTCGGACTCAACGTCACGGTTCTTAATCTGATCCCGCAAAGTGCAATGCGAGACTGATAAATCACCAAAGAGTCCAAATCCGGCAAATCATTTTGAAAAACTGATTTTCAAGAAAGAAGTGCCAAACATGGACTGCTTTGCCAGATACAGAGTCGCCACTTAAATATTTTGTTTTTGGGAGAATTTAGAAAACCCTGACTCGTTGCCTAAAGCCACGTGTCCGTCATCACCAAAGTTGCCTCAGCTTGGGAACTTAGGTACGATTGGGGAAGGTCATCTATGAGCACCCCCCCTCGCCCGATCAAAGATCGGCCTGTACTAAGCATGATATCTAGTTTTTGAAAACACATGCGTTCTTATTCCGGTTAATTAGCTAGAATTACTATGTGATGCGCACAATACACAAGTATAGACTAGATCGCCTAATTCGGAATAAAGCATCGCATATCCGTTTGTTTGGAAATGGTTTGAAGTTTGCTACTTACGAGTAGGCTAAAACACGGATTTCAATGAATTGTCCCAATTCAAGTAACCCAACCTTCACCCACAGGCATTCAGGCAGTTATACCACACAAGCAATTAGCCTCATGGCAAGCATGCTGTCATGTTAACACTCACATACATGCAAGATGCTAAAGCATAAACACTCATAGTGTACTCCGAGACAAAATAAAGAATTAGTTAGTAATCAATGCATGATCCTAATTCATGTCAAAATGGCTAATGCAACACAAGCAAAGATCCAACTAGAAATAGGTTCGGCTATTCTAAAATGGCATGTAAGATGCGACAACTGGATACATGTATTCAACTTGAAATTGAAGTACAATGCAGTTAGTATGATGCGCCGAGCTTGGTGCATGCAATACAAATGGATGGATGCAAACATGCATAGCACAGGGATGCTAATTGAAATATGCCCTAGAACTAACCATTGAAAGCAGGTAAGTAAAAAGGAGAAAGAAGTGGAGGTTGGAAGACATGCATCACACACACGCACGCTTATTACACAATTGCGCCCTCTCGACGGAGGAACCGAAAGAATAATACAAATTAACTAATTAACTAACTAACGAGCTAATTAATTAATTACACAACGCTTAACTAATTAAACAAATTAATTAAGCTAGAAAAGCAGTAAAGAGGCCTCGGGAATAGGGACAAATGCATGCTCGGACGGCTTCGCTGGGAAATCCATCGCCATGCTTCATGTTGCCTCTGTTTGCACTGCTCTGCACCTCTAAAAACTATGCCAACTTCTGTGACACTTCTGAACTACCTTAGGGACATTCTGAGAGTCCATTGGCCAAGAGATAGGGTCATCGGCCAAGTGATAGTGGTCATCGACCATATGTGAGGATCTCGGCCAATAATGTTTAGCCGACCGGCACTGAAGATAGTCGGCCGACCATTTCTTCCTGCAGAATGCTGTGTTGCTACAGCAAAGGACAAACAGAGCATGGCAATACATTTGCAAGACAATGTCTACACAACTACACCCCTTATCATGTTTGAGACTTAAAGGAGTGTAGCTCTCGACCCTCGGACCACCGATCACGCATTCCAATGCATGATGGCTAAAGGAGCCAAGTGTGCAATTTAATGTCAAATGAAATGCACAAAAACACATAAGGGGGCCCCAACCTCTATCATGATGGATCAAGAGGCAAAGGATGCATGCTTAATGCTATGCAACCTAGGCATGCAAGCAAGCTAATGCAACATGAGCATGCAAACAAGCAATGTGCAATAGGCATACAACCTAAACAAGTAAGCATGCGAGGCATGTAACAACAATGCCAATGACAAACATGCAACAACATGTGAGGCAAACATGTGGCAACATGTAAAGGGACAAGCATGCAACAAGCATGCAACATACTAGCATGCAACAACATGCAAGGTACTAAATACGCGACAAGCATGCAACAACATGCAAGGCAAGCATGCAACAACATGCAAAGGATGGACTTAAACCAAAATGGACAGCTCTCGAATAGGCCCAAATCAGTGGCCAAAGTGATGAAACAAAGGCATGAAATACACGTACAAACATGCATGCTAATTGGCCTATCACCTAGGCATGAAGACACAACTCCTAAGCACACTTAAAAGAGACAAATTTGGATATGTGACAAATATGTTAAGCTCTGAAATCATGCATGGAAAGGTGCCAAACCAATCAAACTACACAAGTAAAGCATGCAAGAAAACCCACAGCTTGAGGCTAGCCAAGGGACTCGAAACATGGCCACACAAAGCAAGCCCCAAAGGGCCAAGGGAACCTAAAACAGTCCTAAGGAAGGTCTAAACAAGACCAAAAACAAGCTCGAAACTAGCCAACACAAGCTAGAACACAACGCCAAAAACATGAGGCATGCAAGGCTACCAAAGAGGGTGTTACACTACACCTATCAAAACCAAACACGGCATGACTTAAGCAACCAAAATCAGAGTTATGGCATGTGAAGGTAAGCCCAAAAACCCAGTTAGATGGCATCCAAATGACCTAAGCATGGAAGCATATGCAATGATCCATTCAAGAGGCATAAAACACAAACCTTTTAAAGCATTAAAGGAGTGATAAGTGCAAGTGTACAAGCATACTACATGGACTAAAATAACATAACAAGTGATGCCAAATCCCTGAAATAAGCCAAGTAATGCATGCTAGAGGATTCAATACACAAAGCTTACAAGCTAGATTGAACCAAAGCTATACAAGGCAAGTCATGGATGACCAATACAACTAAAATCAGATCTTAAACATAATAAAACATGAACAAAATCTTCTTTAAGCTAAGCCAAAACATGCAAGAATGGTAGTCTAAACACAAGATGCATGTTAAGGCAAATAAGGGGATTACAAGGCAAGTACATGGTGCATGCAAGAGACCACTAAACCAACTTGAAATAGAGGTATATTATGGCAAAACAAAGCCTAATACACATTGAAATAAAGCTAAAACAAGCTAAGCATACAAGCCACCAACATAAGCCATTTATGCAAGCATTCAAGACAACAAGGAGAGGGGATGACCCTTTCCTATTTAAAATCTCAAAACCACCTTTCCACCACTGAAAATCCTCTGGATTTCAGTGGTAGAAAGGTCATGCAAAGCTAAGAACAAAGGCCAAAAGGGATGGCCTAAAACATGGCCTAACAAGGCCTTGGAGGGGGTAAACAACCCCAAACCGAGAAGAGACCTTAAACAAAGATCTAAAGCAAGTAAAAATAGAAATTTTATTAGTTAATAGCTAAGCTAAAAACAATAAGCAAGAAGGGCTAAAAGCTTAAGCAAGAATAGGATATCTAAAGCAAGAATGCTCACCCTTGAAGAACACCTCCAAGAACACAACACCAGCACCTTTTTCTGATCAAAATCAGTCCAAGAACTCTAAAACTAACTCCCTAGTACCTCAACAACAAAGGGATAGTGTAATGCTAGGTGTTTGTGTGCAATAGTGTGAACAAAACACCTTTTTGAGCACAAATACACACACAAATGTAGAGAGAGATGAAATGTAGAGATAGATAGATATAGAACTCCTATATTAATTTTTCAGAACCTCTGAGAAGGGAGGAGGCCTCCCCTCTTATAGAAATCCAATTTGTAAAGCTTCTTGGAGAAGCTAAGCAAAGAGCAAATCCCTCCACGCACGTGTATGGAGGGGGTTAATTGTGGATGCTAGCTGTGCCACCTGGCACTAAATATCTGCATAAAGCAGATGAACAGGGTTCAGCCACCAAAAATGGCCGATCGGCCAACACTTTTGGCCGATGGAAAGAAAACAAAGCCGATGGCTTCAAGCCTTGGCCGGTGGGTTGAGGGGATGGCAAACAAGTCACCCTCTTCCCTCAGAAGCAAAAACACAAGTGCTTGGTCCACAACCAAGCACAAAACAAACAAGTTGAGAGATCTTGAGGCAAGGCGCGCGGCCGAGACCTCTGGGAACTCAAAACGAACACAGGCATGGATGATCATCGAGTGTTCAAACGATGACGTCCAAGTCTTAAGGATGGTCAAAAATGGGATGTCTATTTGGGTTCGAGAATGATTAAGTTGCTAAACTTCGATATAGTTTTTGGTCTTATAGGTGATGAGAACGCTAATGTTTTTGGATAGAAACATTTGAATAATAATAGATTGTGGTGCTGCTGCTGTTAAAGGAACTCATTGTTGTCGATATGTAAGCATTGAAGCCCTATTTTGTTCATAGTCTATTACTTTCATTCGTTGTGTAAGCTAATAAGGGTGTTGCAATAATCATTACTTTAGTCTTGAAGAATAGTAGTATGAATTTTTATGTGTACTATGTTGGAAACTCTTTCCAATATTTTGGAAACTCTTTCTGTCATGACTCAAACCCGCCCCTATGGGTTTAGCACCGTAACCGGCCAGTAATCCGAGATTACCGAAGGCCTGCTTAACAGTAGAACAGTAATACAGAGTACAGGGGCATGGCGGAAGCCAATACAGTAAATAAAACAATGTCCAATGAGCTGTGACAGTCTGTATGCAAAAAGACTTTTCATACATTTATACATTCAATACAGAACAGTATGCATCATATACACAATCATTCAGTACAGGGACTTAATCCCTATTAAACAGTACAGTACAGTGCAAAACATTCCGTCTATACAGTAGTACAACACAGATACAGAGACAGACGGGGAGATTAAGACATCCCTAAGCCATAGCTTGGCAAGCTCGGAACCTCGCAGTGAGGCACAGTGGTTGGCTTGACAAAACTGAAGTTTACCCTGACGCTTCTAGCGTTGATCCGGTGCCTATACACCTGCATATATATATATATGAGCAGTGAGCTAAAGCCCAGTGAATAACATAATGCGTAAAGGGGTTAAGAAAGAATGTCCTTTCAGTATTTTAAACAGTCGTTTGCCTCGGTAAATCAGTTATACAGTCGGTGGCTTATACTTCATGTCATATCAGTCATTTAGAAATCACAGTAATCGTACGTGGCACATCCGATAGCAAAACAGTACGGTGGTAGTAGCAGTGTCAGTACAGTGCCAGTACAGTAGTAATAATGGTAACAGTACAGTAACAGTAATGGTAACAGTACAGTAACAGTAACAGCACAGTTCTTATGGACTCAAGAGGTGTCTCACACAGATTCTAGAGGTGGCTCACACTGTAGCACTTAGGTCTGTGCAGCACTTTGCTCCAGAGATATCTGTGACAGTAGCAGTACAGTAAACAGTAGGTCTTAACAGACCGAACAGTCAGTTGATGGCCATCAATCAGTAAACAGTAATGGTTCCAACGAGGGAACCGACAGAGATCTCTATAACAGTAACAGTCAGTAACAGTAGTTGCCAAGAATGCCACAATACAGTTTAGAATATAGGACATACATTCATTCAGTTAAAAATATCAGTTCAGAGAGCAGTACAGTTCAGTATTCAAAAGATAATCATTTTGAACATATCTTTACACAATTGTTACTCACAGAGTTCTGGGCTACAGTAAGCTAGAGCGTCTCCTCGGTAAGCCAACCCTACACAGTTAACAGATTGAACGCACACTAAGCTACACAGTTGGGAAAGATAATAACTTAATCCCTAATTTGCCTCGGTGTGGTTCTACATCTATATCCTCATTAAGATGTCTTAAACTAAGCCTAAGAATGCCTAGAATGGAATGAGGATGCAAAGATGCACGCAAAAAACATTTTCAGAATTTTCAGAAAAACATAATCCCGCTCGAGCGCAGGTTTTCCCGCTCGAGTGGACACGCAACAAGGTCTACGCTCGAGTGTAAACTCCACCGCTCGAGCGGACCAAAAAGTACTGGATGCTCAAAAATCACGCTCGATTGGGCGCTCGATAGCCGCTCGAGCGCAAGACACAAGGTCCTGCTCGAGCGCCAAACACCCCGCTCGAGCGGACTATAATGCAGTGCAAAGTACTGGATGCTCGAATTCCCCGCTCGAGCGCTACCTTCCCCGCTCGAGCGGGAGTGCAAAATCTGGAAAACCCAGATTTCACAATCAAGCTTAAATCCAAGTTCCAAAATGCTAAATTCGATCCTCTTGGGCCAATTTTTCTGGAAAACTCTTGTAAACTCATAATATTATATGATTCCAAGCTCAATTTATAAAATCAAAGCCCAAGGGTTGTTTAATTAAACTCATTTTCAAATCAATTCTCAAGAACATGATGAACATGCAATATCCATGAATTCAATCAACTTCAAAGCTTCAATCACTTGCTCGATTGAGCCAATTCTTTCCAAAACAAGATGAAATCATGGTCCATAACAACAATATGAACATGCATGTACCAAATTCCATGTAATCAACCTCAAAATGCAACAATGTAGACATGCAGGCATGATATGTGCTACGATTCAACAATTTGGCACCATTTCTAGACTCAACTCTTCAATTAACATGGAACATGCAATGACTAGCTTGAATGCATGAATAAGAAGGCAATTACTCTACCTTAAGTCTCCAATTATGAGTCTAGGAGTTCAATGTTGCTATCACTCTTCAATTCTTCCAAGTTTCAAGCCAACTCACAATGAAATCAAGATGAAATCACTCTTCTAGGTCTCTCTCTCTCTCTAGAGTCGGTTTTGAGCTCCCAAAATGAGTTGATGAAAGTTTTGTTGAATGCTTAATGAGGCTCAAAAATGTTATAATAAAGGGCCCACTAACATGGCAATTCCGTAAATAAGGCAACTCTTTGATTTAGTTTATTTTAATCTAATTTAATCATACCAAATCGATTTTCGATTAAATATACCATTAATTCACATAAATTCCAATGATCATAAAACATTGATCCATTTCTGATTCGGCCGCCGATAAGGCCTTCAATTTGCAGTTTAAATTACAGAATATGAACAGATCGATTAATAATCAACAGGTAGAAAATGCATTTAAACAGTTACAGTCAATCAATCAGTCTCAGTTCTCAGTCAGTTAGTTCAGTATTTCGATCAATTCAATTATCAATCATAATCAGTCTTAGTTTAGCAGCAATCAGTGCTTAATCAATAATCAGTGGTGAGGGTTATTACACTTTCCAATAATCATTACTTTATGTGTACTATCTAGCTGAGGCACTAAATGTTGATCTGTGTCTCTTCCCCATGGAAACTCTTTCCAATATTTCTTCTTCTATTTAGTAAGGCACTAAATGTTGGCAATGGACCATATTTTCTTATTATTTTATTTTCTTAATCCATTAGAAATTATAGCAATGTGCTTGCAGCTAGATATTGACAGTGGCATGCAACAAAGGACACCAATTTATGTTATGAATTAAAGTACTTTTTATTGATTATTATTATTATTATTATTATTATTATTATAGGTTTGATGTTATGGTTATATCTTGAGAGGTACTTTATTATATAGATTTGGGCTGCTATTCTCTCTCTCAATCTGGGTTTATTTCCTGTTCTTCAACTGGTTTTCCGCTTGGGGTTTCAATCTTTTTTTTGCTTTTTCCCTTCTCTCTCTATTTTTTTCAGCTCTGATGGCTGTGTTTGTTTCCCTAGCATTAACCAATTGTGGTGCTGCTGCTGTTGGGAAAATTGTAAAACACATGCTGCTATTGGGAAAATTGTGGTGTTGTTACTGTTGGGAAAGAATCGAATTGTTCGAGGGATTTAACCCCTGTTAACCAAGTAATTTGATTTCTCTTTCTCTCCCTTTCTCTCTATCTCTATTTCTTTTTGGCTCTCCTTTCTGAAATAGCTATGCTCACATTTTCTACAAAAAAAAAAAAGAAAGAAAAAAGAAAAAAAAAGAAAAAAGAAAGAGTATGAAGAGTAATTGAGTAATTGAGTAAAAAAAGAAGAGTAATTGAGTAATTGTATGTGAAGTCTGACTTCTTCCATGATTTTTTTTTTTTTTTTTTTTGAAGTGTTGGTACTGTGAAATGCTCTATTTTGGGGTTGGAATTGGATTGTTTTACTATGAAGCTTTTGGGCGGGGCTCTTGGCAAAATTGCGGGTTTAGTTGAAGTACTAGTAAATTGGTGTTGTTGAAGTGTTGAATTTGGAGTTTATTTGGGTTATTAATAAATTGGTGTTTCATTTGAGTTTCGTAGAATTTTGTTTCTTCCTGTGAATTCACTCCTTACTCTTTCAAAAGCAAAAAAATTGTGCTGTGTTGTGTGACTCTTTTGGGTGTTTGTCCACTTCAGATTTCTTTTGTTTGTACCAACTGTTTTTTTTTTAATATTATAAAACTTGCAGCTTTCTTGCTATTTTGAAGTTATAAAAATATATAAGCCTTTGGTTGGATTGTAAGGGGTGAGAAAAGAATGGAAATGACACAACACATCACATTGGTTTACTGCATGTAAAGGCATTACTGTCATAGATATAAACTGTAAGCTATGAGATTGAGGCCCTGTATGATCCAAAGGTTTAGTCATGGAATTCTTGGGGTTTGTCTAGAATTTCTTGGGCTGTGTCTGTTTGTTTTGCCTCTCCCCTTCTCTCTCTGTTTGATTGCTAACTATAAAACCTATTTTGCTATCAGTTTCTTCATTTTCATTTTGGTTGTTTTAGGATCCGTTTGAGAGTGGAATGAACAAGAGCCTAATTTC
This sequence comes from Camellia granthamiana, assembly GCA_036172215.1. Classification (NCBI taxonomy): domain Eukaryota; kingdom Viridiplantae; phylum Streptophyta; class Magnoliopsida; order Ericales; family Theaceae; genus Camellia; species Camellia granthamiana. The sequence continues at coordinate 67,048,445 of CM069907.1, forward strand.
CTCATGCTACGAATAATTAATCAAGCTGTCATGTGCTTGAATGTTTTTGTTGTTTTATTTTATTTAAATTTCGTCCTTCACAAATTTCAATTACATTTTGATCCTAACATTATTTACAATGTTGCTTCAGTTACCTTCATTATTATTTATAAAATGTTGTTGTCGGGTGTATTTTATTGCTTTAGAATTGCCAATTACATTATTGCTTTACTTGCCTTCCCACCCTCTATTTCTTCCCAGTCCGACAAAGGCAAAGGAAACTAAATATATTCTACTTAGCTTCCTTTGCTATTTTTTAAATAGAACTCTGCGGTGATCGTTCTTGAATATATGTGTGAGTCTATAAAGTTGGATCAAACTGAGTTTTCTCAATTGTGTAGTTTTATTCTCATTTTAGGAAATTATATGAGCATCAAAATTATATGAGTCCTTCATATTGGTTTGGTTTGTAAACTGTGTTCACATACTAATTTTTGGTTTGGAATTGTTTTGCTTCCGCTAGTATGAAACATTATTTGGCCATTTTCGCCTTATCTTCTACACTTAAATTAGGGCTTTCTTTTTCTTAGAGAGATTTCTTTTTCTTCTTTTTCTTTTTTCCTAGAGTGATTTCTTTTCTTCTTTTTCTTTTTTCCTTCAATTTGTGTAGTGGATTACAAATATTTACTTTTAGATTTGTGGATTATGTTGATTAGGTTATACAACTATTTCTCTTTTGGTCTACAAAACATGCTGATGTACACAGATTTTTCCACCATGACCACAGTAGTAGATTTGCCTCTTCCTTTTCGCAGACACCCACACTCCTCACAACCATCTCTGTTCCTCTCTCCTTAGCGACCCTTTGTCGACATCTTGATTGCAACAACTGTAGCAACCCCACTCCCCATCTCAACCATCGCACAGCTACCATCTTAGCCTCATGGAACATTCCGAAGGGTAAACACATTTATTTATATACATGCTTCAGTTTGATCAAGATTTTTAACTACATTCGCATGATTTTACTTAATCTAACTATTGTTCTCATATAGCAGAAAGCCCTAATTTTTCACACCCCTGAAGTTTATGAACAGTTGAGCTCCATATACTTTGTAAATTGTTTCTATGTAGAAAAACTAAAAACTGCTTTGAGAAGTACATGACATGGACGCTGAACTTCAAATTGAGATTGCCAGAGATAATTTTCCTCCATAGCAGTATTATGTAGGCAAGAAAACATTGTAAAATTTCATTATCTTATGCAAGTGATATATGCAGAAGTTATAAGCTGATGTGAGTCATGATCGATAAAGCATCATACTCCTATTTTTTATTTATTTATTTTTTTTAATGGAATCTGAACAGTGTTGTGGAATTAAAAGGTCTGGCAAAAGTTTGAAAAAATAAATTATAAGAAATCAACAGGGCACTAACCGATCCCCAGGGAAAACTAAAGTTTTTGCTAATTTAAGGGAGATTTCTTTTTCTTCTTTTTCTTTTTTCCTTCAGTTTGTGTATTGTATTTCAAATATTTACTTTTAGATTTCTGGATTATGCTGATTAGGTTATACAACTATTTCTCTTTTGGTCTACAAAACATGCTAATGTGTTTTTATCTTTATTAGTTAAATATGCTGAAAGTCCAATTTTGTCATGGTTTGATTCTAGGCATGTAATTCTTTATCTGTGTGTGGATGTTATGTTATTTTCTTGAGTAGAGTAATTCATGGTCTTCTTTGTTTTATTTTTTTATTTTTTTTGTTAAAAGTAAATAAAATAAATAAAATTGACTGACTGAACGGGATTGAGCTTAGGTGTTAATGTTATATCATATAGAGTCGAGACACTCTTTCCATTGATGCAGCAGAACTAGAATTTATTGAATTGTTAAGCTCTTTCGACCTTCATATTTGTTGTTTTGAAATTCTTTCCATGTCCTTTATATATTGCTTTTTAGGATGTTAGTTTTGATGCTCATTTTCTTTGGAAAAATTCACATTGATTGAAGTTTGTAATTTTTTTATTTACCAGTGTGAACTCTTCCAAATTGAGGCATGAGTTATAGTTATAAAGGTACATTCATGATTTAATAAAGGTAAACTTCCATCAGATTTTAGATTTTAGATTTTTCAAACTTTCCATTGCTTTTTTCAATGTGTTGGGTTAGTTTTAGGTTTCTTTATCAGTTCAAATATTTAAAATTTCATTAGATTTTTAAACTTTCATTCCATAAATATGTCAAGTATTCCACCATAAATCGGCCCATAAATCAGTAGTTTCATCATATTTTTATCAGCCCATAAATCAGTAGTTTGTACTAGAAAAATTTTGAAGGGTTTTGATTTCTGAAATTTGAAATGGATTTGATGGGTTTTATTCGCAGAAATCCGCAGAAATTCGAAGTCGTTTCGCGTGAGACATCATCCCCGGGAACAAGTTTTCCAGCTTTGGCACTTTCCGGCACATCCCTGTGAGTTTACTCTCTCTATCTCTCCTAGAAATGTTTATAGATATATGAATCTATAAACATATGAATCTGTGAGCAGAAATGGTATGCTCTCTCTGTGTCTCTCTTATTTGCTTTCTATGGATATCTATGAAAAGCCTTGAAATTATTGTTGTATTTTTCTTATCAAAATCAGACCAAATTGAATAAAAGTTTCTGCCATGAATACTTTCATCCCATGAATACTTAAACTTCCATCAGATTTTAGATTTTAGATTTAGATTTTAGATTTTTCAAACTTTCCATTGTTTTTTCAATGTGCTGGGTTAGTTTTAGGTTTCTTTATCGGTTCAAATATTTAAATTTTTGTCAGATTTTTAAACTTTCATCCCATAAATATGTCGAAATTCCACCATAAATCGGCCCATAAATCAGTAGTTTCATCATATTTTTATCAACCCATAAATCAATAGTTTGTACCAAAAAAATTTTGTCCTGTTTTGTTGGAAAGAAAGTGGGGGAAATTGGTTGTGCATTTGATGATGGCTGTGTTCCATTGTATTTTCAATGTGTTGGGTTAGTTTTATTTGGGTTTTCTATGCCATTTGTGGAATACTTGATAGTTTTACTTGGGTTTTTTCCTTGTTACATGTCGTGCATAAACTTTTATCTGATAAAGTTTCTGTCATGAACACTTTCATCCCATGAATACTTAAACTTCCATCAGATTTTAGATTTTAGATTTTAGATTTTTCAGCCTTTCCATTGCTTTTCAATGTGTTGGGTTAGTTTTAGATTTTTTTTATCAGTTTAAATATTTGAACTTTCATCAGATTTTTAAACTTTCATCCCATAAATATGTCAAGTATTCCACCATAAATCAGCCCATAAATCTGTAGTTTCATCATATTTTTATCAGCTCATGAATTAGTAGTTTGTAACCAAAAAAATTCTGTCCTGTTTGGTTGGTAAGAAAGTGGAGGAAATAGTAAAGAAAGTGAAATTTGGGCTCAATTTTTTTTTTTTTTTTTAGCTTTCTGAGAATGAAAAGATCAGTTTAAATATTTAAAATTTCATCCCATAAATATTTTAAACTTTCATCATAAAGCAGATTTTTAAGGCAACTAACCATCAAGTATTCCACAAATGGCATCAGATTTTTATCAACCCATAAATCAGTAGTTTGTACCAAAAAAATCCTGTCCTGTTTGGTTGGTGAGAAAATGTGGGAAATAGTAAAGAAAGTGAAATTTGGGTTTCCTTTGGCTAATAATTGGTTACTATGTTTAGTTGCTCTGAAAGTTGGGATTGTGTTTACTTTGAGTCTTATGGGTAGCTTTTTGATAATGAAAAGATTTGGACTCATCAAGGCAACTAACTATTAGAGTGTTGATGATCTTAATTGAATTGGGTTGTTGGACTATTTGTCGATTTGTTCAATTTTTAGGTATTTTTCTTAATTGACTTGAGTTATTTGTTCGATTTGTTCTTAATTGACTTGGGTTATTTTTAGGTATTTAGATTGTTCTGAAACACACAAGTTTGGTTCAACTTGATGCCATTTTGGTTTATGATATCCTCTTTCTGTAATTTTGATTTTTAGTTTTATTTTGTGGAGAAATTGTATCATTTTTTTATTGTTATTGGATTAAATGGAATTGTATCTCTTTCAATAAGCCTATGTTCTTTTGTCTAATCTTTTGTGATTATTTAGCAGTAAGTATTGAACCCAAGAATTTTAGTTTTATCATCTAGGTTTGGTGTGATTTTAGGGAGAGGATCTGGGTGTAATGTTTTTACTGGGAATTTTTTAAGTGGTTGTTCTTTTGGGACTCTTTTTAGGTTGCCAAGTTGCAAAAGTCACCTGCAGTTTGGCCCTCATTTTGATTTTTATTTTTCTAAACCTTAAATCAAAACACCTAGAATATATTGGAATCGTGTTGTTGTACAGTTTATACATAACCCATTTGGTTTAGCCAATATCTATTGGTCCAATTTGAGTTAGAATTTGATTGAATTGAGCCAAATGTTTTAAAATGGCTGACTTGGAAACACCCACAAGTCTACTATGGAATGAGTAGTAGCTGCTGTTCTATGGACTATGGTTAACACTCTGGTTCTCTCTTTCATTTATTCATCTAATATCTACATTTGTATCATTTGGTGATAATATTTGCTATGGAGTTTTGTAGGTATTCTAGGTGATTCTCAATCATTTTGATTCTCTATCATTTGTATCATTTGTGTTTTTCTATATGTTCAAGAAACCGATATGGGTTTGTGTTTCCTTCACTACAAGAAATTACACATTTGGCAACTAAATTTGGCGACCAAAATAAATTTAGTCGCCAAAAGTGTCATTTTTGGCGACTGAAAAATATATTAGTCGGCGTTGGTTCGAAGTTTAGCTACTATATTAATTTAGTCGAGATATGCTATTTATTGGCAACTAAAAAAAATTTAGTCGCTAAATATTAAGTAATAGGCAACCAAAAACCTGTTAGTCGGTGATAGTCTATATTTTAGGCTACGAAAAATTTAATTTGATCGTCATATACAATTATTTGCCGACAAAAGAAAGTTTAGTTGTCAAAGACCATGCATATTTTTTTGGTTACTCTTTTGCCGACCAAAGAATTTCGTTGCCAAATATGAGCTTTTCGTGACTAAAAAAATGTAGTAGTCATATAATAGCTGTTCCCAGGAAGTTAATATCTCCTTTTTAACTGCTTAATCATTGTTGGAAACATTATTTTCATTTATTTCCCTTTTGAACTAGAAGAGAGGTAGTAGTCATACTCATACACGAGGAAACACAGTTGTTTCAGTCTTATTCAAATATGAATTTAAGAAAATATTAAGACCTTTGTATGGCCGGTCTATTATGAGTCTGGTTTTATAATTTGAATATTTTATTATATAAAAAAATTTGGCGACCATTTTTTATAAGAAAAATTAGATCGATTTTATAATCATGACTTAGTATTCGTTGTAATGAAAATCCCTATTCATGCTTTACTTTTCATGGAAGTAGCCTCTCCTAATCTTTCATCTCTGGTCATATCAGATCGCTATGACGTTACCATTCTGCCGCATAAGATACCCATTCATTCTTTCATGAATTGTGGTGCAGTATGTCCATGGATGATAAAAGCAGAATGTTAACGATAGCCAAACTCATAATTTGTCAATCGGCCTTATCCTCCTCACCATCTTCTGTCAATATCATGGTCTCTGTAGTGTTCCTCTGCCTCGCGTCCTCTCCCCAACACCAACACACCACCACCACGGCCGCCGCAACAACAACAACCACCCACATTATCAACCTCTCCAGAATAGATGTGTGTGTTATATTTTCTGTAGTCAATTTCTTAGTCTTTACCATTTCTATATCCAAAAACTAATCTCTTTTTTTGTTTGTCTAAAAAATAAAAAATTAAATTATGAGCTTATATGAGATTCTACTACTCTCTCTCTTACCCAATTTGAAAACATCTCCAAAACAGAATGATTATGTAGTTTTATCTGTTTGGTATGTTTCTATTTAGTATTTTTCCACTTTTTTTTTTTGTTTGGCTCAGGTGTGATATATCTTAAGGCACGGGTTATATTCTAATTCTAACGATTGCCAAATTTTTGTTTGGCCCAAGAGTGATATATCTTCAAGTTTGTTGGTGGAATTGAGGTCTTGATCATCATTTCTGTTGGTGGAATTGATCTTGCAATTTATGTGTTAAGCTTTATTAATTTGAATACATTCCTCTCTAATTTTGATTTATATTTTAATCTCATCATTAATTGTACCGTGCCTTCAGGCACGGGCATACGCTAGTATATATATATAATAGAAAAATTAATTTCTTATGACTAGTGTTAATTATAAGCCTTAGTCAGTAAAAAATAGAATAAGGTATCAGCTAGTAACTTGATTCTATCAAAGATATTTTTAAACTAGCAGTTGTTTTATAGGTGTTATATTTTATAACTAAGCTAGAAGTTGACCTGTGTAATACACGTGTTAGTTTTTTTCCAAAAAATATTTAATAGTACAATGTGTGTTATAAAAGAGTAATTTTAATTTAAAATTAAAATTAAAGTATGATTTTAATTATCTATTTTGATAATATTGACGTTATCGTTCTATAAAATTATTACTTGAATACTTATATATATATATAATAATTTTAATTAAATTATTTGTGTATTTTGATAGTTTTAGGTCTATCATACTATAAAAATGTAATTATCATATAATAATTTTGTATGATATATATTAAATTATAAAATAATAAAATAAATACTCGATTTGATATTAAAAATAATAGTTAAATTAGAAGAAGAATTATTAATATAAAATTAAAATTATTCTAACTATTTAATTTTCTTTTATATTCATTTGGAAAATAAAAATATGTAGAAATAGAAATTATATAAAATTAATTAAAAACAGTAAATATAAATATGTGGTAGTTGGACATATAATGATTTTATATGGTATATATACTAGATTATAAGATTGTAAAATAAATATTCTTCATTAAATTAAAATATCAACTATATAAAAGAAATTCAACAACAGCTAAGTAAGAAAGAATTATATAACATCTAAACCCAAAAAAAAAAAATTTAAAAAAAATGAAAACATTCAAACAATAGATACATCTCAGCGTGTAAAGTAATTAATCATCTGTAATATGATGTCAAAACTTAAAAGGACTTACAATTCAGCAATTGAAAAAGTAACTCAAACAGTAAATTCAAACTTTAGAAGTTCCTCAAGAATATCATTGTTGTACATATTTTTCCTCATGTGAGTTGTGATTATATAAAATAATTTGTGAATTACCTCAATTTGCCATAAAAAAAATATATGGAAAAAAAATATTTGTCAAATAGAGTCCATATAAAATACGTAAAGTTAGTATAATTTAAATTTAATTTGGTTTTGTATAGAACTCTATATATAATTAAAAAAAATACATGCTAACGTGACTCTTTTGAGGAAAAAAAAAAAAAAAAAAACAAGTCTTTATAATATTGCCACTTAAGTATTAGAAAAATACTACTTTTAATTATATATTGTTGGCTTTTTGGCTTTCGAAAGTTATTACAATAATTGTAAGCATGCTAGCAAGGATCAATCAGTCCTTACAGAAATTTAATTGCCAACCAATTATCAGACGATTGTGTTTTAGTTCTTTCAGCCTCAATGAAGAAGACTTTTACTGGCAACTTTACTTAGCAGAATTAAACTGACAAGGATTAAATGAAGAACAATTGCAGCATTTCATTAAGTAAAAAATAAAAACTTACAATGATCCAACTTAGCCTCGTAGAGATCTACAGCAACAATTTACTTGAAACTACTCCTATGAACGAAATGCAGTACAGGAATCTGAAGTACAGAAATATAAAGAACAAGAAATGTAAAAACTGGAAGGAAAAATAAAGAAGATAAACTGGTTTTTGGGTCTGAGTTCCGAGGATTCTTTCTGGGGCCTTTTCTGCCATTTATACTTCTCAAAGACAACCGTCGAACTGCATTTCTAACCGTCGAATTGGCCCTCCATGATCACTGATCATGTTTCCTCACAATTAGCTCCACTACACCATGTCTGCAGTTAGGCTTCCCTCTTGATTTTGAATTCAAATGTACAAATAACCGTTAGAGCCACGTCATCTTAAATCCCTTTGCCAATCCAGTGTTACGCAAATCCATTATAACTAATGCTGATTGCCACGTGTGTGATTATGATTGAAGACTTGAATAGTCTTCCCGTATTGCCCTTATTCTGTCACGCGTTAAATTGTAATTGGCTTATACAAAATATGTAGCCAACATTACCCCCTGCACTAATGTACCCAATACTTGGTGATATTAGTGGATCAAGGTCTTTTATCCACGTCTTAGAACGTGCATGGGCTTTGCATTCTTCCAGAAATGCAACTGTCATTCATCATTTGCATTAAATTCTCTTTTAATCCTTTGAACATCCCCACCATCTTAGTATTCGAACAGACTGATACATCTTTTATGGCCAAACCAATTCTCTCTTCTATTGATCGAGTATACGAAGAGTCATCTGATGATGCTGTTCTTCCTTGAAAGAACCTTCATGCATTGATTAGCCACCTTTACCCATCTCCCTATATTCAAGTCATGGAAGCTTTTGCAAACTATCAACCTTTGGATTGCGCACCCGCTACTCATAATTCTCTAACCCAAAATTTTGCAAAAATGGACATTGGAAGCTCTTCTTCTAATCCACAATCTTCTGCATGGAATAAGGCTGTGGCTTCTTCTTCCTCTGGGGCTTCTAGTTGGAGAAGCTGGTCAGAACCTAAGGCATGGGAGTTAAGAGAGTGAGTTAATCATCACTTTGTCGAGTTCACTGATCCTCTAGAATTCCCTTCTGATGCTCGGAGTTCGATGGTTTATCCTTACGTGCCCATCGACCGCCGACGCAGTTTAGAGGACAATCTGCTTGTAGCATGATACACATCCTCCATACTTACAAAGAAAGTACAAGCTACCCAACGCCCAAAAGAGGCACAAGGGTATAACCCATCGTTCTTAGCCCAAAAGACGAGGCTTTGCTCTTCTGACTGGCTTGATTGTGTTAATGCCCCTCAGTTTCCTCCTTCTTTCAAAATGGAAGCTTCTATACCTCCTCCTCCGTAAAATCCCCGCTGGATAGAGAGACTGAGGCTTACCCTCTCTGCGGACAAGGTTTTTCCCCCCTATAAGCCTCCACCTCCCCCTACTCCAGCTCAGCGAAAGCAAGCCCAACTTCTGCTTGCGGCCTTTTCTCACTTGCCTTTCAATGTTCTTGAAGACGATGTTCCTCTCAAGAACTTTCGATGGGCTTGTGATGTTATGGCTCGGGGTCAAGTCCTCAACCCCATCGCCCAAGCAGAACTCCAAATGTTCTTGGACCAACTCCCGTTGCTTCTTCATTGGCACCGAACTTCTGTGGCCACCACCCAATCTTTGAACCAACTTTCATCCCTTCGAGTTCATACCCAGTACGAAGCAGAGAACCTCATCGAAGAATATGATGACTTCAAGAATAAAGACTCATCGTACTGGGATGACTTGGATATGGATGAGCTAGAACAAGGGTTAAAAGAAACAGCGTTTGAAATAAAGGCTGAAGAACTCTTTTATCAAGTAAGAGCACATCAACTTCAGCAGCTAAGCCTGGAGAAAATAGAAGATAGAATAAAAAAGGAACAGAAATTTATTGACCATAGTTGGACCAAATTCCATAATCTTGTTATTTATTCTATTCCTTACTTTTATGAACTCGAATTTGTACCTAAAGAGGGCCTTTTGATGTAATTGCTTTTGTTTCAATACAGCTAAGATTTTTCTCTTTGTTTGGCATGGTTTGACTTTATCTCCGTTTGTCTTTACAAGCAAATTTAGGGCATCGAACTCAACAATCTCATCCTTCGAATCTAGATTCAATCATCTCAAATGAAACACTGAAAAACCAACATGAACTTTTCAAATTCATGGAATACAATTGACAACTTTTACTGGTTTCCATTTAGAATCAGTGCTTCGAATTTAACAATCTTGCCCTTAAAGCTTGTTTTAATCATATCTAACATATGGTCATATGGTTAGTACGATCAATCAGTTTTAAATTGACCATTTTTGCTTCGAACAACAGTCCACACTTTCAAAAATATGGAAGCCCCTCTCAAGGGCTACACTGTTTTAATCCGAAAAAACAATCTCTTTTGTATATTATCAAACCAACTATTGGTTATCATACTTCGAACAACAATTTCCCTCCTTAAGGGATCTCAAGTTTTGCTTCGAAGGATTTATTCTCACTAAGAAACCCTAAAACAGGTTTTCAATCCTGTTGAGGTAAACAAATACTTGAGCATTCTTGCATCCTTAGGTGTGGAATGTGCTTCGAAGCCAGCTTCCTGCTTTCGAAACCATTTGTCATTTGACTTTGGCGCCAAAAACTAGTTTCGAAGCCAGATATTTTATTTCAAAGTTGCCACCATTATTTAAGATGTATTTCCCTCCAAAAATTATCAATATTGAGGGAAACTCTCCGCATCCGTACTTTTAGTACTTCTTTATGAATTCCACGATATATTTTCCAGACATAAAGGTTTTAGAACCCTTTTTATTTCGGGCTCTGAATTCACTCGTTTGCTCAACACACAAACCCTTCCCCTCTATTAATCATCTCTTCCTTGCTGCTTGCCACCAATGGATTCTTCTTCTCTGAAAGTACCAACTGGCGATCGTATAAGCCCAACAATGGCTTTGAAGAGATGTATTGATGAAGAGATTGCCAAATTTAAAGCTGATGGATCAAGTACTATAGACGGACGCCTCTTTGTTCCTCGCCATAACGACAAACAAGAATATGTCATAGGTCCTATCCTTCGAGAGGCTCCCGCCCAGCTTCCAGCTTTGTACCCTCGCTTGGAGGACCATTTTCTTCTCTATGAAGGAGGGCTTGACTGGAGAAATTGGAGAATGAACTGCCCTCATCGTTGCTGGCCGACATTGAGGGCTGAGTGGGAGAAATGGTATGACAGAGTTGTGCCTGCAAGAGAATGTGACCTGCAAGAGCTCTGTATTCTCGACGCCCTTCGTCTTTCCAGGTTTATCATTCCTAAAGACTCTTTTTTTATTCCCGCCGCTCTTTGCTTTTGAAACATGGCTTTTAATTTTTTTCAGTTTCGGTATGGCATGATGGCCCCCACCGTTCTTGATATCTGCCATTTCTTAGGGCTTTCACCGCTTGGTACTCCTTTTACACCCAGCTACCCAGACCTTTCTGTTAAGTTTTCCCTTCCACCCTTAAATTCCTCATTCAGTGATTTTGTAAAGGCTAAAAATAAAAGGGAAGGCCCCGTGAGACATCGAGAACTCTTTTCCTTTATTTTATACTGGTTGTGTAAATTTCTCTTTTGTGCATCATCTCAGCAAATCATACCTGAGTTCGCCCCACTTGCAAAGGCCCTTGTTTTGAAGAAACGAATAGCCTTGGCCCCTTACCTTTTAGGCCATGTCTATAGAGCTTGCTCCCAATTTTGTGAAAGACCTCTCGACATCAATCAGGGAGGCCCTCTCTGGGTGCTTCAACTCTGGCTCTTTGCATACTTTATTGACCTGCATCCTAAGTGCTTGAAGTTTTTAGTTCAAGACCCTAGCACTTACAGAGAAAAGTATGCTAGAGTTACTCTTTATCCTGCTTCCTTTGCCTACTACCTCACCTTTTTTCATCAACTTCCTATTTCCCCAACTGCCACCTTCTTTTGCCCCTTTGATGCCAACAAAGGACCAACTTGGCTGCAAACATTCTTGGCTAATAAAGAGTGTTCCATTCCATCACACAAAGATATGTGGGCTTCCATTTTGTTGCCGAGGGAACTATTCATTGGTACTTTAAACCCTCGAGCCTACAAGTGCATATCTGAGGTATATTGCCCTTCTCAATTTGCTAGACAATTTGGGCTTACTCAAGGAATTCCCATTCCACTCTGCAATCTCTCGAATGTCCACCTCACAGCCAGAGATCTAAGAGTACCCAAATCCAAACTAGAGGAGGCAACATTTAAGCTGTTGAACGACTTGAGTGAATTCAAATTTACACATTTCATCCCCTCTGGTTTAGCTTTAAAGAGATTTCAAAATTGGTGGACAGCCAATATGGAAGTGCATCTAGCTATACATCCTCATGATTTAGTGATAGGACTAGGTGTGCCTTCTAAGGCTAAACCAACAACAGTCGAGAACATTCCCTCTCTTTCCACAGCTGCCAAGACTGTTCCTACAGCCTCACCCCCTCCTACTAGAGTTACCAGAGCTGCTTCGAAAAAAGGTATGTATTTTCAGGTTTCTTTTCTTTTAGACTCTTTTGTTTGTTTCCTTTACATTTATACCTCTTGGTGTAGGGTCTCCACAAGAAGAATCTCCTAAGGGAGCTGAAGCTCTAGCTACTCTCAAAGACAAACATCAACAGAAAAAGAAAAGGAAGCTAATACTCACTCCTGAAGAGTCTGAATCTCAGATTGAAGAGAGAGAGATTGAGAAAGAGCAAGAAATACCATTACAGAGAAAAAAGAAAAAGAAGATGACTGTCTCTCCTTCTGATTTGGTTGAAGACCCCACTCATGAGGCAGCTGCCAAAGTAGTAGAGGAGGAACATTCCAAAGAAATAATTATTTTTCAAAGAGCTGAGAAAAGGTGACAGCAACAATTACTAAGGGATGAAATAGCTGCCACTGATGCAACCCAAAGGGAAACAATGAGAAGGCAACATACTGCCGAGCATTATTCCCTCCGTAATTCTCCCGTCATTGCCACCACCTCTGAAACCAGTAATTTCCTTTCATGTCTCCACTTTCTTTTCCCAAATTGTTGATATTGAGACTTAACATTGTTTTGTACCTCTTCCTTTGCTGTGACAACTACTGTGCCTATTCTCCCAATAAGGACTCCTTCAGTTTCGGTTGAAGTTGAACAATCTCAAAACGTGAAGCTTATTCAGATAATACTCCCACTTTCTGGCCCTATATTTCCCATACCCTTCTTGCGGCCAAGTATTCTTATATCTCTTTCTTTTGGCTTAACTCCTTATTTTCCTCATTTATCCTTCGATTCAACTCAATTTGATTCTCTTTCGAGCCTTGCTTCTTCCCCCCTTCCTAAGGAAATTCTAGCTGCTACTTCATCTTTGATGATAGCTGATTCCTATAAAGAGGGTACTGGTAACCCTCCAGTTCATGGTCCATTATCTCTACATATTTCCAGCCCCTCTTCCCTCGACCTATTAGTGGCCAGAACTATAGAGACTGCTAAAGATGCTCCACCCACTTCTCCTATTCCTATTCAGTCATTTCTTCCTTCCACCAAAGCACTTTTTGCACCTTTCATGTCCATGGATGGGGTGGACATCTTCGAAGCTAGACTAGCTAGTCTCTTCGACATACCTTCCACCTCTCCAATGGCTAGCAATGAGAGTGAGCCATTAGTTCTGGCTGATTCTCTGCTAAAAAATTTTGAGAGCTCTTCCACCAGTAGTAAGACTTCCTTGCCTCCAATAGACTTGGACAACTGTCTGGAACTGCTGACATCCTTTTCGAGGATCCCCTTCGAAGCCTTACAGAGGCCTATAATAAGAAATGGCTTCCTCCAGTGCTGCAAGATTATTGAGCAATCTGACATGACTGTCTCAAGTCATTTGTCTCAAGCGGCAGCCACCATTGATTTTTACATCAACATTTGTCATGCTGCCAAGGCTGTAGAGGAAAAATTGGTGAGAGACCAAAGCTTTGTTTCCAAAATACATACTGAAGTATCAGAGTTGAAGGAACAACATTCCTCTGTCTCCAAATTTTGAACTCAACTATTGGAGAAGAAAGCTTAACTTGAAGATAAGCTATCCGCAATTAACCAGGCCTTAGATTGAACTGCCACCAAATTGCAGATTACCAATCAAGGACTGGCCGACCGAAAGCAGAAAATGGCCACAGCCATCCAGTTGTTTCCATCACTTAAGAATAGAGCATCCATTGTAAAAGAACAACTGAGACAATGTACTGACTTTTGGGCCAATTTATAGCTAAATGTATTCAACTCTTTATGAAAAGCAAATTCTTATTTATCATTTGAATGTTCTTATGTTCTTTTACTTAGCATTTATTCTATTCCTTGTGTTTCCCATATGGTTGGAAAATAAGGCTTCAAATATCTGCCATTAATCCTCTTGGGATGTACATATCCATTCAAATTTTTCAAATAATATGCTCCCGAAGGCAAGACTCTATGAATTTGATATGGTCCTTCCCAGTTAGGTGACCATTTGCCAAACTTGTCGCTTTTAATCCCTATTGGGAGTATTGTCTTCTATACCAAATCACCTTCATCAAAGCTGATGTACTTGACCTTTTTATTATAGTTTTTAGCTGCTTTCTTCTTTTGGAAAATAATGCTATTTAATGCCAGAATTCTAGCTTCATCTATACTTTCTAACTCCAAGCACATACTCTGATGGTATTGCTCAAGATCTAACTGATCCTGGCATCTAACCCTCAAGGACTTAACATTAATTTTCACAGGTAGCACTGCATCATGCCCATACACTAAGGCATATGGAGTGATTCATGTACTTAATCTTGGAGAAGTCCTATAAGCCCACAATACATCCAACAACAAGTTATGCCAATCCTTGGGATTATCTTCCACAACTTTCTGAATTCCTTTTTTCAAAGACTTATTGGATGATTCAACTTGACCATTGGCTTGTGCATAATAGGGTGTAGAATTAACATGACTAATTCCAAACTCTGCTACAAAAGACTTCACCATTTTCCTATCAAATACAGTCTCATTATCAACAATTATAGTCTATGGGATACCAAATCTATGGATCAAATCTTTAATAAATCCAATGACTTCAGTTTGGTCTATAGCCTTACATGGCTTAGCCTCGACCCATTTAGTGAAGTAATTTGTGGCCACTAAGATGAAACAATGATGCTTCGAAGAGGGTGGGTGTATTTTCCCTGTCATATCCATAGCCTATCCTCTGAATGGCCAAGGCTTTACAACTGCATGTAGATCAGTTATGGGTACATGCCTTATTGTGCCATACTTTTGGCATGCCTGGCAACCTCTAGCATATTCTCTGCAGTCCTTGAGGACGGTTGACTAATAGTAAGAATGTCTTCGAAGCAGCCATCTCATCTTCACACCAGGCTGATGAGTACCACAAATCCCTTTATGAACTTTAGCTATGGCTGTCAAGGCTTCTTTTGGACCTAAACATTCCAATAATAAACCATCTATCCCCCTTTTGTAGAGAGCATTACCATACATTATGTATTGCATGGATTGCAATTTGGTTTTTCTGCTGGCTTTCGAAGATGGGCTAGCCAGATACTGCATTATTGGATGCCTCCAATCTTATTCTTGTAAGTCATTATAATTGATTTCCAAGACCACATTCCTTTTATTTAAGGGTGGTATTACTTTCTGATATGTTGTTTGGCTTATATCCCTTTGAGTATTATCCCTTCTCTTAAAATTTGAAGCTTTCTGAGCCACATCATTAGCTTTATTATTCAAGAATCTTAGGACATAAGTTACATTTACTATCTAAAATTGAGAAAGTAGATGTAATGCAACAACATAGTATGGCAACATGCTTATACTTTGACATATGAAAATCCCTTTCACCTGGTTAACTACCAATTGAGAATCGACAAATATGTCAACTGCATAAGCTTGTAATCCAATAAGTATTTCCAGTCCCATTATTAAGGCTTCATATTCAGCTTGATTATTAGAACAAGTAATTTCATTTACTCTGAAACCATGTGTGGTTTTTACTCCTTGTGGTAACTTAATTACTATACCAATTCTAGTTAAACCATTGGCTTTCGATCCATCGAACCACATTTGCCATGGCTCAGCACTAGCCATACCAAGT
Source organism: Camellia granthamiana (assembly GCA_036172215.1). Taxonomy (NCBI): domain Eukaryota; kingdom Viridiplantae; phylum Streptophyta; class Magnoliopsida; order Ericales; family Theaceae; genus Camellia; species Camellia granthamiana. The sequence continues at coordinate 67,064,348 of CM069907.1, forward strand.
TTCATTATCTCTTGGCTTTCTGTTTGACATGGATGGTCTGCCAAAAAATTAGCTAAAACTTGTCCTTTTACTGCCTTTTGGAGGACATATTCTAGATGAAATTCTGATAAAGCTAATATCCATTTGCCAATTCTTCCCCTCAACATAGGTCTAGATAACATATGTTTAACTAAATCTATGGTCGCAATTACCAAGACAGTTGTAGGCAAAAGATAATATCTTAATTTCATTGTAACAAAATACAACGCAAGGCACAGTTTTTATACAGCTGAGTATTTACATTCACAAGAATTTAGAAACCTACTAAGGTAATAAACAGCTTGCTCCTTACCTTCTTCATTGTCTTGGGTTAATAAAACTCCCAATGAATCTTCTGCTGTAGCTATGTACAACTTCAAAGGCTTATCACCCTTTGGTGGCATCAGTACTGGAGGATTGGCCAAGTAGGCTTTGATTCCTTCGAAGGCAGTTTGATGCTCTACTGTCCACACAAACTCCTCTTCATCTTTTAGCCTTGACGAGGAAGAAAATACTTTAGTTTTCCCTGCAGTAGTAGAAATGAATCTTCGAAGAAAATTAACCTGTCCAAGGAACTTTTGTAATTCTTTCTTACTTGATGGAGGTCTGGCTTCAATGATGGCTTTGGCTTTATTCTGGTCAATCTATATTCCTTTCTTGTGTACTACATAGCCTAAGAAGTTTCCAGATGATACGCCAAAAGCACACTTGAGAGGATTAAGTTTCAACTTAAACTTTCTCATTCTTTCAAAAGCTGCTTCTAAGTTAAACAAATGTTCCTCCATAGATTGAGATTTCACTACAATGTCATCAATATAGCACTCTAAATACCCTCCAATGAGGTCATGAAAGATAGTGCTCATAGCCCTCTGATATGTAGCTCCAGCATTCTTCAGGCCAAATGGCATTTTAACCCATTTGAAGGTGCTAATATTCCCAGGACATCTGAATGCTGTCTTGTGGACATCCTCCTCTGCAATGCAGATTTGGTTGTAACCAGAGTGGCCATCCATCATTGATAAAATTTGATGCCCTGCTGAACTGCCTACCAATAAATCTACTATAGGCATAGGATACTCATCTTTTGGAGTTGCTAGATTCAAGTTTCTGAAATCGATGCATACCCTCATTTTACCATTCTTCTTAACTACAGGCACAATATTGGATAACCATTCAACATACCTGGCTGTCCTAATAAAGCCTGCCTTGAGGAGTTTAAGAATCTCCTCCTTGACTTTCTGAATCACTTCTGGACTTATTCTTCTTATTTTTGCTTGTATGGCTTGAAATTAGGCCTCATAGGGAGCCTATGTTCTACTAATGACCTATCCAATCCTGGTAGTTCATTATAATACCATGCAAAACAATCTTTATATTTTTGCAAAACAACCAACAACTGGTCCCTATCAAGAGCACTTAACCAAGCACTAATGTAGAGCACTTAACCAAGCACTAATGTAGGTGGGCTACTGTATGGAGCCTTCCCCTAGATTTACCTCTTCTAAGGGGTCTTGTATCTGAGAACTCACTGATGCTTCTTCTTTGATTCCTTCTGACTTCGACGCAATCTCCTTGCTTTGTCCTGCTCTTAGTTTCTTTGGTTCAACATCTTTACTCTCCTTCTCATAAACAAAGTCTGTCCACAAGGCATCCTCTTCTTGTATCTCCTAGATTTTTTTTTCTATGTCTAATGCACAGTATTTTCCCAAGGCCAAAACCCTGCCCTGTTGCTGCTCCTAGTCACAGCCAATGACCCTGGTTTTTTCCTCTTGCTCTTACATCTTTTGGACTATCAACTTTATGTCCAATACTGAGAACTTAATTAAAGCCAAAGATCTGTCCTCCTGGGTTCCATCTTTTTGCCTACAACCAGGCATCATTATCATCTTTGACGACAAACTCCTCATCAGCTTTTTTTTTGACTAAGTGCTTCAGGTGTGCTAATTCCTCATCAGCCGTCACTTCGGCTGATCCATCAAGTTTTCTCAGTATACTGAGTGGTGTCACTCCTTCAGTATACAATTTGGCTTTTGCAAAATCTACACAAGTTATGAAGGGTTGAGGGTCTGCAATGATCTCCTCTGTCTCTCCATTGCACAAAGCCATCATGATTTTCTGATGTAAAGAGGAAGGCATACATTTGTTGGTGTAAATCCAATCTCTTCCAAGTAGAGCATTATACTTAGCATTGTTGTCGATGACGAAGAATGCAGTCATACAGTCCCTGGTTCCCACACTTAGGTTGATGGGCAAAATTCCTTGGGCCATCTGTTTGTCTCCAGTAAAACCAGCAATGGTTGTACTGGCTGGGATTAGTCTGGGGTTCTTCTTTCCTAGTTTCTTCAAAGAAGATTTTGGAAGCAAGTTTACTGCTGCCCCATTATCCACTAGTACCCGATTCATCTGTATCCCATTGAAGAAGGCCTTGATATACAAAGGTTTGACATGCTATGTCATGGATGTCGTGGGACACTCAAAAGGGTATGAGAGGTTAATACTTACCTCTTCCTCACTTTCATCTTCAGTTTCTATTGGTGTGGCCACTTCGGATTCGTCTTGCACCATACTGACTTGTGAGTCCTCACTGGAAACTGGAATTGGGTCAATCTCCTGACCTTGGTTGCCATCTTCAGCTTGAAACTCATGTGGTAATATGAGCACCATATTCACTGACACCGGAGGAAACGAGCCAAATTGGATGACTGGTTGTACCTGTTTCTCTTCTTGGTCAACTTGCTCAACTACTTCAGAAGCATCTTCCATGCTGCATTCCGGTACCTTGGTACTAGTAACTTTCTTTGAATGGTCTGTTTTTGCTGGTTTTCCAACCAAAAATGTCTGCTCAGTCATGAAGGCTTCAAACATTTCTTCCTCAACCATCCCCTTCCTTTGGCCTGGGACGACTTCATCTTCTGTCTCACTATCACTTTTCATCAAAGCTTTTTCCAATCCTGCCAAGCTGGATCTTTCCTTGGCCTTTAATTCAGAATGAACTTTAGCCAATTGCTCCCTGCTGCAACTCCTTTTGTCTGGAAGAGTTAATTTTAGATTATGGTTTGACTTTGAATCTTCTTCTCCTTCTGCCTGGTTCTTTAGCTGAACCAATGAAGAGCTTGCTCCACTCTTTTTTAGATCCTTCTGGTACTGAGTGTACCTTCGTTGGATCTTCCTTCTTTGGGACCTAGAAATCACTAGGACCATGTTTGGTTCCTTTGTTTTTGGGTACTTAAGCAATACCCAATTGTTTGAAGCCACCAAAAGAGGTTTGACCATCCTACCTTGGTATCCAACAACATTTCTTCGGGTAGACATCTCTCTAGGTTTGTTCTGCATGATAAACCAATCTGGAACTCTAGGTACCCATGAACCTACTGACCCGATTATTGAACTGTCTCTCTCTTCCTTCAAAGCCAATTTCGAAGCTTGCTGTAAAGGCCACTATCTGGCCCTGATTACCTGTCTTGGGGCTAATTCAACCCTTCCATGAAGGTGGTCATTTTCCTTTTTGTGTGAGGCTAGTCTAGGGGGCCAATCCCTGGCTTTGATCCCATAAACTGAACCCTTCTCCGGTCTCCTTTCAAGCTGATTGCTCTCCATCCTGTAATAATTAGGTGGTCTAGACTCGTGTAGAGGTCTCTTGCCTTCGGAGTGCATTCTAGTGGCTATTGGCTCAGCCATTAATGGTTACTGCCTGATGCCAGATGGATATGACCTTTTGTTATAAGCATTGGTTGGTTTAGGATGCCTCTGCACATCCTTGTAATATTGCTTCCCATCAATCGGAAGCCCTTTCAACCACTTGTAGCTCAACCTACATCTGGAACACATTCTTTGCATGACGGCTGCCTCTAAAGAATCATCATCCAGTACCTCTTCATCAGAATCTTCCCTCTGGTCTGGAAAACCTTGTCCAATAGCTGGTAGGCTTTTAGTATCTTTCTTGATAGTGGTCTGACTGGCAACATGCATTTGCACATTGACCTCTTCCAATTCTTTCAGGGACAAATTCTGGAAGTCTGGCATAATAACATTGGCTGTCACTTCTCCAATTTCTGGGAATGGATTAGTGTCAATCCCCATAACCTTTTCTACTTTAGCTAGGAATTTTAGACTCCCCTTTCGAATCTGCTCTTGGATCCTGTCTCGAAAAACAATACAATTTTTAGTTGAGTGAGACCAAGAATTATGCCATTTACAATACACCTTTCCTTTAAGTTCCTCTGGAGACGGAATCTTGACTCTTTTTGGTAACTTCAGGAAATTTGCAGCAAGTAAATGATCAAAAATGTCATCTGCCTTTGTTAAATCAAAAGAGTATTTCCTATGAAGGTCTTTCTTTTTAAACTACTGGTCTATTGTTATATCGTTATGAATTAATGCTTCACAGATCACAGGTTCTTTCCCTACAATCTCTGCTGCATTAATCTCATAATTAGGATCTTTATAATACGTCTTATATGATGCATTACTTCGATCTTGCTCTTCTTCTAGTAATGCTTCATATCTAGACACCTTATAGGTCAGTTCCACGAAGTCCCTAAACTGAGTTGAGTCAAACTTCTTTCGAAACCTAAACTCCAAACCATTCTGAGCCAATCTCACGAATTCAGGCTCTGGTAAGATAACCCTACATTTGTTTCGTGCTCTTTTGAATCTGGCAACGAATTGAGCAGCCTTTTCATCAGGCCTTTGACACAACCTTGCCAAGTCTGCTATAGAAACCTCTGGCTTTGTTTGGAAGAACTGGGCATGAAATGCCTCCTCCATCTGTTGCCAAGTTTGGATAGAGCCAGGTGTAAGGTTAATATACCATACGAAGGCTGCCCCAGTTAAAGAGTTTGGGAACAATCTCAACTTCATGTAATCATTATTAATAAATTCACCACAATGAACAGCGAACCTAGCAATATGCTCTACTGTTGGTTGGTTTCCATTCCCATAAAAAAAAGCGAAGTCAGGAATCCTAAATCCTCTTGGGTATTCATGTACCCTATCTACCCATTCTGGATATGGCTTCCTGTACACAAGAGTTTGAACCCCCCGAGCCATTGGTCCACACATCTCTCTCACAACGTCAACAATTTGGTCCCTAGGAACCATATTTTGTGCTTGTTGAACCAATACTAGAGGAACAAACACAGGATTTTATGGACAACCTTGTGCCTGAGGTCCTCTTGGTCCATATGGTGGCATATTTGGGACTGGTTGTCCCTGTGGTGCTGGCTACTGTTGAGGGTATGGATGACCCCTTTGAGCCTGTCCTGCGAAAGGACCTGCAAAAGGTGTTGAAATAGGTGTCGTGTCTTTTCCAGTTGTAGAAAAACCTTCCAACCCCCCAGGTATAAATTCAAACAAAGGATTAGTGAACCCCCTCGTGCCAGGTATGGCTTCGAACATGGGATTTGAAACCATCCTTATGCCATTTTCTTGCGTTGGGCCAAATCCACCAATTTGCATGGCTTCACTGTTAAGTAATGAGGCATTTTGACTTGCCATAGGCCTCGAACTAGGTTCATACCAAAACTGAGGTGATGGTCTTTCATAGTTTTGGTTACTAGTTTGACCATTAGAATGTCCATTAATTTGCATAGGCTGTTTATCTCTAGCCAATCTTTGCTAAGGGACATTTGAAATTTCCTCTATGTGTCTTGCGTTTGTTGGTTGGTGGGTATTCATTCGATCCATGAAGGATGTTGCCCATCTTTCCATTATATTTATTAACTACTGTCCCATGGCATCTACTAAACCACCCCATAGATTGATTGGCTGAGTAGATGGAACAGTGGATAGTTCAATTCCTTGGCTTCGTCCAACATTTTGAACATGTGGTACTTGTTCCGAAGTGCTGGTCTATTCGACCATAGGTTTTGATAGAACAGGTACTTCCACAAGATGTGTTATCACATTACCCTCTGGATTAGGTACTTCTACCTCTCCTTCCACGCCTTCTTCCAAGCGTTCATTTTCTCCTTATCTCCTACGTCTAGCCATTTCAATTAGTCCCACTGGGCGTGCCAAAAATATATGTTGGCTTTTTGGCTTTCGAAGGTTATTACAGTAATTGTGAGCATGCCAGTAAGGATCAATCAGTCCTTACAGAAATTTAATTGCCAACCAATTATCAGATGATTATGTTTTAGTTCTTTCAGCATCAATGAAGAGGACTTTTACTGGTGGCTTTACTTAGGAGAATTAAACTGACAATGATTAAATGAAGAACAATTACAGCATTTCATTAAGTAAAAAATTAAAACTTACAATGATCCAACTCAGCCTCGTAGAGGTCTACAGCAACAATTTACTTGAAACTACTCCTATGAACGAAATGTAGTACAAGAATCTGAAGTACAGAAATATAAAGGAGAAGAAATGTAAAAACTGGAAGGAAAAATAAAGAAGATAAACTGGTTTTTGGGTCTGAGTTCCGGGGATTCTTTCTGGGGTCTTTTCTGCTATTTATACTTCTCAAAGACAACCGTTGAACTGCATTTCTAACCGTCGAATAGCCCCTCCATGATCACTGATCATGTTTCCTCACAATTAGCTCCACTACACCATGTCTGCAGTTAGGCTTCCCTATTAATTTTGAATTCAAATGTACGAATAACCGTTAGAGCCACGTCATCTTAAATCCCTTTGCCAATCCAGTGTTACACAAATCCATTATAACCAATGCTAACTGCTACGTGTGTGATTACGATTGAAGACTTGAATAGTCTTCTCGTATTGCCCTTATTCTGCCACGCGTTGAATTATAATTGGTTTATACAAAATATGTAGCCAACATATATATATATGATGTTGATACCAAAAAAAAAAAAGGACATGTTATTTATATATATATTTTTTTCATCTTATTTTCACTTTTTATAGTAGTAGAAATTTATATGGGTCCGTTCCTATTCATCAAGCATGTCAATAATGAAAAAAATTAAATTAATCGGACATTCATAATCACATGATTAGGTGTTAATTGTTTTTAAAAAAATTATTGAAATTACTTTTTTAAAAACAAATGTGATCAAATTTTTTAAAAAACAACTAAAACCTTATCACGGGATTACAGATTTCTGATTGACTTGATTTTTTTAGAATGATTGAATTGAATTATTTAATTTATATTACTGAAATACCTTTAAATTGAATTGGATTGAATTGAATTACCTTTAAATTGAACTATTGAATTTATATTACTGAAATATATAATTGTTAAATCATTGAAATTTATATATATATATATATATTTTATTTTTATTACGGTTAAGGATCGTGATTTGCATTGGAAGTATGCTTAGATACATGTCATTAGCTAGTAATACAAATAATAATCACTTGAGCAAGGGTTCACTGTTGCCAGCTATGCCACATTGACAGATCACAAAATATAGCTCCCCACGGATTGCTTATGAGAGAAATTGTAAATAAATGGAAAGATAATAATAATAATAATAATAATAATGGGATTGTCAAAAAGAATTTCAAAAGACATGAAAAGTCAAAAAAATATATATTTATAAAAATATAGAATTTGCTTTATTAAAAAATAAATTAATTAAAAGTACTCTTGAATTATCAAAATTAAAAAAGAAATTTCAAAAGACATGTAAGGCATCGGCCACTCCTGAGTGTACAAGTACTTGATGACCCCACAAATTCAATGGCTCAAATTATTAATGTGGTTTCGAAATGTGGCCTATAAGCCCAACAATTCCATGCAGTTGGCCTGATCCAACAGCAACAAAACTATTTCTTAAAAATGAATGATAGGAACAAAATATTTAACAAATTAATGGGATGTTTCTAACATAAAAGTAATGAAATGTTCGAAAGTAATTTATAATCAAATGGAATCTTTGAACCCACAACTCTGGTGGCCGGCGACTAGATGCTGATCAGTATTGTCACGATTTTCTACCACTACAACCACCACTAATCCCCCAACCAGTTCATGTCACAACACAAACCACGAGGTAAACCATCAGTACCGATCAAATGGAGGGCATAGAGGCAACCAATGAAGTAGCTAAATCTTTCAAGCAAGCCCTGCTAAGATCACGATTTTCTGAAAATGGCAACGAGAAAAATTTCGACTGTAATGTTGACGAAATTTCCTCAGATGAGGATGAAGCTGCTCCTGAAGGTGAGGAATAGAAAATGGATGATGTGGTAGTTAGGACTGGAATTCCGAAAGTTAGCATTCCACCAAGTCTCCTGAAGAAAATTCGGGAACCGTGGAAAAAGTGTTTGATTGTACGCCTATTGGGGAAATCCATCGGTTACAAATTATTTATGATCAAAATGACCAAGATATGGGGGCTACAAGCTGATTTTGAAGCCTTGGATATTGGTCATGGATTCTTCATTGTCAAATTTGATATGGCTGATGATTATACCAAGGTGTACACTGGGGGACCGTGGGTTGTCATGGATCATTATGTTACAGTGAGGAAATGGCAACAAGACTTTAAGCCAGATGAAGCAGAGGAGGATACCACTGCGATTTGGGTGCGGTTCCCTAACCTCCCGATCGAGTATTATAATGAGAAGGTCCTCTACCATATTGCCAAAGTGCTGGGTGCTCCCTTAAAAATCGATATCAACACTGCTATGGCTGCGAAAGGAAAATATGCAAGAGTTTGCATAGAAATGGATCTTAGACAACCATTAATTCCTCACTTTTCTATAGGTAACCACATTTATAGAGTTGAATATGAGCATTTCCACTCACTGTGTTTTGTATGTGGTAGGTTTGGGCATCAGAGGGAAGCATGCAGTGACAGAGTCATCCCGGTGCCGGAGAGGACCGAGCAACCATTGAATAGAGATGTACATCAGATGACTGAAGCTCACCAAGCTACCAGGCCAAGCCCCAGGGAAGAGGAAATGACAGACCCAAACTCAGGGAATTTTGGCCCTTGGATGATGGTTCAGAGTCAGAGAAGGAAAAACAAAGGCCCAATGGGAGCTAAGCCAGCGGCCCAAAAGAGTAATAGGTTTGTAGTGCTCAATGAGGAGGGGGGAAAAGATGGAGCTAAAGCCCATTCAGGCAAGGAGAAAGGTAAAAGACAAGCCCTTGGATATGTGGGCTCAACAAGCAATCAGGTTCATCAGACTAAAGCAATAGCTAATATTAAAGTGAATTCTAGCACTGAATTGACTAAAGAGCAACTAGGTGAGGCAGGCAGACTGAGGAAGAAAGACTTCTCTGACAGGAGGATACGAGATCAAACAACAGAAATGGGGAAAGGTGAGATATCTAATCTGCAGAGCGCCATCACCCTACCAGCTGTTACTTCTCACCAGGCCATTGTTCAACTAGCCAATCCAAGTAAGGAGTTGGTAAGCACAGGGAATCCGGTGGAAATCTCAAAACCCAAGTCCAGAATCCCTCCGGACAAAAATGGAGGAGGCCGGAGAGAACCACCCGACCGAGGTGCACAACCTGGAGCAGAGCAGAGTGATGGTGAGTATGTCCCCAAGGAACGAAGTGTTTCACCTCATCACCTCCGTATGGTGGAACGAGGAAGTAAAGCTGAGGGTAATGCCTTAGCAGCAAAACAAGACTTGCATTATCTCTCAATGATACCTCTCAAGTCAATGGAAGCGAATCACAAAGCCATACGGGGCTATCTGGGAATTGACAACCAGGAGCCCCTACCTGATAAAGAAATTCCATCAATGGACTTGCTCATTTGGAATTGTAGAGGAGCCGGCAACCACAGATTCAAACGGAATATGAGGGAATTAGTTCAAATTCACCGACCAGAACTGATGGTGCTTATGGAAACTAAAGTGGAATTCAAAGAAATGGGAATGTTCTTCAATTGTATGGGCTTCACAGCCTCAAGCCATGTGGATCCTATCGGTCGAAGTGGTGGAATCTGGTTGCTTTGGAACCCCAATGTTGTTAATATTAGGGTGGTAGAAGCTAGCTCGCAACAAATTACAGCGACCATCTCAAGGCAAGACTACCCCAACTGGTTGTTATCAGCTGTCTATGCCAGCCCAAGTAGTGTCAAGAGAGATGAGCTTTGGGAGCAGCTGGAGGCCATTGCTCAGCACACAACTGACCCCTGGTTAGTTGCTGGAGATTTCAATGATTTTACCTCCTCTAATGACAAGAGAAGCTTCTATGGTAGGAGCCACCAGAATTTAAGCCAAGACCAGAGGAGGAGTAGTAAGTTCAATGACAGAATTAACAACTGCAAGCTGATGGATCTGGGGTGTGCAGGACCAAGACTGACCTGGTCCAATAATAGGAAAGGTTGGGCCAACACTATGGTAAGATTGGATAGGGCTCTATGCAACACCGAATGGAGAACTACCTTTCCGGATGGAGCTGTGAGAAACCTCCCTCGCACATACTCTGACCATTCACCCATGATGGTGTTCACTCAAGGTAAGTCACCATTCCTTTCTATATGTAAACCTTTTAAATTTTTGGCTGCCTGGATCACCCATAAGGATTTTAAGAATGTGGTGGATGTGTGCTGGGGTAAAACCCACACCTCTTTGTGCTCTAAGTTACAAACACTTAGCCATGAGGCTAGTGTCTGGAACAAGGAGGTGTTTGGGAACATTTTTCGTAGGAAGAGGTGGTTATTGGGACGTATTGAGGGCATACAAGCTTCTCAAGCCATCAATTACTCCCATAACCTCCACAACCTGGAGCTGGAATTGGTTGACCAGTATAATACTGTTTTATATCAAGAGGAACTCTTGTGTTTCCAAAAAGCTCGAGCTAATTGGATCACTCAGAGAGAGAGGAATACTAAGTATTTCCACCTTACTACCCTGAATAAAAGGAGGAGAAGAACGATTGAGATGCTTAGAGATGACAATGGTTATTGGGTTGACCAAGTGGATCAACTCAAAAACCTCGTCAATTCTTACTTTGTTAACCTTTTCAGTGACCCTCAAACTGTCTCTCTTGCTCAGTGGTCCAACTTGGTGGATTGTAAACTCAACCATGAGGACAACTTGGACCTCACTAGGCCTTTATCTGATGGTGAGATTTGGAAGGTTGTGAAACACATAAATGCCTTTAAAGCCCCTGGGTGGGATGGGTTTCAAGCTTTGTTCTACCACACCTATTGGGACATTATTGGTCCTGATGTCTGTGAATTTGTTAAAAACTGCTTTGCTGAAAAACAAATTCCCCCTGAGGTTAATAAAACTTTGATTGCTCTTATTCCAAAATCTGAAAACCCTGAGAGCATCAAGCATTTTAGACCTATAAGCCTCTGCAATGTGTCTTATAAAATTGTCTCTAAGATTATTGTGAGCAGAATTCGACCTTTTTTAAGCAAAATTGTGAGACCTAACCAAAGTAGTTTCATCCCTGGCCATAATACTTGCGATAACATTATTATTTCTCAAGAGATCATTCATTCCTTGGGTCATAAGCGAGGCAAGAAAGGGGGCATGATTTTTAAAATTGATTTGGAAAAAGCTTATGATAATATTTCTTAGGATTTTTTAAAACAAACTTTGCTAGAATTTAATTTTGACAAAAACTTGGTTGATCTTATTATGAGTTATGTCACTAGTGTCAGTACTGCTATTATCTGGAATGGTGCACCTCTGGAGGAATTTAAACCTCAAAGGGGCTTGAGGCAAGGAGATCCTCTATCTCCCTACTTATTTGTTCTATGCATGGAGCGTCTCTCTAATATGATTAGCCTCAAAGCTAATAACAAACAGTGGCAAGGTATTGAGGCTAGTAGAGGAGGTCCTAATATCACACACTTGTTCTTTGTTGATGACCTCATGCTATTTGGCCAAGCTACCATGGCTACTTGTAGTACTATCATGAGAGTGATGGAGGAATTTTGTGATATTTCTGGGCTGAGAATTAACCTTAGTAAGTCCAAACTTTATGTTTCTCCTAATCTTGACAGGAGGAAAGCTAGAGATTTGAGCTCTAAGTGTGGTATTTCGTTAACCAATGATTTGGGGAAATATTTAGGTGTTCCCCTAATTCATGGTAGAGTTAACAGACGTCACTTTAATGATATTATCGAGAGAATGCAGAAGAGACTTGCTGGTTGGAAAACTAGTGTGTTATCCATGGCTGGTCGAGCAACACTGATTAAATCAGTGAGTGCTGCCATCCCCTCTTATACCATGCAAACTATGATTATCCCCAAGAAAGTTAGCAATGTTATTGATAAGCTTAATAGGGACTTTCTCTGGGGTGACACCTTGGATAAGAGAAAAGTCCATCTGGTCAAGTGGGATGTTGTGTGTAAAGTGAAAAAACAAGGGAGACTGGGAATCAAAAAGGCCAGGGACCAAAACTTAGCCTTGCTTACCAAGTTGGGCTGGAGTCTGGTTAGCAATAAGGCAAGTTTGTGGTGTGAGGTACTTAGAAACAAGTACTTAAAAAACACACCTCTTCAAGGGTGGAACAAAAAAAGGAAAGCATCTCATCTCTGGAGAGGGATAATGAGTACCAAAAACACTCTCCGGAAAGGGGTGAAATGGAAAATAGGGGATGGTGCATCTGTGGATGCATGGAAGGACTGGTGGTGTGGTGATAAACCATTTGAGGATATTGTCCTACAACAGAACCTGACTATGCATAACAATGAGCTAAGTGGTTTACCTGTGAAAGACTTGATAATGGAGGATGGTAATTGGGATGAGAGTGGGATTAAAATTATCTTCCCAGCTCCCATCTCTGAGCTTATTCTGGGTCAGTCATCTCCCAATGTTTCTGATATGGATAGTCCTTTGTGGAAAGGCACACCTGATGGTGCTTTCTCTGTCTCATCTATGTATTTGTCTCTCCAAGGCACAGATAAAATAGTGGAAGACTGGAATTGGTTATGGAAACTCAGACTTCCTCAGAAATTGAAGACTTTCCTATGGACTGTGTTCCATGGGAAGTTGCTTACCAACTATATGAGGGTGAAAAGGGGCCTTACTAATGATTCCACCTGTCCTTCCTGCAGTGGAATTGAGGACCTTAATCACCTTTTCAGGGAGTGTTATAAGGCTAAGGATGTGTGGATTAAACTCTTTGATAAAACTTGGTTTTTCAGTCTCACAAGAAAACCTTGGGCTGATTGGCTCAAGAGTAATTCTAGAAACACTAAACATTTTTCTGGAGACATCTCTTGGTATACTATCTTCACAGTGGCCCTTTGGAAAATCTGGAAAAATAGAAACCATGTTGTGTTTGAGAACAAAAATACTAATACCCAAGAGAGCCTCAAATTCATTTTTGAGTACTCTAGAGAGATCAACCAAGCTTTTCTTAATTTAATCATTCTGCGTAGGAAAGCCTATAGACTGATTCAGTGGGTATTACCAATTGCAGGGCAAATCAAGATGAATATTGATGGCTGTAGGCGAGTTGGAGGAGAAGGAGGATTTGGTGGACTGCTTAGAGATGAGCGAGGAGCTTGGGTGTGTGGCTTCTATGGGAAAATGCAGATGGGAACCAGTCTCGAAGCTGAGCTTTGGGCATTGTATAAAGAACTGACTGTTCTTCTTCAAAAAGGCATCAATAATGTGCTAATCGAAACGGATGCAGCCCAGGTGGTGCAGTTGATGGAGGATCCAATTGCCAGCAACTGCCCTTTCAAAAATTTGGTGGAAGATGCCAAGATACTCTTCAATGGCTGCGAGTGCACCATCCAGCATATCTGGAAACAAGGGAACCTGAGTGCGGACGCCTTAGCCAAGCTAGGTGCAGATCAACCAGAGGAAATGCTGGTGGTGAATGAACCACCAGCTGAGTTGAGGAGCTATCTGTTGGCAGACCTGTTAGGAATTTCAAGGGAAAGGGCCTAGCCTTTCCTCTGCTTCCTTCTTTCTTTCCGATGTAACCAAAAAAAAGTAAAGGTAGGCCCTTTTGGGAACATTAGTTTTTAGTTATTTTTTTTTATTTGTAACAAAAGTCAAAAGTTAGCTTTTTTAACTTTTTTTTCACTTGGGAAGTTGGTTTTTAGTCAATGGTAAAATTACAATTCTACCTTTCATGCGTCAAAATGTGCTATATGGTTGAAATTGTAAATATTTTAAATTAAATGGGGGTAGTTTGGTCATTTAATTATGATTTGACATCATAAACAAATATTAATCAAAAAAGTCAAAAGTAACTTTTTATTACTAACTTCCTAAATTATCCGTGTAAAAAAATCAAAAACTTGATTAAAAGTTAAAAAATCACTTTTTACCCTCTTCTAAATTAGGCCTAATCACCTTGCAAATACGACATGTGCATGCGGCAAGTGTAATCTATGCCCGTTGCGAGTACAAGTTAGGAGTGGCAAAGACAAACATGGTAATTGTGACAGGTGGCCAGCCTTATCTATCTATTCTATTATTAAAAGGGAACAGAGATTTTGGTGTCATGAAGCCACTTCTCAGAATTTTTGTTCAATTTTTCCTAAAATGGCCTTAATTTTTTACACTTACAACAGTTTTAATTAGGTGCAAAATTGTAAATTAAAACAACCAAATCCACTTTCCCACTCTCCACGTCTCCACTTCTCAGGCAGTTACAACATAAATTATTAACTCACAAAATATAACTTCCCATATTGAATAACTTCCCACATTCAATAACTTCTTTTAACTACTCCATCCCATACTCTTCATTACCCACTATTCTCTTCCCCAACCCCTCACAACAGCAACAACCCATCTCCCTTCTCTTCATTCCACGCCCTCTCCCTCCCCAAATTTACTCCCAATCCATTTCCTTCTCTCGCCGCTGCCAAGAAAGCCGTAGCCGTCCTCAAGGGCAACTCCAAAGTCGAATGCGTTGCTACCCTCTCCCAAGACGACGGTGGTCATCATTTATCTTTTTAGCCCCTTCACATCTCTAAATTGAAAATTCACTGTTTTGGTTATTTTGGATTCAAGTTAATATATACAACAATTTTATATATAATGTTATGTACATTATTTGTGTTTTGATGCAATTGTTTGGGTTTGATTTATTTGTTTTTTGTTTTAATAGTGTTCAACTTCTTTGTTTTAATTTTTTTAAACTGTTAAGTGTATATTAATCTCTTTTATCTTTAAGTGTTTTAAGAATCATTGGTGTCATTTGTTTGTTTAAAAAAAATAAAAATTAAGCATTTTAAAATTTTCTGGATGTGTTTAAAAAATTTGTTCTTCAGTGTTCTTAAATTATACATAACTATAAGTATTCTGAGAGTTTTCAATTTGTATTTTTGTATTTTTTAATGTATTACTGTTAATTATACTTTTCATAGAAAATAAAAAAGATCCAGTAGGTTACCAGGTTCCTTTGGGAAAAAACATATAGTACAAGTTTATATTCAAATTTTTTTATATATATAAAAAATTACAAAGTATAAATCACTTTTTGGTGTCATGAAGCCACTTCTCAGAATTTTTGTTCAATTTTTCCTAAAATGGCCTTAATTTTTTACACTTACAACAGTTTTAATTAGGTGCAAAATTGTAAATTAAAACAACCAAATCCACTTTCCCACTCTCCACGTCTCCACTTCTCAGGCAGTTACAACATAAATTATTAACTCACAAAATATAACTTCCCATATTGAATAACTTCCCACATTCAATAACTTCTTTTAACTACTCCATCCCATACTCTTCATTACCCACTATTCTCTTCCCCAACCCCTCACAACAGCAACAACCCATCTCCCTTCTCTTCATTCCACGCCCTCTCCCTCCCCAAATTTACCCCCAATCCATTTCCTTCTCTCGCCGCTGCCAAGAAAGCCGTAGCCGTCCTCAAGGGCAACTCCAAAGTCGAATGCGTTGCTACCCTCTCCCAAGACGGCGGTGGTCATCATTTATCTTTTTAGCCCCTTCACATCTCTAAATTGAAAATTCACTGTTTTGGTTATTTTGGATTCAAGTTAATATATACAACAATTTTATATATAATGTTATGTACATTATTTGTGTTTTGATGCAATTGTTTGGGTTTGATTTATTTGTTTTTTGTTTTAATAGTGATCAACTTCTTTGTTTTAATTTTTTTAAACTGTTAAGTGTATATTAATCTCTTTTATCTTTAAGTGTTTTAAGAATCATTGGTGTCATTTGTTTGTTTAAAAAAAATAAAAATTAAGCATTTTAAAATTTTCTGGATGTGTTTAAAAAATTTGTTCTTCAGTGTTCTTAAATTATACATAACTATAAGTATTCTGAGAGTTTTCAATTTGTATTTTTGTATTTTTTAATGTATTACTGTTAATTATACTTTTCATAGAAAATAAAAAAGATCCAGTAGGTTACCAGGTTC
This sequence comes from Camellia granthamiana, assembly GCA_036172215.1. Lineage (NCBI taxonomy): Eukaryota > Viridiplantae > Streptophyta > Magnoliopsida > Ericales > Theaceae > Camellia > Camellia granthamiana. The sequence goes on from CM069907.1 coordinate 67,080,624, forward strand.
CTTTGGGAAAAAAAAATATAGTACAAGTTTATATTCAAATTTTTTTATATATATAAAAAATTACAAAGTATAAAATGTGTGTAATTATTTAGACATAGATTACACTTAAAAAGTTTGGGGGTTTTTTTTTTTTTGCCGTTATCTTTTTAAATACACAATAGTGTTCTCATAAAAGTAAACAAACAAACAAATCAAATTATAAAAAAACTGAATTTATACACAAACAAGACGAAAAAAATCCAAAACTATTTAACTCTGTAAAAAATTGCACATAGGTGCCAAACTGTTTAATTAAAAACACATATAAATATTAACAACCTAAAAATTAATTTAATTAAAATACAAAAAATACCGATTTTTTTTCAAAAAAAAAGACACACACAAAATTATGAGCACTGCTTTTTTTTTTTTTTCCCAAAAACACACACGATGAAACTTTTTAATCAATGTATATTATTAGCAAACTAATTTTTACATATATCTTTTTTTTTTTTTTTTTGGCAGGATTCGCAGGATCTCTGGTCTCATGTTACTAAATTTAAATTTTATATGAAGTTTTATTGTACAGTTTTTTTAGTTAAGATTAGTAAATATTTCAATTTTTAAAACACGGGTACATATTGTAATATGCATATGTTTTATTTATCAAATACGTTAATATCAAATGTTACATTGCACATAATTACTCATATGTTTTATATGTATATTATTAGAAAAAATAATATCAAAATTATATTATAATTTTAAACGAGTTTGCACACGCATTGCGTGTGCCCGACCGCTAGTAATTATAAAAGGGGAAGAAAGAAAAAGCGAGAAATTTTGATCATGATACATCTTTTTAATTTATGAGTTTTAAAAGAGTATTAATGATTGAAAAAATTTAAATAAAAAAAAAATCAAGGCCAAAACATCATATCACATGAGACTCACACACTAATTAAAGATAGAAAAATGATTTGTGGCATTAAAACTGTTGGCACTAATGGCACTAATTTCCTGTTTTGGTAACTTTGTTTTTTTTTTTTTTTTTTTTTACCTGATATAAAAATTAGTGTCATTAGTGCTCAACAAATTAGTGCCACAAATCACAACTGTTAAAGATATTAGAGCTCTTAATTTGAAACTTCCAATCTTTTTTCAATTTTGATAATTCAAGGGTACTTTTAATTAATTTATTTTTTAATAAAGCAAATTCTATATTTTTATAAATATTTTTTTTTTTTGACTTTTCATGTCTTTTGAAATTCTTATTGACACTCACATTATTATTATTATCTTTCCATTTATTTACAATTTCTCTCATAAGCAATCCGTGGGGAGCTATATTTTTGTGATCTGTCAATGCGGCATAGCTGGCAAAAGTGAACCCTCGCTCAAGTGATTATTATTTGTATTACTAGCCAATGACATGTACCTAAACATACTTCCAATGCAAATCACGATCCTTAACCGTAATATAAATTAAATATATATATATTTCAATGATTTAACAATTATATATTTCAGTAATATAAATTAAATAATTCAATTTAAAGGTAATATTCATTTTTTTTTCTTTCACTACTTTGTTTCACTTCTTAAGTATATTGTTGCAACCAAAGTCATATGTATATGTAGGATTCATATTATTTAATAAATAATAGAACTAAACAAGCTAAATAGAAAACCACAAAAGAAATTAATAGTTGCAGTATAATGTTATGGTGTTATATAATAGCCATCTAATATTCATATCTATAAAAATTACAACCCATACAAATTAGCAATATTAATATTTTAACAACTATAAAAAAAATGTAACACTTCTTAACATTTCAACAATTTGACAAATTGAAAAATGACAAATTTGGGGTATAAAATTTAATATACTATATATAGTAATCAAACAAAAAATGACACTCCTAAATTGAACATTGCCACTAAAATTAATTAGCGGTGCCAATTTAATTAGTGACACACCTAAACAATAACTTGTATTACATTCAAGTTCTCCAATGAAACAATGAGAATAAAGTTGAGAACACTACAAATCCGCTAAGTGAACGTCGAAGATTTAGGTTATTAATTGAACTAAAATAGCACATTATCTTATATTCTTATCACTTGTAGCACATCCAAGCCCACCGTGTTTATAGGCAATGAGGTAACACCAAAACACATTGACAGGCCTACAAAGTAACAACACTCAAACTACTTTAGTCTTTGCTTAGTTTGGAATTTTCAAAAATAATTTTTTGAATTTTTAATTCGTATTTTTGTTTTTAGTGTTTTTTTAAATTTTTAATATATATATATTTTTAGTTTTTAGATTTACTTAATGTAGATACACTTTAAAAAGTACAAAATTTGTACAAAACATTCTCAAAAATTTATTGAATACAAAAAAAATACAAAACTTATGTACATTTTCATATTTTGTTATATTAAATTTTAAAAAATATATGTATGTATATATTTCTTAAGTATATCTAGATTAAGAGGATCTAAAAGGTAAAAAAAATTAAAATGCTAAAAAAAAAAAATACCAATTGAAAATTCAAAAAATTATTTTTGAAAACTCTAAACCAAACATAGTGAGTCTTTGAAAATGTCTCTCTCACACAATTAAAAAAAATGCCTAATTACATAAAGGTGACCTCTGAGTTAGACCCTATGAAGCAAAAGCCCCAGCGGTCATAATTGGTTAGTGACTAAAGCACTAAAAGAATAGTTTTAACATTAGAAGATTTAAATAAGAATCAAAAATCAAAAACAGATCAATTTCGACAATTCAATAAATCTAATAAATTAATACATTCTTGTAATGTAAAACAATTAATAAATCCAATAAATGCAGAGAGAGAGAGCAGGGGCATGAATGATGGGAAGAAAGTGTCAGGAAGTTACTTTGAGTGGGAAACTTACTTCAGTCCAAGTAAATCCAACCATCAATTACATTGATGGGTTGATCACAACCGTTCTAATTAATTGTTAGAGAGACATTTTTAAAAATAAAATTATCGTGTTATATAGATATTTTAAATTGTGGAATGTTAATAATAAGGGAAAATCTATGGTATGTACCTTGTTTTATATTTTTTAGTATGTTACATATTTTTGTGATACATGTTGTATTTTTTTTTATAGGAAGTTACGATTATTTGTAATTGAGAAATGAAATTACATATTTTTGTGGTAATGTTACGTAATTTTTGATATTATGACACATTTTGTGGTTAGAAAATATTTTGATAAAAAAATACGTAAGATCATCACAAAAATGCGTAACATGGGTACAATGCATAATTTTATTTCTGAATCACAAATGATTACAACTCTTATTAAAAAAATATGTAACAATTACCACAAAAATTCATACTTATCACAAAGACATAATAAGTGTATATAGTACATATTCTTTAAAAGGGTGTATATGTATTGTACAATGGCTATGGCTCCTCTCCAGTCCTCCATTAGACTAGAGAGGTGTTGTCGGGCCTTGTGGGCCCACTTTTGGGTCACGTTTCAATGATTTGAACCATCAGATTTTAGGATTCATCAAATATATTATCCCTGTAAAAAATCAAGTAGATTGGATAATAATAACCATGTGTTTAGATCAGTTTTACATTGAAAAAAATAGATGGGTGAAAAAATAAGCAGTTCATACAAAATTGATATGAATACGTGATTTTCGTTATCCAATTGACTTAATTTTTTGCAAGGATGATGTACCTTACGAATCTTAAAATGCAAACAATTTAAATCATTAAAACGGGACCCAAAAGTAAGTCCACTAAACCAGACTAGACATTTCAATCCGATTACAGACTAAAGACAGTCCAATCCCTTGTATAATAATTATGATAGGGGGCAAAAACAAAAAGAAACTTACATATAAGTTCTAATAAGTGGACCAATTGTCGAATAGATTATATGATAATTAATAGCATTTTTCATCAAACACTATTTAAAAAGTCACTAATTATTAATTTTCAGCGACAGTTTGTAAATTGTCACAAAAAAAGTCACTAATTATAAGTTTTAACAACAATTTAAAAAAAATCGTCACAAAAAAATGTCGCTAATTTTTAATTTTCAGCGACAATTTGAAAAATTCGTTACAAAAAAAAGTCACTAATTGTAAGTTTTAGTGACAATTTATAAAAATCATAACAAAAAAGTCACTTATTATTAATTTTTAACGATATATGAAAAATCGTTATGAAAAATTTATTTTTAATAATAATTTTATTAAAATTTATTTTTAATAAGACTCAAATCTAATTATTAAGACTTATTAATAATTTACCACTCACCTTCCAACCAAGTAACAATCATCACTCGTCTTGAGGCGGAGGCCCACCTCAATATCATTTTCCTCCTTATTGCCAATGTGCTACTCGTGAGCAACGATTCCGTTATCCTCAAATTGTTGATATCTTCTGTTTTTTGTGGTACACAAATTGTTGATATCTTATCTCCATATTGCATTATCCTCAAATTGTTGATATCTTATCTGGAATTTGGCCGCGTACTGTCGCGGCACGGCGGTGTGACAGACATGAGAGAATCAAGATGCTCTCGTTCCTCTCTCTCTCTCTCTTTTATTCCCTCCTTATTAAGTTATTTGACCCATTTTTAATCTAATTTTAATGATCCGAACCGTTCACATTTTAAAATTTATTGAGTATATCATACTTGTAAAAAATCAAGTTGATCGGATATCAGAAAACATGTGTTCAGAAAACTATTTATTAAATTTTTTTAAAAAATGGTTTGTAGTTCGATGATCCGAACACGTAGTTTCTGATATCCGATCAACTTGATTTTTCACAAGTATGATATACTCAACAAATCTTAAAATGTCAACGGTTCGAATATCGAAATTGGACCAAAAAATGAGCTCAATAACTTAGCAAAAAAGAAATTAAGAAGAGAGATGAAAGAGAGGATCTTGATTCAACATAAGAAACACATGACTAATGACAAAAGCAGCCTTAATAAATGGTTGTTATTAGTTTCTCTTTTTATAGTTTTGTAATATTTTTTATATATCTATGCATCTTATTTTTACTAAAAAAGTAAATAAAATAATATAAATACACGCATTGAAATTTGTTTAAAATATATTTGTATAGTTCTAGAAATTATAAATACCCAATTGACAAGAAAATATATTTTAACAAAATTAATAGAAAAAGGTGAAATTCTTATTTCATTTGTTACATAACAATAAAATTATGAAAATTGTTAATTAAAATATATTTATCAAATCATTAAAACTCTCAAGGGTAAATCATACCGGTGGTCCTATATTTTACCTCTTGTATCATTTTAGTCGTAGGCTTTCAATTGACTCGATTTTGGTCCTTAATTTTAAATCATGCATCAATTTAGCCCAATTGATAATATTGTTAGTATTTTTTAAGAAAAAATATCACTAAATTGATTGAGGTTAACTTATTGAGTTGGTTAAATTTATAATTTTGTCCTTAAAAATATGGCGCATGGCACTTATGTACATATTTTTCATAAAAAAAATACTAAGAGTAATAATCAATTAGATCAAATTGAGACAAAATCTTAAATTCAGAATCAAAATCGAGTAAATTGAAATTACATAAACTAAAATGGCATAATGACCAAATATAATAACTGTTGTCGTAATTTGCCAACTATCAATTGATGTTTGTCACATAATTTTTTTAAAAAATATTCTAGAACATAATAACTGATAAATTATACATCTTGTGGTTGTGGAAATTATACATGGCGCCCCTTCAATTTTTTAAACTCACAACAAATGATATTTTTTTATTAATAAATAATTAAATCAATTAATAGTTCAAATGATTTCATAAATATATTTCAAATAATAATTTTCATAATTTTACTGTTTCATAATTTTACTGTTATAATACTTTTCAATATATTAATAATATTGTTTGGGCAATTTAATTTGATGAGATTTTATATTTTGAAAATGTTGATGATAATCTCATTTATCAATGGTATATCAAACACATCATTTTTTATATTTGTGGCCAATCAATTATTTAATCAAAGATGGTGTGGCTATTGTGTCTCGCACATCGGCCACTGCTGTGCAGTCATATAGGCTTATTTTGAGATCCGTTTCGATAATTCGAATAATTTATTTTTAAAATTCATTGAATAGAATATATCTAAAAAAATAAAGTTGATTAAATATCATTAACCCTTACATCCACTCATATTTATATTCAGTTTTATATTTCAAATCACATTTATCATTTATTTTTGTAGATACAAATGTAATTCGATAAAATGGTTAACGATATCTAATTAACTTATTTTTTTATAAGTATATTTTACTTGATATATTATAAAAAAATGAATGATTTTTATCATCAAAATGAGACTTGAAATAGACTCATATAGCAACACAACAATGGTTATTGTACCCTCTCCTCTTTCACAACAACCCCCAATTCCCATTCGACTACGCAACAGACTTTTCGCATACTTCATAGACTTGTATAATTGAAATCCTACATAAACACAATACAATACTGTACGGGGGCCAAATATCCTCAGCTATCCGTACTCCTTGCGCTCCAAGCTTCACTTGACGGCGTCCTTCTCTGCAACACAAAAATGGTGAGCTGCCCGGCGGTGGTGTGCCGGAAAGACCCTCCGACGATCAAGTCAGACCACTTGAGGAAGAAGAAGACCACCAGAGAGAGAGAGAGAGTTTGTGATTGAGAGAATTCGCATACCTCTAACGTCGCTCCTGCTTCTTATTTCTAGGCTGGCCATGCAGCCTCAAGGTTGTGCGCGCATTACTTCTGTTGTCCTTCCCTGGACAGGTGGCAGTGCGCGCCTCTCACCACCTTACGCGTGTAAAGGTTTGTCCTCCAACCAGTACATGCAGAGCTTTTACAACGGTATTGAGGCGTTCGTGGAGCAGATGTCATCTCCTTCACGCCATTGGCCCAAGTGGCACCCTTAACCGAGGTACCCTGACCGGCCTATCACTTGTGGAAAATTGCCATCACGTGCTCACAACCGTGCTAGGTGCCACCGACCTGTAACTCGGAACCAGGCAAAAGCATGACCACCTCGGCCGAACTATTCTGGACCGGTTCAGCAGGACCAGCCGGTTGCGAGGCATGCCGGCCTCCATCCGTTCTATCTTCAATCTCAGTCACACGAAGGCTGCCTACCCCAGGCGACCGGTTAGGTGCATACCGGCGCTAACCGCGTCTCAAGTTTAGCCCGGGCTACCTTTTAGCTCGGCACCATCATCCGTAACCCTGGGCTCCGTCTATTTCGTGCAAGTCGCAGCTCGGCTAAGCAAGCTGGCGTATGACCGGTCAATATCTCCAACCGTTCAAGTTAGGTGGCCGGCCAAGTCGACGGAGGGGTTTGCCCGGCGCCGTGCAGTCCGTTACGTCCGTCGTTATCTTAGCTCGGCCGTACAGTCTGGTGCAAATCTTCCCTCTCAAATACCTATAGGTCATGTTTGATGCAAAAGACTAATAGTGAAGTATTAATAATCCTATTAAATTAGTGTAGTATTCACTATCCAATTGGATTAATATCCATTGGATTAATAATCTCACCCCTACCCCATTACTAATAATCCTACAAATTTGTTGGATTAATTATCCAGTGGATTAATAATCCTAAACCAAAATGTTAAAACAAACATGGGATAATTGGACCCACAGATTAATAATCCCAATCCCATACTCTAATCCACCCAATCAAACATGTCCATAGATCCTTGTTTTGAACTCAAGAAGAAATAATCAAGACTCCAGATCCTTCAAATGTGCCATTAGCCCACCATACTTCACTTGCCTTTGTTACCTCACAAAGTTGATTTTTTTTTTTTTTTTTTTTGGGTTATGTGTGATTGTTGATGTCGAGAGAGATGGAGCAAAATAAAAAATAAAACTAATTAATGGTGTAAACCATTAGCTTTATATAATTGGGTGGAGTCACTAATTTTTTAATGGGGTCAACCATTGACTATTTTAATTTTTACATAATTTATTTATTTATTTAATTTTTAAAGGTCCTCAGCAGCTTGAGAGGACCATCAGCCCATGAATGGCGTTGTCCCTATTCACAATATAGGTAACATAAGTATGGCGTTCCGTAACAAACATTCAAGCTGGCTGAAATTTGTTTGAAACCTAAAGCAGCAACGTAAAATGAGGTTTTTTACATTTTTTTAATATTATTATTATATATTTATTTAACTTTTTTTTTTTACATTAAAAAAAATAAGTAATTAAGTCTTATACTCAAGTTTTGTCAACATATCATTTTTATTTGATAGTACACATTTAATGTTTTTGTGACATAATTGGTCTTAAATAGAATATTATCAATTTTAATTTTGAAATTTTTTTTATGCAAAAACAATATTTACTTCTATTCTTAATTAATGTATTCAGCAATAAATACATACATTTGACAAAATAATCATATTTTTTTATTAGGGGAATTTGTTAGAAAGTCTCTCAAAAGAGTTATATGATTGGAGAATAACACCACAATTGATTTTAGGAAAAGTCTATAATGTGCACCTTTTAAAAGGGCATATGATATGCACTTATTGTATGACTCATATCGTGCCACGTCATAAAAAGTAACCGGCTAAATCAGTCATCCAACAAGTTACATGAAAGAATTATAACTTTTTTCAAATATCATAACAATATTACAATAAATCATAACAATATCATAATATGCACTGCGGTGTTATAATAAAGACATTATCAATCATAAAAATATAACAACGACTCATAACAAATGTAGTTATTTTCAACAAATTATCATAACATTTGAATCGTAACATTTTATTTATGATTCACGATGACAAATCATAACTTTTGGTAGTACAAATTGTAACTTTTACTAATGAATCATAACCATAACATCTTTTATTTATTTATTTATTTATCAGAGAAAATTAGAAAACAAGAGAGGCAAACAGGACTATGCCGAGATACTGATCAAAACCGATAAAACAGATGGAGGATTTGTCACCTGATCATAATCCTCCATCTGGGTGCTGCAGAATAGATTCAGGGCCTAGGAATCAAGTGGTGTGGTATGGGGCATGTTGGCTTTTGCTTATTCAAGGTCAAAGATGGTCCATGATGCTCTCTTTGTTCTTGCCAAGATGAAAGACTTGAAAATCCAAGCTTCAATCTTGACCTACAACAGTTTGTTGTATAACTCAAGGCACACTGGTAACACGTGAGATGTATATGATGAAATCAAAGCTAGTGGGACTCTGTTGTATAACTTAAGGCACACTGATAACATGCGGGATGTATATGATGAAATCAAAGCTAGTGGGACTCCCACTACAACAAAATACACCTTTGGCGATCAAAATTGGCGACTAAAAAAAATTTAGTCGCCAAAAGTTGTGGAATTGGTGACTAAAATTTTTTTTAGTCTCCAAAAGTACAATATTTAGCTACTAATTTTTTTTAGTCGGAATATATTGATTATTGGCGACTAAAAAAAAATTTAGTCGCCAAAAATACCAGAATTGGCGACAAAAAAAATTTAGTCGCCGTATGTTTAGTTTTGGCTACCAAAATCATTTAGTCGCTGAATGTAAGATAAAAAATTATTTTTTATCTTTGGCGACCAAAAGTTTGGTCGCCAAAAACATATTTTCAGCGACAAAAAATTAGTTTAGTCGCCGTATGTTGCGTTTTGGCTACTAAAATAATTTAGTCGCCGAATGTAAAATTAAAAAATTATTTTTTATCTTTGGCGACTAAATGAGATTTAGTCGCTAATGGTGTAATATATATATATATATGCATTGTTCTATACCACAAACAGCGCCTGTCTCTCTCTTCATGTTTCTCTCTCCCCCTCTCCCTCTCCGCTGCTCCGCTCCCCTTCTCTCACCGCCGCTCCACCAGCCCCTCCTCGTTGCCGTCGCGGGCAACCGGAGCACCGATTCACCCTCACCCTCACCCTCACCCTCACCCTCATCCTAATTCGAATTCGAACTTTGTCTCTCTTTCGAATGTGCGTTCAATTTCTCGCTTGGATTCTCTCTCGCTATGCTATCTCCATCAGATTTATTTTGAAGGCTGTTGAGGCTCGCAAGTACGGATTTGAAGGTGTTCTATCAGATCTGTGCTTCTCTCTCCTGATTTTGTGAGTTTCAATTTGTTCACCCTTTTTTTTAGATTATAAACATTATAACTCAGATCTCGCTTCTCTCTTCGATTTTCTGTTTTTATTAGATCTAGTTGTTCGTCGATCTATCGTTTATGATTTTCTGGTTTTATATTAGATATCATTGTTTGTCAATCTGCCACTTCTCTCTATTTTTTCAGATCTGTTTGATAGATATAGATTTCTATTCACATTTTTTTTTCCTCAAATCTGTTCGTCGATCTATTTTGATTCATCAATTTTGTGGCCTTTATCTTATTTTCAGATCTATTCATCGATCTGTTTTGATTCATCAATTTTTGTGGCCTTTCTCTTATATTGATCTATATATAGATATGTATATGTTGGTTACACGTAAATGAGTTGAAGTTGAAAATTGCTTGAGGTGAAGTTTGAAAATTGTTCCTTTTACTATCTTATGTAAACTCAGATTTCTTAATCCAAGGTTTGATGTCCCTAATCTAATAGCCCCCAACCTATCATTTAGCAGAAAGCTTCATAAAATTTTCAGGTTTTGAACTATGCAATGAACTCATCAAAAATTGATAACATTTTTACATTCTCTGCCCTAGTTATCATCTAGTAATTTTGTCTATTGGATGCAAGAAGTGCACATATGGTTATCATTTTTTTAAATGTTGAGTTTAAATTAAACAAACAAAATCTTAGGAAACATAGAATGCTAATATTTTGTTCTTTCGTTTTTGTTTCCAAGTTAGAAATAGTACAATAATGGAAAACACTATGTTTTAGAGCATTTGGTATTAAATAAGGATTCTCAATAACTGTTGCTTCATAGAATTTGATTTCAGAAACAGAAAGATGAATAGAACTGGATGAGTTTCACCACTAGAAAAACCACTATATAGGTTATGAATGAATGGAAATTAGCTGAAATTGATTAATCTGCTGCTTCCATTTTGAATCCACGAGGTTCACTCCATTTTATGGCTGATTGATCTGCTTCTAGTTTTAAGTGTATTTCTGTTTTGTAGGTTCTTTTTATTTGATTGGGTTGTCTTTTAGTTTTGCTGGTGAGAAGGCTTCAATTCAATGGAGAGACTATTGGTGTGTGTATGTACCATATAATTAATTACTAGAGGGCTAATTTAGATATAAGAAAATTTTAATCATTGAAATTTAAAAGAGTTGTTTAGGATGATCCAAATAAATGTATTTTTTGATTTTTTCATGAAAAGATATGTAGAAAACTAGAGAGGTGATGTGATGGAAAAAAAATAAAAAGATGGATTATTCGGGGGATGCCAAACCACCCTTTAAATACAAATATAAATATATTTGTTAATGATTGATGAAATTTTTTGTATTATGCGTATGATCTTTTGTAAAAGGTTTATAAAAATATTCAAAAAAAAAAAAATTTTAAATGTGTATTTTCAACTTAAATCAAATTCTCATTTGTGTTAATCAAATTTATCAAAAAATATGAATTCTACTTGTATTAAAATATATATTTTTAAAAAATAAATAAAAATAACAAAAAATTCTATAATATATAAATTACGACTTATTTATAACTCTTGGATTATTATTTTGGTTATTAACTGAAAAGCTTTTCGTTAATTTCTTATATTTTTTTGTTATATCTAAAGCAGTGCATCTAATCTTTAATTAGAAATGGTATTGATCAGCTTTGTATTTTTAGATTTTTGATACAATAATATTTGAAATGTTGTCCATTTGTTTATGTTTTTTCAATCTTCTTTGCATAAGATATTCCAATTTGATTTTCCCTAGTTTGGTGAAGTTGTATTCATTTGGGAAGAATGATTAGGGAAGAGAAAAGATTAAGAAAAGAGAGATGGGAGAAAATGAATTAGTAAATTTTCCCTTGTTTTAGTTGAGAACAAAACAAATAAGTGTTGAGGGGAAAATATATTTATTTTATTGTTCCTTGAGTATTGTTTGTACCTAAATTAAATTGAATTCCCTCCAAATTTGTGTTCAATGACATGTGGGAATAATATTTAAGAACTTTCTCAATTATTTTTTTCTCTTTTCGTTTCCCTCCTACCAAACAAAGCATAACATTGTTGAGTATTGTTGTTGCAGGAAATTTCTGCCCTGAGATGGAACCGTTCTGGAGGAAAGATTCCTTGATAGAGAAAAATGAAATTTGCCTGTGTTTAATTCTAGTAACTTGAAGAACCAATTTATGCTGTGAATGCACAACTGTCCAAAGTAAAAGAGAGATTTGTGTTGGGAATACAAGTTACGATCACGAGTTTGTTGGTTTGGATAATATATGTATTTGTTAGATTATACTATATTTATGGATTTTTATTTTGTTTGATATGTATGGTTAATAGTTAAGTTTTGTATATGGTTGAAAATTGAATGGTACAAGTTGTGGAGAAATATTTTTATTGAATGGTTAAGAATTGAATGAATGAATAGATGAATAATTTTGTATATGCGTAGGTTATAGATGGTGCAAAAAATATTACAGAATAAATTATAAAAACTAAATAAGACATTTTGGTGACTAAACAAATGTCACGGGTTGGCTTTTGGCTACTAAAACTTTAGCCGTCAATTGTAAAAAAAGTGAAACTTTTGGCTATTAAACTCAATTGTAAAAAATAAACTTTTTGCTACTAAAATTTTAGTCGCCAATTCTCAAAAAGTAAAATTTTTGGCTACCAAATAATTAGTCACCAAACATACATGCTCAATTGACTACTAAATAATTTAGTCGCTCAAAGTAAATATATTTATATATTTAATTTTTTTAAAAATATATATGGCGACTAAAAAAAAAACTATGGCGACTAAGGTTTTAGTCGCCAATAGGCCACTTTTGGCTACCAAAAAAATTTTAGTCACCGATTGTTTCCCCGACAAACTATAGGCGACCAAATGGGCGACCAAACATATTAGTCGGCAAAAGTGATTAGCGACTAAAAACAAGGCTTTTGGCGACTAAAATCTTAGTCGCAAAAAGTGAAATTTCTTGTTGTGTCCTCAAAGTGAACACACCAATTCAATTCTAATAGATGGTCTATGCAGACAGTCATTGCTACAAGAAGCAATAGCCTTCCTACGAGAGAATGAAGGGAAGCATTTTGGGTTCTATGTTGCTTCATTCAATACCCTCATGTCAAGGTTCTATAAAATGGGTTACGTAAATGTTGCAAAATCTTTCTTTTGTATGATGTTTAAGTATGGACTACTTCTTGGTGCATACGGTTACAATATTCTTATTCATGGGTTATGCATAAGTTTTCAGATGCAAAGAATATAGATGGAACCATCAATAAAATAGGGGCAGAGAAGATCGTTGGAGTTGCACTTCGCAAGATGGTCTTCTAGGGCGGAGAAGATCACCAGAGTTTTGTCTGAAAAAATGAGGGTTTCGGACCAAAACAACGTGAGCTTTGTGGGATGAGAACGGTGGTGGTGGTTTGGTGACTCTCTCCTCCCTCCTCTCTCACTTTTCCTATTTTCTTTCCTATATATTTTTGTTTGCATGTATGTCTAAATTTGAGAAATTTGATTTCATTTTTGTTTTTTTCTTTTCTCTTCACCATCTTTACCTTAATAGATCTTTGAATCGATTGAACTGACCGACAAACTGAGTAATTTGACTTGGTCAATTTCAAAGAGTGAACCGATCAACAACGGTTGATTGCTTTCTTATAACCCGATGGGCACAGTTAGATTGGTAGACTACTAATGATAAATTCAATCCAAATCGACCTGTGAACACTACTACTTGCATGTATAATCTTAGGTTGTCTGTCGATTAAAGTTTGAGAACCTTCGAGTTTGGGGAGTAATAATCTTCATGGAATAAGATTAGAACTATATTGTGTCTCGTGATGTGAGATTGAGTTCGACCCTATATGTTATATTAATATTTAGAGTATTGGTTAGTTGTTTGGGTTATTTACACCCCTAAATTATTTAGAAGTATCACTTGACCCCCTAAATTATAAAAAACGTACAAATGAACCCCTTAAACTATTGAAAAGTATCACTTTGCCCCCCTTAAACTATAAAAACGTACAAATTGACCCTCTAAATTATTGGCGTGTTTCATTTCGCCCTCTAAACTACAAAAGCGTTTCCTAAATTATAAAAATGTAACAAATTCATTTTCTGTGATTTCCCTGATCAAATTAGAAATTACCAAGGAACCATGCAGGGGCAGAGGGAAAGAAGGACGAGGGGGGTCACGTGCCCTTCCTCAATTTTGAGATTTTTTTTTTTTTTTTTTTTTTTGTATGTGTGCCTTGTTGTCATATACAAAATGTATATTTTTTTTTTTCTTAACATGTTTTTTTTATTAAGGATTTATTGTATTGTTCACAACAAGTAATTATTTGATACTTTGAGAACACTATCTGGTATTATTTATGTAATAGTTTAAACCAATAGTATAGTGAAAAATCTTATAGATTGGATATAATGAACTCATTATTTTCAAGCAATTGACAGACTGTTTAGTGTGATTTGTGATTTCTCATGTTTTGAGCATCACGTAGGCAATGTTATATGGTATTCTAATACTGTTTAATAATTTTCATTCGAAACACGTCATTTATGAGCAATGTTATCTCTTTAATATTTTTTTATCAAATAAAAATTAAATAGATTTTATAATAATTTGTGCTATAAACGAAGTGTTTTTATTTTCTAAAATTAAGAATTTTGATCCATAATTTTGTGTTAGAATTACAAACTTACATTACCATCCTGCACCGAGCTATTCTACACTATTATAGAATTTTAATTTGTTCCTATTAATAATAAATATGTAATTTTTTATGTTTAAATTTAGCTCATAAAATTATTATTATTGTAATGTTCATCATGATTTTTTTTAAATAAAAAATTATAATTAATAGTGCCCCATCTAACTCAATTTCCTGGCTCCGCCACTGGTACCATACATAACACTGAATAGGGGACCGCTTAATACACCAACTACACCTAACAAACAACCTTGCCTCTTTCTTGTCCCTCCCACATTTTTATTTGTATTTCACATTTACGATGAAATTTATAAAGATTGACCGGCTACTTATTATTTTGTACAAAATAATTCTGTCTAATTCACTAATTCGTGGCAGACTACTGAGCTTGCCAGAATGGCTTGGTACCAGTTCAAAAGGTTGACCTATTCGAGAATCTCTGGACCTATGCTTATTTTTAGCTCCCCAAAACATTTCATTACTTACTACACCCTTCGTCGTCTCTAGGTTAGCCCCTCTTGATCATAGTTCTCCCGAATTGAAACTTCCTATTTGTGAAAAAAATAAAATAAAAAGGGCAACTTGTCTAATCTCATTCATCCTCCACTGGTTAATACTTTAAGAATATTTATAAATTATAATTTAGAAGGACAAAGTGATCTTTTTATTAATTTAAGAGATCTTCATATAAATAATCCTAATTATTTTATATTACACCGTTTTGTGCACCATATCATATTACTTTTAGAAGTTATCTTTTTCTTTCATTATTGAGTGTGAGTTGACTGAATAAAAAATATTGCACCGGAAAGCGTGTTAATATGGAAAACCAATAATAAATCCAAACTAATAAATATTGCATTTGGATTTCCATGCCTACATCTTATACAATTGTAGTAGATTTCGACGAGTTGGTTCACCCCTGCAATTACAGGTCCCAATAGGAGGCAGTTTAGCCTAAACCATTTTTTAATTTGAGTCTACAGGCTATTTAGTTGTACTTATTTCATTAATTAGCATATGATCTGTAATACTAAACTTGAATAAATTTCTACAATTCATTTCATGTACAATTGTAAGAGAAAATTATGTATTAAATTCCCAATAAATTGGGCGTTCATACTATTTCAGCTTGAAAAACTAAATAAAAATAGGCCTTTTAATTAATAAATTAACATTTTTGCAAAAAGGAGTTGGGTTTGTTCTTTCGTTTTTGTTTCCAAGTTAGAAATAGTACAATAATAGAAAACACTATGTTTTAGAGCATTTGGTATTAAATAAGGATTCTCAATAACTGTCGCTTCACAGAATTTGATTTCAGAAACAGAAAGATGAATAGAACTTGATGAGTTTCACCACTAGAAAAACCACTATATAGGTTATGAATGAATGGAAATTAGCTGAAATTGATTAATCTGCTGCTTCCATTTTGAATCCACGAGGTTCACTCCATTTTATGGCTGATTGATCTGCTTCTAGTTTTAAGTGTATTTCTGTTTTGTAGGTTCTTTTTATTTGATTGGGTTGTCTTTTAGTTTTGCGGGTGAGAAGGCTTCAATTCAAGGGAGAGACTATTGGTGTGTGTATGTACCATATAATTAATTACTAGAGGGCTAATTTAGATATAAGAAAATTTTAATCATTGAAATTTAAAAGAGTTGTTTAGGATGATCCAAATAAATGTATTTTTTGATTTTTTCATGAAAAGATATGTAGAAAACTAGAGAGGTGATGTGATGGAAAAAAGATAAAAAAATGGATTATTCGGGGGATGCCAAACCACCCTTTAAATACAAATATAAATATATTTGTTAATGATTGATGAAATTTTTTGTATTATGCGTATGATCTTTTGTAAAAGGTTTATAAAAATATTCAAAAAAAAAAAATTTTAAATGTGTATTTTCAACTTAAATCAAATTCTCATTTGTGTTAATCAAATTTATCAAAAAATATGAATTCTACTTGTATTAAAATATATATTTTTAAAAAATAAATAAAAATAACAAAAAATTCTATAATATATAAATTACAACTTATTTATAACTCTTGGATTATTATTTTGGTTATTAACTGAAAAGCTTTTCGTTAATTTCTTATATTTTTTTGTTTTATCTAAAGCGGTGCATCTAGTCTTTAATTAGAAATGGTATTGATCAGCTTTGTATTTTTAGATTTTTGATACAATAATATTTGAAACGTTGTCCCTTTGTTTATGTTTTTTCAATCTTCTTTGCATAAGATATTCCAATTTGATTTTCCCTAGTTTGGTGAAGTTGTATTCATTTGGGAAGAATGATTAGGGAAGAGAAAAGATTAAGAAAAGAGAGATGAGAGAAAATGAATTAGTAAATTTTCCCTTGGTTTAGTTGAGAACAAAACAAATAAGTGTTGAGGGGAAAATATATTTATTTTATTGTTCCTTGAGTATTGTTTGTACCTAAATTAAATTGAATTCCCTCCAAATTTGTGTTCAATGACATGTGGGAATAATATTTAAGAACTTTCTCAATTATTTTTTTCTCTTTTCGTTTCCCTCCTACCAAACAAAGCATAACATTGTTGAGTATTGTTGTTGCAGGAAATTTCTGCCCTGAGATGGAACCGTTCTGGAGGAAAGATTCCTTGATAGAGAAAAATGAAATTTGCCTGTGTTTAATTCTAGTAACTTGAAGAACCAATTTATGCTGTGAATGCACAACTGTCCAAAGTAAAAGAGAGATTTGTGCTGGGAATACAAGTTACGATCACGAGTTTGTTGGTTTGGATAATATATGTATTTGTTAGATTATACTATATTTATGGATTTTTATTTTGTTTGATATGTATGGTTAATAGTTAAGTTTTGTATATGGTTGAAAATTGAATGGTACAAGTTGTGGAGAAATATTTTTATTGAATGGTTAAGAATTGAATGAATGAATAGATGAATAATTTTGTATATGCATAGGTTATAGATGGTGCAAAAAATATTACAGAATAAATTATAAAAACTAAATAAGACATTTTGATGACTAAACAAATGTCACGGGTTGGCTTTTGGCTACTAAAACTTTAGCCGTCAATTGTAAAAAAAGTGAAACTTTTGGCTATTAAACTCAATTGTAAAAAATAAACTTTTTGCTACTAAAATTTTAGTCGCCAATTCTCAAAAAGTAAAATTTTTGGCTACCAAATAATTAGTCACCAAACATACATGCTCAATTGACTACTAAATAATTTAGTCGCTCAAAGTAAATATATTTATATATTTAATTTTTTAAAAAATATATATGGCAACAAAAAAAAAAAAACCACTTTAGTCGCCAATAGGCCACTTTTGGCTATCAAAAAAATTTTAGTCGCCGATTGTTTCCCCGACAAACTATAGGCGACCAAATGGGCGACCAAATATATTAGTCGGCAAAAGTGATTAGCGACTAAAAACAAGGCTTTTGGCGACTAAAATTTTAGTCGCAAAAAGTGAAATTTCTTGTTGTGTCCTCAGAGTGAACACACCAATTCAATTCTAATAGATGGTCTATGCAGACAGTCATTGCTACAAGAAGCAATAGCCTTCCTACGAGAGAATGAAGGGAAGCATTTTGGGCTCTATGTTGCTTCATTCAATACCCTCATGTCAAGGTTCTATAAAATGGGTTACGTAAATGTTGCAAAATCTTTCTTTTGTATGATGTTTAAGTATGGACTACTTCTTGATGCATACGGTTACAATATTCTTATTCATGGGTTATGCATAAGTTTTCAGATGCAAAGAATATAGATGGAACCATCAATAAAATAGGGGCAGAGAAGATCGTTGGAGTTGCACTTCGCAAGATGGTCTTCTAGGGCGGAGAAGATCACCAGAGTTTTGTCTGAAAAAATGAGGGTTTCGGACCAAAACAACGTGAGCTTTGTGGGATGAGAACGGTGGTGGTGGTTTGGTGACTCTCTCCTCCCTCCTCTCTCACTTTTCCTATTTTCTTTCCTATATATTTTTGTTTGCATGTATGTCTAAATTTGAGAAATTTGATTTCATTTTTGTTTTTTTCTTTTCTCTTCACCATCTTTACCTTAATAGATCTTTGAATCGATTGAACTGACCGACAAACTGAGTAATTTGACTTGGTCAATTTCAAAGAGTGAACCGATCAACAACGGTTGATTGCTTTCTTATAACCCGATGGGCACAGTTAGATTGGTAGACTACTAATGATAAATTCAATCCAAATCGACCTGTGAACACTACTACTTGCATGTATAATCTTAGGTTGTCTGTCGATTAAAGTTTGAGAACCTTCGAGTTTGGGGAGTAATAATCTTCATGGAATAAGATTAGAACTATATTGTGTCTCGTGATGTGAGATTGAGTTCGACCCTATATGTTATATTAATATTTAGAGTATTGGTTAGTTGTTTGGGTTATTTACACCCCTAAATTATTGAGAAGTATCACTTGACCCCCTAAATTATAAAAACGTACAAATGAACCCCTTAAACTATTGAAAAGTATCACTTTGCCCCCCTTAAACTATAAAAACGTACAAATTGACCCTCTAAATTATTGGCGTGTTTCATTTCGCCCTCTAAACTACAAAAGCGTTTCCTAAATTATAAAAATGTAACAAATTCATTTTCTGTGATTTCCCTGATCAAATTAGAAATTACCAAGGAACCATGCAGGGGCAGAGGGAAAGAAGAACGAAGGGGGTCACGTGCCCTCCCTCAATTTTGAGATTTTTTTTTTTTTTTTTTTTTTTTTTGTATGTGTGCCTTGTTGTCATATACAAAATGTATATTTTTTTTTTCTTAACATGTTTTTTTAATTAAGGATTTATTGTATTGTTCACAACAAGTAATTATTTGATACTTTGAGAACACTATCTGGTATTATTTATGTAATTGTTTAAACCAATAGTATAGTGAAAAATCTTATAGATTGGATATAATGAACTCATTATTTTCAAGCAATTGACAGACTGTTTTAGTGTGATTTGTGATTTCTCATGTTTTGAGCATCACGTAGGCAATGTTATATGGTATTCTAATACTGTTTAATAATTTTCATTCGAAACACATCATTTATGAGCAATGTTATCTCTTTAATATTTTTTTATCAAATAAAAATTAAATAGATTTTATAATAATTTGTGCTATAAACGAAGTGTTTTTATTTTCTAAAATTAAGAATTTTGATCCATAATTTTGTGTTAGAATTACAAACTTACATTACCATCCTGCACCGAGCTATTCTACACTATTATAGAATTTTAATTTGTTCCTATTAATAATAAATATGTAATTTTTTATGTTTAAATTTAGCTCATAAAATTATTATTATTGTAATGTTCATCATGATTTTTTTTAAATAAAAAATTATAATTAATAGTGCCCCATCTAACTCAATTTCCTGGCTCCGCCACTGGTACCATACATAACACTGAATAGGGGACCGCTTAATACACCAACTACACCTAACAAACAACCTTGCCTCTTTCTTGTCCCTCCCACATTTTTATTTGTATTTCACATTTACGATGAAATTTATAAAGATTGACCGGCTACTTATTATTTTGTACAAAATAATTCTGTCTAATTCACTAATTCGTGGCAGACTACTGAGCTTGCCAGAATGGCTTGGTACCAGTTCAAAAGGTTGACCTATTCGAGAATCTCTGGACCTATGCTTATTTTTAGCACCCCAAAACATTTCATTACTTACTACACCCTTCGTCGTCTCTAGGTTAGCCCCTCTTGATCATAGTTCTCCCGAATTGAAACTTCCTATTTGTGAAAAAAATAAAATAAAAAGGGCAACTTGTCTAATCTCGTTCATCCTCCACTGGTTAATACTTTAAGAATATTTATAAATTATAATTTAGAAGGGCAAAGTGATCTTTTTATTAATTTAAGAGATCATATAAATAATCCTAATTATTTTATATTACACCGTTTTGTGCACCATATCATATTACTTTTAGAAGTTATCTTTTTCTTTCATTATTGAGTGTGAGTTGACTGAATAAAAAATATTGCATCGGAAAGCGTGTTAATATGGAAAACCAATAATAAATCCAAACTAATAAATATTGCATTTGGATTTCCATGCCTACATCTTATACAATTGTAGTAGATTTCGACGAGTTGGTTCACCCCTGCAATTACAGGTCCCAATAGGAGGCAGTTTAGCCTAAACCATTTTTTAATTTGAGTCTACAGGCTATTTAGTTGTACTTATTTCATTAATTAGCAAATGATCTGTAATACTAAACTTGAATAAATTTCTACAATTCATTTCATGCACAATTGTAAGAGAAAATTATGTATTAAATTCCCATTAAATTGGGCGTTCATACTATTTCAGCTTGAAAAACTAAATAAAAATAGGCCTTTTAATTAGTAAATTAACATTTTTGCAAAAAGGAGTTGGGTTTGTTATATTTTCCAATGCAAACGATTTGCGGGGCTCTCTCTTAGACTTTTGAATTGATTTAAAAACTACTACTAAGTAATCGAGCTTTGGCAGGTATTATGAGACAAATAAGATTTATCACAACTTAAACTAATTACCCAGGAAAGTGATTTGAAGATGAATGAAGGTATAATGATGACTTTCTAACAACTAATCACGTTTAGGTTAATTAGATTCCACTTGATTAATGTCTTTCTAAAATTTCTGACTTTCTAACAATTATCTTTTATAATTGTAAAACAATGTTTCTATGGCGAAACTAAATTGGAGACTTCAGACAAACAAGAATGCCCATTTGGCCGTTGTTCTCAAATCAAAATACTCAAGCTAGACTAAATCTCTTAGTCGATGCTCGTCCACTTGAAGTGGGATTTGTAAGGGACAATTTATTTAATGAGGGTGCTTGTAAAAGGGTGAAGAACGATAACAAAGATCAATTCAAAGTTAGTGACTGCAAGGAGAACAATTGTTGGAATTTTGACAAACTCTCTTTGGACCTTCCATCCATCATTTGTAACTACATCTTCAGCATCACACCTAAGTGGTTTGGAGATTGTAAAGACCAAGTAGTGTGGAAACACTTTTTTTTTTTATCAGCAAAGAAAAATTTCATTAACAACATGAAATTAAAGATACAGGAAGACGACATGCATCGAGAGATTCGGAAAGTACAAATTACTCCTACTACTGCTACTCGCATCCATACAACCAACCCCTTGGCCTCATGAATTTTTTTTTTTAAAAAAAAAAACAAAAAAGAGTTAAGAAGGACTTAAATAGAAAATAAAATATATGAATCCCCACAAAATCAACCCACACAACCCAAAACCAAAAACCAAAACCAAAACATCCAAGTTGCTCCTGCATTCCTCTTTACAACAAACTAAAATTTTCTTTTTCAACACCCAAGCAGCTGCACTCCTCTTTTTAACAAACCACACTACTATTCAACCCAAATATTTTATTCACCTATGCTGATGTACTCCCAATGCCCACACCACCCAAACTAAATCTTTTCAACAGCCCACACCACCAATTCCAAGACCCACGCCTGACAACACTATACCATAGCATCAAAAAGGGTTCCGCACGCTCCGGTGATTTGACTGAGAACGTTCCATGGCCGAAAAACTCCATAGCCAACAACTCCATAGCTGGAAAAACTCCCTTGACCGAAAACTATGGCCAAAACACAATCAAGAACAATACCTAAGGGCCAACTTCTATGCAAACACCTCAACAACAAACTCACATTGGAAAAAAGTCGCCAAACACCCCCATGGACAACACCTCGCTCTAGAATAAATTCTCTGAACAAACAGTGTTGCATCGAAACCACCCTGCTCCATGTTCGGAGCACCTTCAAAAAAAGAAAACCCACAAGGTCGGAACACAACTTATTATCCGATCCAAACATTGAACACACCCGCTGTAAAAACTCCTAAGATGACATCCAAACACCGAACAACTACTGAGACACCTCCATACATCTGGATAAAGTTCACCCCTCAAACTCCCAGTCGAAGAGGAGCGCTCGAATGAAAACCAGACAGATCTAGATCGACTTCGACACCCATGTTTCCCCCCAAACAAAACATCGATACTTCTCCATAAATCTGAACCAGAGTTCACCCCTCAAGCTCCTACTCACAAAAGAGCGCTCAAATGAAGATCCTAACCAAATTTGGACGTCCTCTATGCCGGTCCAACACCAACCTCCTCCTCTATATTGACCCTTGTTCCAGGCATTCCCTGACGAAAACAACACACCACTACCCCCAATGAATCATCTATAGCGGGCACCAAAGCACCACAAAAAATAAGATCTACAGCAGCACACAAAGCACACCAAGTTAGGAAAATAATGGGGGAATCAAGTTTATTAAAAGGAAAAATAACAAACAAACACAGGAAATAACTGGGCTAGCTGACCGCCATAGCCAAAGGCGGCGGCCGGCCGGCCCAAAATGAGGCCTGGAGAGGAGGTTTTTAGAGAGAGAAAGAGAGAGAGGTTGCTTCTAATACTCACTTATGGAAACACTCTATCGGTCACTTTTCAAAATTTTTAAACTTGTCTCATTGATTGTAAACCTGTGGCCTCCACATCTTTCTTACATAGTCATGGGTGTGGCACATTTCTACCACCTCCAGCATTCAACACTTCTTGTAGCTTGCCTTGCTACATTGTCTACCTACAACCCCAACCCCCCCTTCTCTTTTTTTTTCATTCGCAATATCACTCCGGATAATCTTTGCCCTATGTGTAGACTTACCCAAAATCGATCTGCTATGTTATAATAGATTGTGATTTAGCTTGCAACTTCTATCATAGGTTGAACATTCCTATCTCCTTCTTGTCTTCTTTTAACATGGAGCTTTCTAACTGGATCCATGCTAACTGCATAAACACTTCCACTTACATTCTTCATGTTCTTGGGTGGTGCTCTTCTCTCTGGCGAGTTGGTCCTTATGGAAACGTAGGAACGCATTATGTATTGAGTCTAATATTATTGTGGCCAAAGCTAACAGTTGACAATTTATCTCTAAATTCCCACTAGCTTCCAGAACCCACTTTACCATTTACATAGGCTGGAAACCTCCTAAAGCAGGCAAAACAAAACTTAATACAGATGGAGCTGTGAAAGAAAACCCTGGGTTAGCTTCTACTGGGGGGGGTCTCCTTAGAAACTGCTTAGGACAATGGCATGGAAGGTTTTGGCACAATATTGGTGTTGTTGCGAAACTTTGGGCCGTCAGGAATAGACTACAACTGGCACTTAACCTCAACATTATGAATTTGGATGTTGAAACTAACGCAATTCTGATTCACAAACTTCTTATGAAGAAAGTTAATAATTTTCATACGCTTAGCAACTTGATTTGTGATTGTAGGTACCTTGTGGACTGGCTCGGAGTGATGGAAATGAAACACATCTTTAGGGAAGCAAATGCTTGCGCCAACTAGCTGGCAAATGAAGGAAGACGGAAGGATTACAACTTTTTATTTTCATTCCTAATTACCTTGTAAAGCATCTTTATGATGATGCTCGTGGAACTGTTTATGCTAAAATTTTGTCAAACGTTACTTAATCTATGAACTTCCAATTTTACCACACACAAAAAAGTTACAGAATGGATTGTTTACATTGTGCTTTACTTTTGGGGATTTATTGTTGGAGGTCACCCCATGTGAAAGGGGTGATCCTCATTTCGTCCATGTGAAAGCTGCAAGCAGGCTTGACGTCAAGAAGTAGGAGAAAGGTGAGAAAATGGTTGTTGGTAGTTGGCAGCCCAATAACTTTGATTCCTTAACTTTGTTTCCTTCTTTTTCTGTATAAATAGAGATGAGGAGGAAGGGAAACAATATACACACACAAAACAGAGGCAAGCAGTGAGTGTGTGAAGATCTCTGTTTGTGTTATCAGAGAGAGAGAGAGAGAGAGAGTAAGCTATATAAAGAGAGAGTGTGTGAGTTGAGTGTGTAATCTCCTCTTTTTAATAGATAGTGTTATCGCTTCCGTGGACGTAGGTCGGATTGCCGAATCACATTAAAACTCTTGTGTTATTGCTTTTTTGTGTTCCTGGTGTGCTCCCCAATCCCCAACAAGTGGTATCAGAGCCCAAGTGGTGACAAATCGAGGTTTTTTTTCGAAAGTGCCCAGATTTCAAAGTGACTGAAATCCACTTTCGACCATACTAGGAGGAAGCCCTAGAGAAGAGGAGCCCAGAATTGCAAACTACAGTCCCAGACGACCCCAAACGCACCTTCACGCGCCATTGGAAGAACGCGCGTAAAAACCACTCGCACCACGCGCCCCACACGCCGTCAAGAGGAAGAAGACGAGTGGAGGCGTGCGTGTTTATGACGTCAGGCTGACGTCACCCTGAGCCGAGCCGAGCCGAGCGAAGAATTCAGCCAAGTTGTCAGCCGAACCGTGAGCCGAGCCGTATAAGCCTCGTTGACCAAGCCGAGTCCGAACCGTTGACTAGAGCCACGCCACTGACTAAGCCACGTTGACCAGAGCTACTGACCAAGCCGTGCCGTCAACCGCTGAGTCGCTGACGCCAACCGTTCCGGAAAAGCTATCCGGTGCTTCTTAGCCGTACCAAATTTCACTGATCTGAACCGTTAAACTTGTTTTAGCTTGATCTGAGCCATTTGAGATCTGATCTGGGTGATCCAATAGTGGTTTCCAACTATTTGGAGTGCTCCGGACACATCTGTACGGTCATATTTTTGTTTTGAAGCGTCTGTAAAAGGGAGATGTCGATGGAGGAATCCACATCAGTTTCAAGCACATCAGTTTCAGGGCCGATGATTCGATTGAACGCTTCCAATTATGCGATATGAAAGCCGCGGATGGAGGACATCCTGTATTGTAGAGATTTGTTTGACCCTATAGCGCTAAAAGGAGTTAAACCAGACGGAGACAAGGATGACGACTGGATAAAAACCAACCGGAAGATTGTCGGTCAAATCAGACAGTAGATTGACTACAGTGTGTTCCACCATGTCGCCCAAGAGACGGACGCCTATGCCCTATGGATGAAATTGGAGGGCATGTACCAATCCAAGACCGCACGGAACAAAGCCTTGATAATGAGAAGGCTTATAAACTTGAAACTGAAGAGTGGTGTGTCTGTTGCTGAACACACCAGTGAATTCCACAGCCTTGTGAACTAGCTTGCATCAGTCAAAATAGAGTTGGAGGATGAGATGCAAGCATTATTATTACTCAGTTCCTTACCAGACAGTTGGGAGACGTTGGTGATTTCTCTCAGTAATCCTGCACCCGAAAGGAAGCTAACCATGGGGATGGTCACAGACGCCTTATTCAACGAGGAGGCAAGGAAGAGAGAGATGGGAGGAGAGGAATCCCAGGCCCTTGTCACAGAAAGTAGAGGCAGAGATAGAGAAAGGGGCAGAGGTAGAAGAAGAAGTAAAAGCAGAGGGCGTTCACAGTCCAGACAGGGCAACACGAGGAGGTGCTTTTACTGTGATCAAGAGAATCATGTAATAAGAGATTGCCCAGAGAAAAAGGCGAACAGACAAGCCAAAGAGAAGGCCAAGGGACACGGAGGTCCCTCAACTACAACAGTTGTAGTGAATTCCTCTGATGATAAAGATATGATGCTTACAGTCTTGTCAGAGTTGGAGACACCCGGCTAGATTTTGGATTCAGGGTGTACGTTCCACATATGTGCGGATAAGAAGCTTTTCTCCACTTACCGAATAGTCAGCGGTAGCATTATCCGAATGGCCAACAACACAGTGAACAGAGTTGTCGGCATAGAGACAGTATGATTCCTTACTACGGATAGAAGAAAAGTGGTTTTATCTGAGGTCCGACATGTGCTAGGAGTACGGAGGAATCTAATCTCCCTGAGTATGCTAGATCTAAAAGGAAATTGTTTCTCATCTAGTGGCGAGGTTCTTCATGTACATAGAGACGATAGAGAAATGTTGCAAGGCAAGTTGCGTAACAAACTGTACAGACTGGAAGGAGAAGTTTTGACAAAGATGAGTGTTGTCAAACGCCAGTCAAAGGGTACAAAGGGAGAACATACGCAACCAAAACGTATGACTAAGCAAAGGCTTTCATCAGGAATGGTGAAAAAGGTGCACAGGAACGCAAGGGGGGCAGTTCAAAGGTGCCCAGAATCTGAGCCAGTGAAGCCAATCTTGAAAGAAGTTCAGAGCAAATAAACCAAGTCGATAGAGACTGTGCCAGTGAAGAAGAGAGTTTCTTTTGCTCCTGTGTTAGAGACATTTGCAACCTCTCAAAAGATGCATGAAATGGAGGGATGCAATCTTGAGTCGTAAAGTAAGCTTTGCACGGTACCCCAGTAAGGGGGTGCGAGCACTATGCACAGGAGTTGCAAAGTTGGTAGCTTGTACAGATCGGTGGAAGCTGTCTTGGCAGAAGGGCTAACTGTCAAACATTAGTACGGACGTACAAGTGAGACAGAACCAAACATGAGGGATTGCAACATAAACAATAGGCGTATAAGATCGCTGGGAAGCTGTTCTAAAGTGCAGAAAGCAAAGGTTGGCTATTCAGAAATAAGCTCCGAGCAAGGAAAATTGAGGGTGTTGATGTGTCAAACTCTGAAGTTTTCTAGTTGCTCCCGTGTTCATCGTGCAAGGAGTTGCATCGGCAATGCAGGGTATCTTGAGTAGGGGGTGCAAGACATCCAATCAGGGGGTGCCGGATATCTTGGCAACAGCTTTTGTTGCGGATCACCTCACATGGATGAGGGGGTAATTGTTAGAGGTCACCCCATGTGAAAGGGGTGATCCTCATTTCGTCCATGTAAAAGCTGCAAGTATGCTTGAAGTCAAGAAGTAGGAGGAATGTGAGAAGATGGCTGTTGGTAGTTGGCAGCCCAATAACTTTGATTCCTTGACTTTGTTTCCTTCTTTTTCTGTATAAATAGAGATGAAGGAGGAAGGGAAACAATATACACACAAAACAGAGGCAAGCAGTGAGTGTGTGAAGATCTCTGTTTGTATTATCAGAGTAAGAGAGAGAGTAAGCTATATAAAGAGAGTGTGTGTGAGTTGAGTGTGTAATCTCCTCTTCTTAATATATAGTGTTATCGCTCCCGTGGACGTAGGCTGGATTGCCGAACCACATTAAAACTCTTGTGTTATTGCTTTTTTGTATTCTTTGTGTGCTCCCCGATCCCCAACATTTATCAAAGCCTACATTGTGCTTTACATGTTTCGTGAACAAAATTAAGCAACTGTTGGCTTTGGCTTTTACTATGGGCAGTGATAGCTATTTGTAACAACTAGGGGTGTGTGCGGTGCGGGTCAGTGCGGTTTGAGAGAAAAATAGAAATCGTATGGCGGGTGGCGGATTGATAAAAGTGTCACTAGAATTTGTCATTTTCTTTATCAAAAATCGGCGGTTCGGTTGGCAAATAATGGCGGATTTGCCTTGGCGGTTCGGGCGAATTTGCGGTTTATAAAAAATATAATTCAAATTACAAAACTTAAATCAAAGAGTAAAAAAAAGACGAGAGATACCGTGATATTAAGCATCTTGCGAAGCTTTCTTCTGATGCAGCAAGTGTAGCAACAACATGATAATATCAACGACTATGCCATCAGTTCATTACAAGCATATGTGGAAGCTACAATGATCAAATACAATACATAAAATTAATATCATTCAGGGTTTACAATATATTGAAAATGTTTACCGTTGAAAAGTATTTAGATTGAAAAGTGAGCTGATGCAAGTTTGCAACATAGCAAAAAAAAAAAAAAAAGATTGAAAAGTGAATTGGAATCCAACTTTATTTTGAATTATTGGCATCTTGAATTCCCCTCGAGCAGTAATGTAATACTATATTCTAAGGTATAGAACAACAAGTAAACTTAAGTAAAAAAGAATTTTTAGAATCTTATAAAACATGATTTAATAGCAGTGCGGGTCTGTGCGGTTTGGAAGAAAAATAGAAACCGGCAAATTGATAAAAGTGTCACTAGAATTTGCCATTTTTCTTACCAAAAACCGGCGGTTTGATTGACAAATAATAACAAATTTGCCTTGACGGTGCGGCTCGGTGCGATTTTAGCGGTTTCGGCAGTATTATGCACACCCCTAGTAACAACAATGATCATTAATGGATCTGTTCGCGGTTGGTAATCATTGCAATGATGATAGGTGTTGTTGGTACATCTTTGTATGGTTGATAAGGGCATCTTCAGCCATTCCAACAAGAAAAATATTATAAGTATCAAATTTTTTATTAAATAAATAATCAAATATTTTACACGAGTGTTATTTGAGATATTTGATCATTTATTTGGTAAAAACTTTGATAGTAACAAGGATTAACTGTTGGCTTTGAAGCCACATTGTTGTTTAAGATGGCTGGAACTGAAACCTCATACCCAATTATTAAGGTAGCGTTTGGGAACGTTTACATTTTTTGTTTATGTTTACAAAAATTTTATAAACTGATTTTTTGTTTATTTTTAAAAAAGCATAAACTACGAACGCTTTTGATTTGAACAAAATATTTGAAAATTTTAAAAAGCTTGCTAAAAAATATATTTGTTCAAACCTAAAATATTTATATTTATTTTTTATTATTTATGACAATGACATCATACACATTATAATTGAAAAAAAAAAATTGTTAGTCAAATTTTTAAATTTTTGTTTAAAAACCAACGTAAATTCCTTTTTTGAATTTATATTTTTTTTTCAAATTTACAAACTGATACAACCATTTATAAACTAAAAAAAATTATCAAACAAATTTTTCTAACAGCTTTTTAAATTTTCATAAATATAAAATGAAAACTAAAAACAAACCGATTACCAAACATGCCCTAATAAAACACAATGAAAATTACTCATTCTTATGCTTGGACGTTTACAAAAAGGTAAGAAAATAATAGAAATGTTAGGTTTAATTTTCAACCTCATGTTTCACAAAAATCAAAAATTAAAAATTAATTTAGTGAAAGACATAAAAATAATCAAAAGCACTTGTAATTTTTACAATAATTATATCTTTTGAACAGTCGAAGAATTTATAAAATATTTTTTAATATTTATTTTTACCAAATTAGTTTTCATTTCTTAAAAAAA
Organism: Camellia granthamiana; assembly: GCA_036172215.1. Lineage (NCBI taxonomy): Eukaryota > Viridiplantae > Streptophyta > Magnoliopsida > Ericales > Theaceae > Camellia > Camellia granthamiana. Next base: position 67,110,596 of record CM069907.1, read on the forward strand.
ATTCTCACAAACAAACCAATCAACGCTTTAGGCACCGTTTGGGAAGTTCATGTTGGGCTAAATTAGCCACTAAACGCCAAAAGAGGCTAAATTAGCCAGCCTGGTTTGGGAATAGGCTATTTTAGTAACTTTTTAACTTTTTACGAAAAGGTGTGCAGAAAAGTAGAGAGGTGATGTGATGTGTTTTAGTTGCTTGCCACCAAGAAACGGTAAGGGGAATTTACGAAACTACCCGTCATGAAGAGGGGCATGCGGCAGCACAAACAAAAAATAAAATAAAATAATTTCCCAAAAAACACATTTTCTCAGAAAAAAACAAAGTTACAAAAAAATTAAAAACATTTTTTTGTTTTTTGTTAAAATATTTTATAAAAATAAATTCAAACTCTATTTTATAAAAATAGTTTTAAATATTTCAATTTTTTTGTTATGTATTTGGTTATGATTTGAGTGTAAAGTTGTGAAAGTACTGTGGAGTTTCAAGTTATGTGTTTGGTTATGAGTTTTAAAAATAATTTATTACTTAAGTTTTATTTTATGTGTTTGGTTATGATTTAAGTGTAGAGTTGTTTTTAAATTTAAAATATTAACATTTTAAATTATTAAAATTTTTACGATTTCAATTTTGTGAATATTTATTTTAATTTTTTACTTATTCAATTTTGTAGATTATTTACATTATTTAAATATTTAAAATAAAATATTACGATTTAAAATATTATGATTTGAGTGCAGAGTTGTGAAAGTAGTATGAAATTTCGAATTATGTGTTTGGTTATGAGTTAACTCAATAATTTATTAATTAAGTTTCATTTTATGTGTTTGGTTACGACTTGAATGTAGAATTGTTTTTAAATTTAAAATATTAACATTTTAAATTATTTAAATTTTTTGAATATATAAATTATTTAAATTTTGTTGTTAAAATAAATTTTTTATTATTTAAATTGATTAAATTTTTACGATTTACATATTTTTGAATATTTAATTTAAATTTTTGCACATTAAATTTTTTAGATTATTTACATTATTTAAATATTAAAAATAAAATTAAAATTAAAATTAAAATTAAAAATGTGAAAATATAAGGAAAAGGAAAAGGAAAAAAAAAAACAGAAATTAACATTTGTCACGTAATTTACAAATACATAAAACACATGAAAATCCATTTTTGAAATATAAAAACAAATTAATGCGGATGCATAAAAAAAAGACAAAATCGTAAATTAAAAAAAAATAACGACAAAAATACGGCTCATTGAATTTTTTTTTTTAAAAAAAAAAACATGAAAACATAAATTATCATTCGTCACGTAATTAAATAAGGCAATAAATATAAAAATAAATAAGGCAAAAAATAAATAATTAATGTATAAAACAATAAATAAAAATAAATATGGCAAAAAAATAAATAAATAAGGCAAAAAATAAATATTACGCTTTAAATTTAAAATATTATGATTTAAATTTAAATTTTTAGATTATTTAAATAAAATTAAATATTATTTAAATATTTAAAATAAAATTAAATTAAATTAAAATTAAATTATTCAAAATACACAAGACAATAAAATAAAACCTCACTTTTTATCATTTTATAAAAAATGAAAACAAATTAAAATTAAAATTAAAATTAAAATAAAAACCACATGAAAAAACCATTTGTAAAAAAAAAAAAAAAAAACTTAGCTTGAGTTAGTGATCACAGGAGGTTTTATTTTATTGTCCACATGAAAAAACCACATGAAAAAACCATTTATAAAAAGTAAGGTTTTATTTTATTGTCCTGTGTATTTTAAATAATTTAATTTAATTTTTATTTTATTTTATTTTAAATATTTAAATGATATTTAATTTTATTTAAATAATCTAAAAATTTAAATCTTAAAAATTTAAATTTAAATCGTAATATTTTAAATTTAAATCGTAATATTTATTTTTGCCTTATTTATTTATTTTTTTACCATATTTATTTTTATTTATTATTTTATACATTAATTATTTATTTTTTGCCTTATTTATTTTTATATTTATTACCTTATTTAATTACGTGACAAATAATAATTTATGTTTTCATGTTTTTTTTTTAAATAAAAAATCAATGAGCCGTATTTTTGTCGTTATTTTTTTTTTTAATTTACGATTTTGTCTTTTTTTTATTCACCCACATTAATTTATTTTTATATTTCAAAAATAAATTTTCATATGTTTTATGTATTTGTAAATTACGTAACAAATGTTAATTTCTATTTTTTTTTCCTTTTCCTTTTCCTTATATTTTCACATTTTTAATTTTAATTTTAATTTTACAAAAAGTAGAGAGAAAAGAGAATCTTTGACTTTTTAGTACAGATTGTTGACTTTTTGACTAATTTAGTAACTTTTTGACTTTTTAACTAAAAAAATAAGTTCCCAAACGGGGCCTTAGTCCTTTATTGGCTAATTTAGCCTCTTTTGGCATTTAGTGGCTAATTTAGCCCAACATTAACTTCCCAAACGGTGCCTAAGTTAATTTTTGACTTATAAAAAATTATAAATTGTATTATTAAACTGAACCAAACACATCAAAATAATTTAAATTAAACTAAAAGATAAAATAAACTAAATAAACTCTACCAAACAGGACCTATATTCTCAATAACCATAACAATATTAAAAAAACAAATCATGTCACACATATAAAAACACATGTTAATATAAACTCACAATAACAAAATAAAACTAATAAAAACCACAACATTCCAATGTAGTCCAAACTCACATTACTATTAACACACAACAACACAATGCGAATATATAACATTATTGACTCAACGTTAGGATTGTACACAATTCGAATTGATTCGATTTTAAGAAAATTCAAGAACCGAACCGATTCTAACGGTTCTATAATTTTAAGAACCAAATCAGACCGTTACACTTGCAAAACCAGACCAAAACCAAATCACAAAAACATTTCAATTTCAGTTTAGTTTACGATTTTAAAAATTTCTATTTACAAAAATAAATTATTAATATTAGCAAAATAATTACTTAAACTAATTACATTTAATTCATAATTAAAACTAGGGGAAAGCACCAATAAATCCCAAATTTTGAAATGTTAGTCCATTTAGTCCCGAATGTTTTTTATTAGACTAATAGGTCCTATTTCTCTAAAAGCTTATTATAGGCATTTTTATGTCAAACATTATTCATCAAACATAGCAACGTCAGAATTATTTATCAAACATTAAACATTAACAACGTCAGGATTATTCATCAGACAACAAATATTATTCATCAAACATCAAACACAACCATTAAACATTAGAATTATTCATCAAACATTGAATATCAAAACGTTTAATGTTTGATGAATATCTAATGTTTAATCAATAATTCTGACGTTAGGATTATTCATCAAACATCAACCATTAAACATTAGGATTATTCATCAAACAACAAACATTATTCATCAAACATCAAACACAACCATTAAACATTAAAATTATTTATCAAACATCAAACATTATTCGTCAAACATCAAATATTAGATTTATTTTAAAAAAATTAAAACTATTGCTTGATTTATTGGGAGACTAGTTTCTCTCTCATTAAGCTGATGTCAAAACCCTAGAAAACCAGAGACATGGAACCACATCAACTACTTCATCAATATCATCAAACATGAGCACCGTGAACATCGTTCAAACATCATCAAACATAGTGAACCAGTAATGCAGATAATCTCAAGCCCATAAAAACCCACCAAACACTCAAATCAATGAACTCACAGAGAAAAAACAAAAACCCAATTCAAGTAAAGCAAAAACAGAAACATAGAAATCAATTTACCACCTGCAACAGTAACAGGCGAATCAATTTACCACAGCCATGAGAGACTAGTTTCTCACCCATGGACGGAGCTCGAATCTAGGCCGAGAACGCGATCCGCAAGCGAAGCGAACAGATGAATTACCTTCACCTCGCTTCTCGCCTCGATGCCGTGGTCGCGAGACTCGATACTCAGGCCAAGATTAGTAAGATTTCATTATTTTATTTTTTTTCATTTGATTGTACACATGTATGTACATAGAACAAGTATGATGTGTATATATATATAGATATTAATCTCTAAAACTGTATGAATATTCCCTTCAATGTGCAGAATCTGCTTCACAGACCATCAATATCCCCTTCCCCTGCATTGAACATCATCGAATCTGGGTTTTGGATCGCGATGCCAAGTCGGTGGTAATCGAAGTCTGCCTTGTTCGGTTCCGATTTTTGATGATGTTTCAAATTAATGAACCTGATGAAACACCCACAATACGATGAATCTGATGATGTTGTGATGTTTTAGGATGTTGTTTTGATGATATTTTACGATGTAGTTGATGATGTTGATGTTTTAATGATGTTGATTTTTTATGATGTTTATTAGTGATGTTGGTAATGTTTTTTAGGACTAAATGGTTTAATAAAAAACATTCAGGACTAATTAGAGTAACATTTATCAAAATGGGATTTATGAGTAATTTTTCCTTAAAACTAATAATATTACGACATTACTTAATATTACATATCTATACCATCCTAATATCATTAAAATTATAAAAAATCAATTAATAAAAATAAAACTTAATATTATATATATATTTTTTAAAATTCGATTAGGCTCGGCTCGACTCGAATCGCAATTTTTTTATAAAATCCATTAAGTGAATCGCTTCTACGATTCTCATATTTCTTAATTTGAAACCAAACCACTTCTTAATAAAATTAAACCAAACTGTATAATTCGATCTGGTTCGATCCGCATTACCAGTTTGAACGGATTTTTAAACAACCCTACCCAACATTACAAATAAAAATAAATAACGATATCAACAATACAATTAAAATATTTATCAAAGAAATAAAATAATATCAAAACATATATCTAACACCAATGCCCACTAACAAAATCACCGTAATAACAATAACATAACGTACATGTCAACCCAACGACGAAATGATACAATTTTCAATCCTAATCGTTGTATCCTAATCATTGTGTTGTATTCTAATCATTGTATTAACAGAATTAGGATTTGGAATAAACCTAATATCAAAATTGACAAAATAAAAATAACATTACCAGAATCACGACAAACAAAACAATCTACAGCCATTAATATCGAGAATCCACAATATTCCCATCTTGTCTCTTTTGTGTTGATCATGATGACGAGAAAATAGAAAATGACTAGTAAACTTTTTGAGCACAAACATAATTTCCACATCCCCAAATCTTTAATTTATGCAAATTACCCATAACATTTGAGACAACGCAATAACATCTACAAAAACATCATTACCAATCAAATAAAACTTATCGATGCAAAAAATAAAAGACATAACTAAATGGTTCAAAAATTTCTAATTTAAGATCTATTGGTGCATTCCTTTAATTTTAACCATTAATACTTGCAAATTTCACCACTTATTTATAATTATTTTTAAAATTGTACAACGCGTGAAATTTTCACCAAAAATAAGGTACATATAATTTGATCAAATTTTTAACTGAAAGACTAATTTTCATTTTTTGAATAACTTACTGTTTAATTTTTATTTTTTCTAAAATTTGATTTATTTTCATTTTTAGTTGTATTATAAATATTTAAAAACAACATAATAGTAGAAAAAAAATATTAACTCAAAAAATAAAAAATATTTTGATCTTACTACAAAATTAAGAAATCATTTTCAAACAATCATTACTTTCTTTATTTCCTTTTCTGATTTCTGTACTTAACGTCACTTACAAATTTGAGTTAAATTGAAAATTCAGTAGATAATGAATTTAGCATATTCGAATCCCAAATTTAGCCTAGCTCTTTACGTCATAAAAATAAATAACCACAAAAATCCCATGAATAGGTAAATTTTTAGGTTTTAAGACCATCTCCAACGCTGTATCAGAGTTGATATCAAATTTAAATTTTGATAAAAAATGTACTATTCACTCCTCCAACGGTTCATCAGAATTGATATCAAATTAATAATTCATCAAACAATTCATCAGATCGAGGACGAAATAATGAATTCATCAAAACACTGTTGCGGACCGTTGGAGGGGGACCCGGGTCGACCAACCGGTTGCCCACCCGGTCGCCCGGTAAAAGATTCAAACAGTTCAGGCAAAACAGTTCAAATCGGTAAAAAAAAAAAAAAATTTTTTGCCTAACCGGTCAACCGGCCGGTCGACCACACCGATCGTCCCAAAAAAAGTTCAGAAAGTTCAAAAAAAAAAGTTCAGACAATTAAAAAAAAAAAAAAAAAAATTACCCCTAACCGATCAACCGGCCGGTCGACCGGCCGATCGACTGATGAAAATGAAAGGTTGGAGCGCTCAGTATCAGATTTGGTGAAAAGTCATTTTTTCGACTCAAATTTGGTGAAAAAAAAAATGAAGCGTTGGAGATGCTCTAAAGGTAAATTTATAGGTTCACAGCGTTCATAAAATATAAGAATTTCAGATTTTTAGCACAAACAAAATGGAGATTATTAGAGAACAAGTAAACATCCAAATGTAGTGCTCTTATTTGGCTCCAATCTCGCGGATATTCAAGAGAAGAAGTTGATGAAAACACAAAATTTATGAGTTTTTTCAGTCCCTACACCCACATTTTGTAGAATTTATTTACAAGAGGGTAAGGGAATAGTTAAAACTCAAATATAGAAAATAGTTCTTCAACAACATTTGTTGAATACAACTAAAAAAATAGTCAAATCTTTGACTCACCCATTTTCCCATTCAAACCAGTGTTGTAATTTCAAAATTCAATAAAAACACAAATAAAATACTAAAAAAAAAGAAGAGGAGAATGAGCCTCAGTGAAATCCAGTAAGGTCATATGAAATGTAGCTTCGCCAAGTAGGTTCTCCCTGTCAAGACAGGGGCTTGGCTCCACTACACCTCAAACAAGTGGATTATATCATCACTGGCAGTTAATCAAAATTACAAAATTACAAACTACAAATCTAAGGCAAAAAATAAATATTACAATTTAATTTAAATTTTTAGATTATTTAAATAAAATTAAATATTATTTAAATATTCAAAATTAAATTAAATTAAATTAAAATTAAATTATTTAAAATACACAGGACAATAAAATAAAACCTCACTTTTTATCATTTTATAGCAAATGAAAACAAATTAAAATTAAAATTAGAATAAAAATAAAAACCACATGAAAAAACCATTTGTAAAAAATAAAAAATAAAAAATAAAAAAAAAAAAAAAAAACACTTAACCTGAGTTGGTGACATCACAGGACAGCCGCCGAAATAAAAATAAAATTTAATACTATGGACAGTTTAGTAATATTACATATGGACACCTCATCAAAAAGTCAAACAACCAAAAAAGTCAAAAAACTCATCCCAAACCAAACTTTTTCGCCCAGGCTAAAATAGTCCAAAAAAAAAAAAAACAATAGTGGGTTAACTTTTTGACTTTTTGAACTATTTTAACTTAGGCTAAAAAGTTTAGTTTGAGAAGGACTTTTTGACTTTTTTAACTTTTTGATGAAGTGTCCATATGTGATATTACTAAACTGCCCCTGGTATTAAATTGTATTTTTATTTCGGCTGCTGTCCTGTGACGTCACTAACCCAGGCCAAGTTTTTATTATTATTTTTTTTTTTTACAAATGATTTTTTCATGTGATTTTTATTTTTATTCTAATTTTAATTTTAATTTGTTTTCATTTTCTATAAAATGATAAAAAGTGAGATTTTATTTTATTGTCCTGTATATTTTAAATAATTTAATTTTAATTTAATTTTATTTTATTTTAAATATTTAAATAATATTTAATTTTATTTAAATAATCTAAAATTTTAAATTTTAAAAATTTAAATTTAAATCGTAATATTTTAAATTTAAATCGTAATATTTATTTTTTGCCTTATTTATTTATTTTTTTGCCATATTTATTTTTATTTATTGTTTTATACATTAATTATTTATTTTTTACCTTATTTATTTTTATATTTATTACCTTATTTAATTACGTGACAAATAGTAATTTATGTTTTCATATTTTTTTTAAAATAAAAAATTCAATGAACCTTATTTTTGTCGTCATTTTTTTTTAATTTACGATTTTATCTTTTTTTTATTCACCCACATTAATTTATTTTTATATTTTAAAAATAAATTTTCATATGTTTTATGTATTTATAAATTACGAGACAAATGTTAATTTCTATTTTTTTTTTCCTTTTCTTTTTCCTTATATTTTCACATTTTTAATTTTAATTTTAATTTTATTTTAATTTTTATTTTTAATATTTAAATAATGTAAATAATCTAAAAAATTTAATGCACAAAAATTTAAATTAATTTAGCCCAACATAAACTTCCCAAACGGTGCCTCTTTTGGCGTTTATTGGCTAATTTAAAACGGTGCCTCTAAGTTGATTTTTAACTTACAAAAAACTATAAATTGTATTGTTAAGCTGAACGAAACATATCAAAATAACTTAAATTAAACTAAAAGATGAAATAAGCTAAAGATAAGCTCTACTAAACAAGACCTATATCCTCAATAACCATAACAATATTAAAAAAACAAATCATGTCACGCATATAAAACACAAGTTAATATAAACATCACAATAACAAAATGAAACTAATAAAAACCACAATATTACACAATACTAAAACCCCAATGTAGTCCAAACTCACATTACTATTCACACACAACAACAACGCAATGCGAACATATAACATTAGTGACTCAACGTTAGGATTGTACACAATCCAAATTGATTTGATTTTGAAAAAATTCAAGAACCGAACCGAACCGATCCCAACATTTTTGTGATTTTAAAAATCAGACCAGACCGTTACACTTGTAAAACCAGAACAAAACCAAAACGAAAAAACGTTTCGATTTCAGTTTAATTTACGATTCCAAAAATTTCTATTTACAAAAATAAATTATTAATATTAATAAAATAATTACTTAAACTAATTACATTTAATTCATGATTAAAACTAATAATATTACGACATTACTTAATATTACATATCTATACCATCCTAATATCATTAAAATTATAAAAAATCAATTAATAAAAATAAAACTTAATATTATATATATATATTTTTAAATTCGATTAGGCTCGGCTCAAATCACGATTTTTTTATAAAATCCATTAAGTGAATCGTTTTTACGATTCTCATAATTCTTAATCTGAAACCAAACCACTTCTTAGTAAAACTAAACCAAACCGTATAATTCGATCTGGTTCGATCCGCATTACCAGTTTGAACGAATTTTTAAACAACCCTACCCAACATTACAAATAAAAATAAATAACGATATCAACAATACAATTGAAATATTTATCAAAGAAATAAAATAACATCAAAACATATATCTAACACCAATGCCCACTACCGTAATAACAATAACAATACGTAACGTACACGCCAACCCAACGACGAAATGATACAATTCTCAATCCTAATCGTTGTATCCTAATCATTGTATTAACAGAATTAGGATTTGGAATAAACCTAATATCAAAATTGACAAAATAAAAATAACATTGCCAAAATCAAATAAACGACAAACAAAGCAATCTACACCCATTAATATCAAGGATCCACAATATTCCCATCTTGTCTCTTTTGTGTTGATCATGATGACGAGAAAATAGAAAATGACTAGTAAACTTTTTGAGCACAAACATAATTTCCACATCCCCGAATCCTTAATTTAGGCAAATTACCCATAACATTTGAGGTAACATCTACAAAAACATCATTACCAATCAAATAAAACTTATCAATGCAAAAAATAAAAGACATAACTAAATGGTTCAAAAATTTCTAATTTAAGATCTATTGGTGCATTCCTTTAATTTTAACTATTAATACTTGAAATTTTCACCACTTATTTGTAATTAATTTTAAAATTGTACAACGCATGAAATTTTCAACAAAAATAAGGTACATATAATTTGATCAAAATTTTAACTGAAAGACTAATGTTCATTTTTTGAATAACTTACTGCTTAATTTTTATTTTTTCTAAAATTTGATTTATTTTCATTTTTAGTTGTATTATAAATATTTAAAAACAACATAATAGTAGAAAAAAAATATTAACTCAAAAAATAAAAAATATTTTAATCTTACTACAAAATTAAGAAATCATTTTCAAACAATCATTACTTTCTTTATTTCCTTTTCTGATTTTTGTACTTAACGTCATTTACAAATTTGAGTTAAATTGAAAATTCAGTAGATAATGAATGGATTTTTTTTTAAGTGTGCAACCCACTTACAGTTGCACACCATATGCAACATCACAAAAGATATAAGTGTAATGTGTAAGTGTAAGTATAAGATATAAGTGTAAGGTGTAAGTGGATTGCACACCATATGCAACCTCAAAAAATATGTAAGTATAAGGTGTAATTTTAAGTATAAGATGTAAGTGTAAAGTGTAAAGTGTAAGGTGTAAGTTGCGCACCATAACAAGACCCATAATGAATTTAGCATATTCGAATCCCAAATTTAGCCTAGCTCTTTACGTCATAAAAATAAATAACCACAAAAATCCCATGAATAGGTAAATTTTTAGGTTTTAAAGGTAAATTTATAGGTTTTTACACCGTTCATAAAATATAAGAATTTCAGATTTTTAGCACAAACAAAATGGAGATTATTAGAGAACAAGTAAACATCCAAATGTAGTGCTCTTATTTGGCTCCAATCTCGTGGATATTCAAGAGAAGAAGTTGATGAAAACACAAAATTTATGAGTTTTTTCAGTCCCTACACCCACATTTTGTAGAATTTATTTCCAAGAGGGTAAGGGAATAGTTAAAACTCAAATATAGAAAATAGTTCCTCAACAACATTTGTTGAATACAACTAAAAAAATAGTCAAATCTTTGACTCACCCATTTTCCCATTCAAACCAGTGCTGTAATTTCAAAATTCAATAAAAACACAAATAAAATACTAAAAAAAAAAAGAGGAGAATGAGCCTCAGTGAAACCCAGTAAAGTCATATGAAATGTAGCTTCACCAAGTAGGTTCTCCCTGTCAAGACAGGGGCTTGGCTCCACTACACCTCAAACAAGTGGATTATATCATCACTGGCACTGAAACAAAACTACAAACTACAAATCTAACAAATCATTGTTATGTACAAAGCAAAAAAATAATTCTATTTTTTTTAAAACTAATATACGAAGATCTGAAAATTTTATTGATATCAGAATTTTTGATTGCATACAAAATGTAAAGGCTCAGAGTATGTAACAGCTTATCAATCAAGAATTTTCAGAAGCAGAACTGGCATTTTATAGCTGTAGAATAATCTTCACTGCCAATAACGAAATCGCAAACCAATAAATAAATCCAAAAACAATATAAACATAACTCACAAATTGAAGTCGGCTCATATCAAGAAATTCAACCATCGTTTCCGTTTATGCTTCATCGATTACTCTCAGAAGCGCGGATAAAATATAATCATCGCCGATAATATACTATAAAAAAATACAAAATTTTCTTGCAGCTAATTTTCTCGAGAAAATTGAGTACTATATATAGCGGATGTTTTTAGAGGCAAAACGATAATAAAGAGTTGAACCCCCACGTTAACACCGCCGAGATCGATCTATGCCCCCATGACTAGACCTTTTTTCATAATTTAGATCTGAAAAAAAGCTAAAGGTGTGGCGGGCAAATACAAAGAAAATTAAATTCTATAAAAATTAATGGATGTAGCCGCCAAAATGACACAAATTGAGCCACGGAAGAGAAAGGTACAAAGGCTAAACTGCAACACTGGAACGGCGAGCATTCTAGCACGAGCTTTGGGGCGTTCATCGTCATTGAAATTGATTCAGAGACGCCCGGGAGAGATCGTGCAAATCAGAGAGAAAATAACAAGAAACAAACAAGTCTATACAGATAAAAGTATCTATCAACAAAAACAAAATACATGAGAGAGAGGGTTGAGAGATCTTACGGCATGAGAGTTGCAGAGAGAAGTATCCGAACCCTAAGGATTCGAAAACCTAACCCTAGTTAATTGTTTTGGATGGTGAAGAGAAGCGATTGAGTGAGGCCCCTGTTTTGTTGAGGTTGTGTAGAGGGATCGGGGTAAATATATATAGAGAGGGAGGATTTTGTTGAAACCCTAAAAACCCTAGCTTTCGTGTTTGGCATTTGGGCCGTCCGTCTTTTCTCTTTAGCACGTGTGAGGTCATACGGGTGTATCAAATGAAATTCTTGCTTTTTCAGTAATTATCCTTAACATTAAAATGGTTGAGTAATTGTCTTTAAAATTAAAACGGTAAATTACACTGACATAAATATATTAAACTCCCTTAAAATTTTAATTTATATAATATATTTTTATTTAATTAAAAATTTGTTAGTCATATAAATTTACAAAATTTATGTTATCATATTCTTTTATATTAAAACGTACATTTTATCCCGTGTATATTTCTATTTTCATACCATTTACGTAATTTTAGTCTCTTTGACATTATTAAAATAGATATTAATATTGACACGGATAAGCCCATAAAGGATATAGTTCACCGTTTAGGCCCCAACACATAATTCAAATATTAAAATCCAATATTGCTAGAGCTCAACATGGCATTAAGAACCAATAACATCTAAACACGTGGCAAGAGAAGGACAAACCACATAAGCAGACAAAGATCCTGCAAAGTTATTGCACTGCACATCAGCCATTCATGAAGCCCTTGACAGCATTTATTGCGATAACCTCTCCCCGTCGAGACAAAACGACCTCACCATGAACAAGGCAAGTTAGAGCATAGACTTTCGGCCATGGCAACAGGTCGGAAGGGACAACGAAATGATTACCAGAGGATATAAGCAGACGTCGAAGATAAGAACAAGGTTAAGTTTTTCTATCTCTAATCTATCTCTATATTCCATCACTCTTTCTAACTTGCTCGTCGGAGGGTTCGCTGGGGGACTTCTCGGTCTCCGTTGGACTATTGTGTAGGTCTATTCGTGGGCTTGGTATATCGGGCACTGGTTTGGGAAGCGTGGATCAGTCCGACCCATTTCATCTGGAATACGATGTATCATCAGTTGCAGTCGTCTGCGGGAAATCCTTTTGTTCCGCATGCCAATTGTGCTCATTGCCATTGGAGACCCTTTCCCAATAACCCCTTCCTGCCACCCACCAAGGTAGATGGTCACGACTAGATCCATGGCTTCTCACCACAATGTTGCCGACCACCAAGCCGACTCTTCTAATCCAAACAACCCACCACAGTATTTCACCGAGCTCACCAACAACATTAACCGCATCACCGAGCAAAACCAAGCCCTGATTAATGCTCTACTCCAAAGAAACCTTCCCGTGCCTCCTCCACCACCTCCAGATATACCACCCAACCAAAAACGAGCCCCAAGTCATCCCATCCAACAGCCCTACCCACCCAACCTAGAAGGCTTGTAACCCCCTCCCCCATATATGAACCCACCTCTCCGGGTCCCACATCTGTCAGTCCAGGCACCCACCCCCGAGGGAGAGGCCAGTAGCGTCCAGCCTCCGCTGTGTTCCAGTGGTGACAACATTCCTCTCTGGGATGCAGAACTCCGAGCCATGAAGCTCCAGTTCCAAGGAGTCATGCAGAATAAATCATCTACCACAGCCAACTCACCGTTCATTGCTTCCATCAAGGACAAACCCTTATCTCTTAAATTCAAAATGCCCTCGCTTGACTCTTTCGACGGCACAACAGACTCGGTCGACCATTTGGAAACTTACAGGACCCTCATGATCCTCCATGCATTCCCTGAAGAGATCATGTGTCGCGCTTTCCATGTAACTCTTAAGGGGTCGGCGTGACTCTAGTTTAGTCAACTGCCAGCAGACTCTGTCTCCACTTTCCAGTACCTAAGTGACTCCTTTCTCAGTCATTTCATTGGTGCCTAGTGCCAGCGACGTCCGACAACCCAACTCCTCAATATCCGTCAGATCGAGGGGGAGTCGCTGTGCAGCTTCGTCATCCGCTTCAATACCGAAGCCCTGCAGGTAGCGGAAAACGATGACAAAGTCATCCTCACGGCTTTCATGGCCGATCTACGATCATATGACTTCTTTTTCTCCTTCTCTAAAAACCCCCCGACCTCCATGGCAACTCTACTTTCCAAAGCCCAGAAATACATGAACCCCGAAGATTCCTTAGCCGCCCGACAAGATCCTACAGCCAAAAACCCGATCCCTAGAGAGAAGAGGAAGGACTCCGAAACCAGAAACACCCAGTACACTCACCAAACACCTCAGTATATAGACCGACCACCACGAGCTGACCGGTCGGTGCCAGCCCATCCGCCCGGCCTGTTCGAACGATACACACCCCTCAATTCCCCCATGGAACAAGTTCTGAATTAGATCCAACGAGACTATCCCCTAAAATGGCCCCAACCATCACGGTCTCCTTCCAACCGGCGAGACCAGTCCAAATACTGCCGTTTTCACCAAGACCACGGCCATAATACGGAGGAGTGTGTTAACCTCAAAAACCAGGTCGAGGGTTTGATACGTTAGGGACGTCTCAGTCGGATCACGGCAACCCGCCCTCAATAAAGGCAAAAAACTGAACCTATCAGAAATGATCGCCGGCGCACCCTTCCTCGACAACCTGCCCAACCTAACCAAGGTCATGATAGGCCTCCGCAGCACCCCCGGGCACAAGGCAATCCTGCCCCCCCTGTCGGAGAGATCAAAGTTATTGCTGGTGGGCTCGCTTGTGGAGGACCATCCCGCTCGGCACAGCGAGCAGAATTTAGAAAAATAAGGCAGGGCTCAGATAAAAAAGTTGCCACACTAGACCGCCCTTCCAAACAGCCCAAGCAGTGGATGGAGTCCATCACCTTTACGGAAGCCGACTGCACGAGCATCCGTTACCCCCATGACGACCCCCTTGTTATCTCTGCTCTCCTTTCCAATTACAAAGTCAGACGAGTTCTCATTGATAACGGCAGTTCTTCAGACATCATCTTCCTTAACGCTTTTCGCCAGCTCAAGGTTGGGAAAAAAAGCCTGTCCCCTTTCCAAACCCCACTGGTAGGCTTTATTGGAGATCGGGTGACCTCCATCGGCTTCATCGATCTTCCCATCACAATCGGTGAATACCCGCGGCAAACCACAAAGTTGCTCACCTTCCTCGTCGTCGACTATCCCTCTACTTATAACATTATCCTCGGCCGTACCGCCCTGAATGCGTTCCGAGCTGTGACATCCACTTTCCATCTTGCCGTCAAATTCCCCACCGACCTTGGGGTCGGCACGGTGAGGGGAGAGCAGACCGTAGCCAGAGAATGTTACGTGGCTTCACTTAAAGAGGTCAAGCTAAAGGAGGCTATGATCATTGAAGGACTCGACATTAGAGACGAAGACGAGCTGGTCAGAGGGGAATCGGTGGAAGAGCATGTCGAGGTCCCCATCGATCCCACCAACCCGACAAAAACAGCTAAGATCGGCAGCTAACTATCTCCACAAAGCCAAAGCTGACCTTACAACCCTCCTGACTGAACACAGAGATGTGTTTGCCTGGACCCACTCTGACATGCCGGACATTGATCTCTCCTTCATCACTCATCGTCTCAGCATTGAGCCCCATTTTTGACCCTTTTGCCAAAAGCAGCGCATCTTCCACCCGGAACACAATACCGTAATTGCTTCTAAAGTAGATAAGCTCCTTGAGGCACAGTTCGTCAAAAACGTGGACTACCCCAGATGGCTATCAAATGTGGTCCTAGTCCGTAAAAACAATGGTAAATGGCGACTTTGTGTCGACTACTCCGATCTCAACCGAGCTTGCCCCAAAGATAGCTATCCCCTTCATCGCATAGATCTACTTGTCGATGCCACGGCTGGACATCAAATGCTCAGCTTCATGGATGCCTTATCTGGGAACAACCAAATTCTAATGCACCCGTCTAACCAGGAACATACCTCCTTCATCACCGACCGGGGAACCTACCATTATCGTGTCATGCCATTTGGGTTGAAAAATGTTGGAGCCATTTACCAACGGTTGGTCAACGCCGTCTTTCATCATCAGATAGGCAGGAACATGGAAGTATATGTCGATAACATGCTAGTCAGGAGCAAACTCTCCACTAATCATCTGGCCGACCTGGGAGAGACCTTCGACACCCTACGAAAGTATCAAATGAAGCTTAATCCGGAGAAATGTGCCTTCAGCGTAGGATCTGGGAAGTTCTTGGATTTCATGGTCAGTCAGCGAGGCATCAAAGCTAATCCCGAAAAGATCAAGGTCTTGATAGAAATGTAGTCACCCAGAACAGTTAAGGAAGTTTAGAGGCTTGTTGGCAGAGTCGCCGCCCTCAACCGCTTCATTTCCCATGTAACGGACAAGTGCCTCCCCTTTTTCAAAGTTCTTCGGCAGACTTTCGAGTGGACGATCGAATCCGAAGAGGCTTTCCAACAGTTGAAGCAGTGCATGGCCAACCCCCCTTACTCTCCCAGGCACTCACGGGCGAGCCTCTTTTTCTCTATCTAGCCGTCTCGAGCACCGCAGTTAGTGCAGCCCTCATCAGGGAGGACGATTCAATACAGCGCCCAGTTTATTGCATTAGCCGGGCTCTCAAAGGCGCCAAACAGAACTACCCATTGCTAGAAAAAATGTCCTTGGCCTTGGTCACCGCCTTAAGACGACTCCGTCCTTACTTCCAAGCCCACTCCATCGTGGTCCTCACTGACCAACCTTTGAAGAAGATAATGCAACAGCCCGAGCTATCTGGCAGACTCATGCAATGGTCGGTCGAACTCAGCTAATTTGATATCTCCTATCGACCTCGAACGACGATCAAAGGTCAGGCAAGTCAGGCTGTTGCCGATTTCATCCTGGAATTCACTAATCCCACTCTAACCACGGCCCCGCCACCCCCGCAACCCCACACTGAGGCAGAAGACCCCCATTCTTGGACCCTCAACGTCGACGGATCCTCCCGCAAAGAAGGCAGTGGGGCTAGTCTCATCCTCACCGCCCCCGAGGGTGGTTATTTCAAGTGTTCTCTCTGCTTCTTGTTTGACGCAAGCAATAATGAGGCCGAATATGAGGCATTGATAGCAGGTCTCTGCCTAGCCAGAGACATTGGTGTCAGCCATATCTAGGTGTTCAGCGATTCCCAGCTTATTGTCGGACAAATTACGGGGGAATTCGAGGCTAAGGAAGACACAATGCGGGCTTACAGGGATATTGCACTCCCCCTTGCCCGTCTCTTTAATACTTTCCACATCAAGCACATCCCTCGAGTGGAAAACTCCAAGGCAGATGAGATGGCTCAATTGGCTTCTGCAGACCAGTCTGACTTCAGCCATGGTGTCCACCTCGAGTATTTGGCCCACCCTGCCATTTCCCTCAAACCAGCAGCAAGTCCACTTCCTCCAAAACGAACCCATCCCATGGGCGGCCGACATCTTTCTATTTTTGACAAAGGGGGAACTGCCAAACGACAAACAGCTGGCCACCAAAGTCAGGGCCTGGTCATCCAACTACATTCTCATTAGAGGCCTCTTGTACAAGCCTGGCTTTTCACGCCCATACCTGCGATGCCTCAATCCTGCTCAAGCGACCTAGGTGATGAGGGAGGTCCATGAGGGTATATATGGTAATCATTCGGGTGCTAGGTCACTAGCCCACAAAATACTTCGCACCGGTTACTTCTGGCCTACTCTCAATCAAGATGCCACTGAATTCGTGCTTAAATGTGATAAGTGTCAATGCTTTGCCAACATCCCTCATGCTCCTCCGTCAAAACTGATCACACTTTGCAGTCTTTACCCGTTCGCCAAATAGGGAATCGACTTAGTTGGCCCATTGCCCACCGGCCGAGGCCAAACCAAATTCGTCATCGTTGCCATTGATTACTTCACTAAATGGGTGGAAGTGGAACCCCTCGCCACAATCACCGAGCGGAACACAACCAGATTCATCTGGCAGTCGATCGTGTGCTGATTTGGCATCCCTTAAGCCATCGTCTCTGACAATGGCAAACAATTCGACAATGCCAAGTTCAGGAAGTTCTGTGGAGAGCTTCAAATCCAGCCATGCTTCTTTTCCCCAAATCATCCCCAAGCCAATGGCCAAGTTGAGGTTACCAACCGTTCTCTTCTGAAGATCATCAAAACTAAGTTGGAAGCTGCTAAGAGACTCTGGGCTAAGGAATTACCAAACATGCTCTGGGCCTACCGTACTACCGCTCGAACCCCCACGGGGGAGACCCCCTTCCGCTTAACATATGGCGCTGAGGCGGTCATCCCAGTGGAAATCGGTCTGCCCACCCCAAGGGTTCTACACCCGAATCCGGAACTAACTGAAGAGCTGCGTCACGCAGACCTGGACCTGATCGAAGAACTTCGAGAGACCACTGTTGTCAGGCAGGCCTCATATCAACAGAAAATGAGAACACACTACAACTGCAAAGTCTAACCGAGGGAGTTCTTCATTGGGGACCTTGTTTTGCAGGAAGTAACCCTTGCTACCAAAAATTCGGCTGAGGGCAAGCTGGCAGCCAAGTGGGAGGGACCTTACGTTGTTAAGGCCAGACCTCGTCCGGGTACTTATCGACTTCAGGACATGGAAGGCCGAGACATCCCTCATCCATGGAATGCCGAGCACTTGAAGCGTTATTTTTAATAAAAGCCCTATTTTTTGTATTGATCAATTGTTGTATGTCATTTTTGACAATCTTCGCACTTGGACACTTTTGTCCTTTTCTCACATGGTGTAAATTTGTGCTCAATGGGCTACGCTTTCAATGATAACACTCTTATATCTCAGTTATCGTGCATGGTATTTTAATAACACCGTGTTTGTAGGCTCAGCCAGACTAGGTTACTTAAAGCCTCAGCCAGACTGAGCACGAAGGGCTTAGCCAGACTGGGTTACTTAAAGCCTCAGCCAGACTAAGCACGAAGGGCTCAGCCAGATTGAGTAACTTAAAGCCTCAGCCAGACTGAGCACGAAGGGCTCAGCCAGACTGAGTTAATTATGGCTTAAGCATTCTTGTAACTTCATGTTTGTAGAATTGTTGCCATACTTAGTCAAATTCCAAGTCCATGCTTTTACGCCTCTTAACATTCTTTACATTTTTCAACTTTCATCTCCCAACCCAATCCTCCATTTCTCAACACTCTGACCACTTGATTTAACATTTCAAGACTCTCACATTTTAAGACCTTTACACTCTCGCATTCTCTCAACACTCTCACATTTTAAGACCTTTACATTTCAACGTTTTTATTGTTAACATTCTTTGCGTCATAATTTTCTCACAAGCTAGATTGGCTCCCTACTTCTCAACATTCACTAGTATTTATACACAAGCCTTATTTGAATGACCATTCTCATTCTTTTCAAATCTACAAGAGATAAAGACAATGGTATGAAAAACACAACTCATAATTTTATTTATTCACAAACTTACACATATTTCACTACAGAAATTACAAACAAAAAACAACAACAACAACAACAAAACAAAACAGCAACAACCAAAATTTTCTTTACAAATTTTATTCAAACCAATCATTCATCCTCGTTTGACGCAAGGTCTTCTTCTTCAACACCATCGTCTAGGAGGGTTTGGGCCACGTCATCTTCGCCTATTCTCACATTGCTGAAGTCCAAGTCTGGGAACAGCTCTTCTGCTTTACGCTTGAAAGTTTTCCAGCCACTGTTCCAGAACTCAGCCATCTTATGCTTGTAGAAGTCCAACCGCTGGAAGCTCTGGATCACTTCCTCTTCACTCCGGCTCCTAGCGGTCGATCGCGGACCTTATCCCCCTCTCTCGCCAAGCTGCTGGCGATCACGGCATCAATGGCCATCTGAAAGTCGGCGGACCCTTTGAACTGCTATACTGCTGCAACATATAGGTTGGGGTACGCCGCCCTTTCAAATGCCAACTTAGCCTTTTCTTCCTCCAAGGCCTTCTCCAACCCCGCATTCTCCGCCACTGGCTTGGCCCGCTCGTCTGCCAGCACCCTCTCCAGCTCGGCGATCTTCAGATCTGCTTCTTTTTTTTCTTTGATCAACTAAGCGCGCAGATCTTCGTTGCAGGTCATGGCCTCATCCCACCGTTCGTTGGCGACGGTGCAAGCTTTCTGGGCCTCTTCGAGCTTCTTCTGCTCGCCCGCCAGCTAGAACTCGAGCGACACCACCTTGCGGCGAGCCATCTCTAGCTCTAACTTGGTTGCAAGCAGCTCAACACTGGCACGGTCGGTGGAATAGCTCTGCACCATCGCCAACACCTCCATCTTCTTGGCCTTCTGGGCCTCTTCCAACCCCCTGACACACGCACTCTGCGCGGTCTTCCTTCAACCTGCGGTCTCCCTCCTCAAACTTTCAAGTTAGGCCTCCACCTCTTCTAACTTTACCTTCAATGGCCTCACTTCGCCTTTTGCAGCCGCCGTCTTATTCACTAGGGCCTCTGCTAAGGTAGTCGCCTCCATCTGGGCAGAGCACAACCCCTTTAGCAATTCGGCCTCAGTAAAACAAGCCACCGAACGCACGGTCGCATCCTCTACCACTCCTAAGAGGCGATCTACAGCAATCCTAGCCTCACCTCCTTCTCCTTCTAGTCGCTCGGATACTGCTGGGGCATGGTAAATGGCAGTTTTCAACCTCGCCCTCTCCCCTTCTCCTTGAGGCGCAAGAACCCCTTTAAGCTGCTACTCTGCCCCCTCCTCAGGGCCAGTCGCCTCACCCTCCACTCGTTTTTCAGGGACAGTCGCCCCACTCTCCATCTCCTTTGGCGCCTCCTCGAGTCCCACTTCGGGGGTCTCCTATGCCATCACCTCCTTTGTTCTCTTCAAGGCTGGCCCTTCCTCCCTCTCCCTTACTCTTTTTTTCTTCTTCAACACAGCCTTCACCTCCTTTTTGCTTTTCTCCTTCAGAGGATCGACTGGAGGTGGTCGTGAAACCTCTCAGATCTTTCTCTCCCAGTGGCTTGGGACGCTGTCGGACTCGCTCCCTTGCGGTCGGTTTTGAAGCAGGCCTCAACTTTGCCTCTTTATATTTGTCCGCTCTGGCAAACAATCTTCTCTCCTCCTCCTCATCCGCCTTCCTCTGCACCTCTAACTCCTCCATTGCCGGATCCTCCCCCAACGATTGCGGCCCCAAGTTCAGGGCAAACAACATTGAAGGAAGGACCAACTTGTCCCATCTTAGTCCATTCTCCTCCCTCCATTCCCTCACCTTCTTCACTTGGTCTTCGGCCGCCCCGTCTAACTTGGGCTCGACTGATTTGGTGGGGACCTTCCACGATGTCCGAACTCCCTTTCTACTGTTCGCCGACACAAAAAACTATCTCGGTCTCCATCCCTTTACCGAAGACGGCAACCTTGCCACTACACCTCGCCCTGCTACTGCTTGCAGCGTCACCCACGTCTCCTGCTGACCAGAGGCCTTGTAGCAGGAGAAAAATTCCTCTACAGTCATGGCCATTCCTCCGGTTGCTTGCTGGCAGGAACTCGCACACGCCATTAGTATTTTCCAAGCGTTTGGCATAAACTGCCCTGGCGCCACTTCCAACTTATTCAGCATGTCCACCACAACTTGAGGGAGAGGTAACCTTAAACCTCCTCGCAACGCCTCCTCGTAAAGGCTGAATTCGTCCGGCTGCACATCCGATGCCCTCTCCTTGGATGTGGGCAGCCTCAGCCCTATCTCCGAGGGAATTTGGTACTTCTTCCTTATTCCCTCCAACTCATCTGCCGTAAGTATGGATCTGTCCGGTTTGGTGTGCTAGACACTTGACTAATAGACCTCACGGCTACAATCACTGTCCTGGGGCGAGCCTGCACCGCCTTACTTGCTACATCCCTCTCCCTTCGCTCCGCACGATATTGTTCCGCCAAATCCACCGCGTCGTCGTCGCCTAACGGATCAACCCTTGCGGTTGCTACTTCCTCTTGGGCCATTTCTCTTATGTGTCTACGAATGGCTTCGGACGCGGGCACAAGAAAGTTCACAAAATGTTGCAAAGGTGTATCATTCGACACAAAAGAGTTTACTTCTAGAACGTTTTGGTTCTTTGCAAAAAGATAGGTAAAATGGATAATACTAAAAGCCCAAGGCTTGCCTATATTGCAAGGGTCACAATTAAATTTCGTCAGTCTGAAAATTTTCAAAAATTCGCCAAAACTGTCTTTTCAACACCCTATATTGACCTATCCCTTCATTTCTTACTCAATGTCTAACCTTCCCCGCTACGGGATTCCGCCACGTGTACGACCACGATCCACGCCCCCTTTTCCCTTCCCTGTCTATTCCACTTCACTTCACCACATGCCCTGCCGCCCCTCGAGCCCCACGTACTGCCACCCACCCTTCGCGGTCGGCCCACCTCATGGTCGGTCCCTCCACTCCGTCACCCTTCGCGGTCGGCCCTTCTCATGGTCAGTCCCTCCACTCGATCACCCTTCAGGGTCGACCTTTCTCATGGTCGATCCCTCCACTTGGTCACCCTTCAAGGTCGGCCCTCCTCATGGTCGGTCCTTCTACTCCGTCACCCTTCGGGGTCGGCCCACCTTATGGTCGGTCCCTCCACTCCATCACCCTTTGCGAGCGGCCCTCTTCATGGTTGGTCTCTCCACTCCGTTACCCTTCATGGTCGGCCCTCCTCATGGTCGGCCCCTCCACTCGGACTCATGAAGCCCCTTGCAGCATTTATTGCAATAACCCCTCCCCGTCGAGACAGAACGACCTCACCATGAGCAAGGCAAGTTAGAACATAGACTTTCGGCCATGGCAACAGGTCGGAAGGGACAACGAAATGATTACCAGAGGATATAAGCAGACGCCGAAGACAAGAAGAAGGTTAAGCTTTTCTATCTATAATCTATCTCTATATTCCATCACTCTTTCTAACTTGCTCGTCGGAGGGTTCGCTGGAGGACTCCCTGTTCCCCATTGGACTCCTGTGCAGGTCTATTCGTGGGCTTGGTATACTGGGCACCAGTTTGGGAAGCGTGGATCAGTCTGACCCGTTCCATCTAGAACATGCTGTATCATCAAATATAATTATATCAAAATTATGAGATTTATTATACTATTTTCTCTAAATCTCAAGAGAAATCAATGTAATTTATCCAAATTAAAATTTTTACTTTTATTAAAAAAAAGTAAAAATATTTAAAGAACTAGAGCACCTTCCAAAAAAAAAAAAAAACCAATCAGTGTGTTTGGTTTCAGTTTTCTGAATTTAGTTTTTTGAAAACTGAGTTTTTTTATTTTTCGTATAATTTTGTTTTTAGTGAATATTTTTTAAATTTTATGTAATTTTTTTAGATGCACCTTACTTAGATGTATCTAAATAGTAAAAAAAATTGCGATTTTTTTTAAGAAATTAATAAATACACAAAAATACAAAAAAAATATACTGAATTTTCGTATTTTTTGGTAGTTAGTATATTTTTTAAATATTTTTTTCACAAATATTATACTTTTTAAGTGTATTTATGTTAGGTGTGTCTAAAAATTAAAAAAATTGTTTAAAATATTAAAAAAATTCATTCAAAACATTAAAATATGAAAAATAAAAAAGTAGAATTTTTTAAAAACTGAAAACAAACCGACTGGATTATGCTTTTTTAAATTTTCTTGCTTTCACAAAAAGTTTAGAGCAAATTCTATTTGCACACCTTTAATACTGTTAGTACACAATGCCAATCTATTTTTGTATTACAATTTATTCCACAATCAAATTATTTTTTATGACAAATTTCTAAACAATAATCTCTCACTATCACTATAGACCACCACCACTACCAATCATTCCACCAACCTCCATCACCTCTGACTGCTCGCTACCACTACCATGACCCCCTCTCTAGCTATCATCCTAACTGTGACGCCCCGATTCTACACCATTGGTTGCAGTCAAGGGAGAGTCACTAATGAGTCCTATGGTCAATAACCAAGTAAGATCCCAGATCGCCGGAGGAGTCAAAATAGCCTCCCTTCTAAGTCCAGCTTTCTTAGGCAGCGCAATACCCTTTTGACAGATCTTAATAGGTATTGACACAAGGTCTCATAAGCAACGATAAGGTTCATACATGGATTATAAATACATAACAACCATAATTATACTTAATTCAAAAGATTGTTCCATTACATTACATCCCAAAAGAAGGTTTAAAACTTCACATGAGTTCTTACAAAATAACAAAAGGAAATTTCTAGCTTTCCTAAGATAGCCAAAAGTCTTCGAAGGTTTCGGGCTCGTCGTCTCCAGCTATAAATTTCGCTTCGTCACCTGGCATGATACGCCGTGAACTTTGAATGCCCAGTAAACACACACACACCCCACCCCTTTTTCCCAATCCAATACACAATCACAATTATAGCACCAAGTAGTAAAGCATGTTACTCAAATAAATGGATAAATAAATAAATAAATGGTTAGGTTAGATGTCAGTAATCTAGAAATTCCCCAAAGAGATTTCGTCCTCCCAACCACAAGAATCGGATGCGGATTATTCGGTATGCCCCCTCTTTTGCTGCTTTGTTGCAGAACTAACCTCGGATACCTACCAACGGTTATATACCGCGTAGCGCCAACCGCAGGGCCTCAAAAGAGACGGTAAAATAGGGCCTTGCTCGAAATCCCTCCGTACACCAAACCACCTAGGGTCCGAATACAACCGCTCTGTTCAAGGGTTCCGAAAACCACTTGCGCAAGACTTTAACTTCGAAATAGGGAACGCATCCCAACAATCCTTATATCACATTTTCTCACCTTGTCATTACTCAAGTGTTCGAAAACCCAGTACCCTCCCAATTAGGTTTCCCGTTGAATTAAGTGTTTTAAGACAAGGTTAGCTTAACTTATAAAATAATAATATCCATATAAGCATGCATTCTTAAGATGGGAAAGGTAATTAACATAACCATAACACATATATTATCAGGTCGAGATATGATTACAAGCTACAAACATTCTTATAAGAAAGGTAAATAACATAACCACAACACATATATTATCTGGTCAAGATATGATCATAAGCTGCAAACATTCTCATGAACTCAAAGGTACAAGATATCCACACCTAACAAAAATTTCCAGATTTAGTATCGCATAAAGATTAAAATGAAAGAGCTATTTTAGACCCTTTATCGGCTTGGCCTTCCTATGGTTTATAGAGGATTCGATCTGGTTTATAGAACATTTTTCTGAATTGGAGTTGCTCTTCCAGATTCTAAATTATTTAGAAAGTATTTCAGCACTGTCCAGAATCTGCCCAGATCCGTCGATTGGTTACGAAAACTTGATTTTCTTGCAAACCGCTCAATGTTTTTCGATGAAACCAATTTTAGTTAAAAGCTAACTTCTAAAGGAAGGTTTTGACATAATATAGAGGTTCAGAATATTTTTTTACATTTTTCTGGAATTTTTGAAAGTTGACTGCAAAAACAGGTTTTAAGGTAGAATGCCCAAAACAAGAAAATTTATAAAAAGGGGGTTCCACCATGGGAAAGTTTCATTTCTTTTGTGAAGAAAATAAGCTAACTATCACATGTTTAACTCAGAAAATTTGTTTGAAAGAGTGCCCTTGAAAAGTTGAGAGATTTGTACAAAAAGAAGATGATGTGTGCCAAAATGGGAAAAATACAAGAGGGATGAAATCAATACACAGCCCTTAGCATTTTTTTGAAATAAGAACTTGATAATAACAGATCTGGAACATTATTCAAAAACTTTAGAACATGCATTAGAAAAGGAAATGAAGAGAAGGTTGTGTTGGTGGCTTACCTTCTAAGCTTTGCACAAGAAACTCTCTTCTTCCTCCCTCTTCTCCTCTAGACTTCTCTTCCTTGCTCTCCTCCCTCTCTCTAACCAAAATGTGTGTGTGAGAGTGTGTGTTGTGTGAGTTTGCAAGCTAGGGGGTGTGGTATATATAGGCAATTTGGTGTAAAAGGACATAAAAGCCCTTTAGTTGAAAATGGATGGGAAAGCTACGATTTTGGTTGGTGTCAAATGGGATAGGAGTAACTATGGTGCTAAATCATAGGTTTTGGCATCAATTAGTTAATCTTTAGTTGAAAGGTAACTAGTTTTGAGATTTGCAACCTAGGTCTAGGTCACTAGGTTTGGATTTCCTAGAATATTCATGATGGTGTGTCTTGGAAATAGATTTCTCACCTCCTCCAAGGAGGGGCCAGCCATAGGGATGTGAATGGCCTAATTTTTAATTATTTTATGTTCTAGGCACATTCTTCTAGGTGTATATGTATGTGTATATATATATAACAAGATTGATGGTACTTCAAGGTACAAGGTACAAATACTAGTTTGGGCAAGTTTTGAATCTAAAAAAAAAAACAAAACAAAACAAAACAAAAGTGAGGGCTTGGAGTAAATACATGTAACTTATGTAGAATTAAATTAGGTTAGGGATCCTAATCTGATTAGGGAAATTCCTGTTTCGATAAAAAAATAATAATAATAATAATGCTAACCGACAAGATTTGAATTAATTCAAGTAAACGAGGGGCTTTAAAATAAAGAATTCAACATTAGGGTCTTAAAAGTAATTACATATTTTGGGGGCTTCACACTAACTTGCTGACCACCGCTATCACCAGTAATCCCCACCACCATCACTAGTCGAGAAAGATATTTGGAAAACCAGATCTAAGGTTTAAAGAATAGAAAAAGAAGAAAGATGAGAAAAAAACTGGCTATGGTAGTTGTAAAGGTTGAGATAGGGTAAAGAAAGTAAGTCAAAGGGTGTCAGAGTGAGAAAGGGCATCGTGATGGTGATCGCAATGGAAAGTAGCGTGATCCTGATGGTAACGAATTTCATAAATGTTAGACTTATTTTATTTTGATGATTTATTTAGTAATGATGGTTCAAACAGCCTAGCACAGTAGCAGGCCAAAAGGTTCAAAAGCTTCAAGTGGAAGATATTCAAATTAGTAATGATGGAAGTACAACGGTTATAAACGGCTATAAAGGTTCAAAAGGCCAAAAGGTTCAAAAGGTTCAAGTGGAAGATATTCAAATTTATAATGATAGAGTGGAAGATATTCAAATTGGTAATGATGGAAGTACAACGGCTATAAATGGCTATAAATTCAAATGACTATAACGGTTATAAATTCAAATGAATACAACGGTTATAAATGACTATAATTTTCATTATATATACCAAAGCCTCTAAAGTAAACAAGTTACAAAAAAACTTGAAAATATTCTTTGATCTATAATCACTCACATCTATTCTCAGAAATTATACACTGAGTCTTATAGCTTTAAGCACATCTTTCCTGTGTGAGATTTACAGAAAAATCAAAGCTTTATTTTATATATCTATCTTTGAGAGATATTTATTGTAAGCTTTCTTTGAAAGCAAAAATACCATTTCATCTTATAAAAGTGTTGCAAACACTGTATTCTTGAAATCTTGAGAGTGATTGTGAATCACCTAAGATTTGCAAGGGTTTGAACTTATGAAGTCTGTGTAAAATCCGTGGAGGATTGCTCCATTTGTAAAGAGGTTGCTGGCGCTCCTATGAAGCTAGAAGATAGTGAAAAATCTCAAGTGAAGCTTGAGGAGTGGACGTAGGCCGAGTTGAAGCGGAACCACTATAAATTTGTTTACCTCTTTCTCCTTTATCTCTTTATTTTATTTTAAATTGCCATAGCTATATTTCACATTTTTACTATGCTAAAATCATTAACTGACATAGTTGTTAAGACACTTGTTTTAATTATTTTTATTTCATTAATTATATTTATCTGTTGTGCTGGTCATAATTTTTATTAGGGTATTATTAATTTTAATTGTAAAAACCTAATTCACCCCCCCACTTTGGTTGTCTTTTGGGTAACAATTGGTATCAAAGCCTAGACTCTTATTTTAGATTTAACCATCTAGGAGTTTCGATCCATGGCAATTTTAGTTGAAAGACAAGCCACAAATAGGCCACCATTATTTAACGGAAACAACTATAGTCATTGGAAAGATAAGATGACTCTATACTTACAAGCCACTGATTATGCTATGTGGATTATTGTCAACAAAGATCCAAAAATTCCTACCAAATTAGTAGACAATATTAGTGTATCTAAAACTGAAGATGAATGTAATGAGAGGGATCATAAATTATTGCAAGCCAATGATAAAACCAAACTCACCCTTGTTTGTAGATTACACTCTAAGGAGTATAATAGAATTTCAAGTTGTGATTCGGCAAAAGAAATTTAGGACAAACTTGAGATAACGTATGAAGGTACAAACCAAGTGAATGAATCTCGTATTGATATGCTTGTTCATAGTTATGCATTGTTTAAAATGAACTCTGATGAATCTATTTCAAGTATGTTTACTAGATTTACTGAAATTGTAAACTCTTTGAAATCTCTTGGCAAAACTTATACTAACAGTGACTTAGTAAGAAAAATTCTTAGGTGTTTACCAAAGAATTGGAAAGTAAAGGTCACGGCCATTATAGAAGCCAAAAATCTTTCCACATTTGGATTGGATGAACTTATGGGTTCCCTTATGACTCATGAGATCATCCACTACAACAAAAAAGGGTTTTTACGGCGCGCAATGCACGCCGTAAAAACCCTTCTACAACGTGCAACGCGCGTCATATTATGACCAGTCATGGAAAGTCATTCACTTTCAACGACATGCTTCGTACGCCGTTAAAAACTATTTAACGGCAAATTTTGTGCGTTGTTGTTACTTTTTCTACGACATGCTATAGTATACTGTTAAAAACTATTTAACGGCAGATTTTGTGCATTGTCATTATTTTTTCCACGACTACTTTTGCACGCCATTAATTGGTGAGACAAATAACGACACTAATTGCACACCGTAAAATATATAATACAACGACTTGCTCAGCCTGCCGTAGATAAGTAGAACATTCCACGGCGTACATGAAATGCTGCGAAATATTTCATATAATGATCTAATTTGCTTGTCGTAGAATATGCATTTTTTTAAAAAAAAAAATTCAGCAGATTCTATATTTGACCTATTTTGTACAATCTAATATTACAAACAAGCTTCACAAAATATCAATCAACCACCAAAATATTATTTCAACCATAAAAATAAACTATATCTATAAATTATAAACATTCAAAAATTGTCAATATATACATTCCAAACATCCAAAACCTAATCGCAAGTTCAAAGACATCCAAAAGGACTATCCTTAAGTTCTAAATTATCCAAAAAGTTATAAATCATCCAAAACTATACATATATAAGTTTGTAAACATTACCCAAAACTATTCAAAAATTATAAAAATATATTCATCAAAGTCCTCAAAAACTATCCATAGATGTTAAGCCTAAAACATGGGTTGGCCAAGCAACAGTGCTTCCAATAGCATCCTCAAGCACAAATATCTCACGATTAGGATGAAATAATGGTGCATTGAATATGACATGGTTAACCCATACTTTCCAACACCCAAGGCCAAGAGGCACGTGATGTACCAATGCTTCAGAGTCTGTTGATGCAATTGTGCCTTCCGCAACCACCACCTTTGTTCCATCCCAATTCAACAATTTGCATTTGGCATTCTCCAAGGATCCACCATTTCCAGTTTCATTTGCATCATGCAACTATCATGAAAGCAATACATAAGATAAGCTAATGAATTGAAGACAAAATTAAAGTTATTATTAATGTAATATAAAATTTACCCAAATATCTTCATCGTCTTCACTATTTTCGTCACCCTAAAAAAATTATAATACAATATCAAGTTATATTTGTTTACCCAAATTTAGTAGACGATGTGGGATGTATATGAAAATTTGACAAAAGCTCGAGTAGAAAAGCAAGTAAGCAAACAAAAGCAGAAGCACGAGAAAAATACAAATGAGTAAATTAATAATACCATACAAAATTTACCCAAATATTTTGTTGTGAGTGCATCCTACGTTCACCACCTCCATGCACCCTATGTTCACTTCTACCGTTTTCCTCACCCTAAAAAAATTGTAATACAATGGAAAGAAGCATTTGTTTACTTAAATTTAGAATCTTAATGTAATCCATATGTAAAATGACAAACTTGAGTAGAAAAGCAAGCAAGCAAAAGCACAAACATGAGAAATGTGCAAGTTTACTTGGGTTTCTCCATATGAGTGTCCATTTGCCCCTTTGCTTGGCTCCTACAAGTATTAATCAATTTTTTTATTTTTACAAACTTTGTGAAATATCCTTGTATCTAAGATGGGAAACACCAAAGTAAAAAATAGTTAAATTTTATAGGAAGACAAATTTGTTCACCCAGTGCTGTAAAAATAAGAAATAGTGGATTTTCACAAGTTAAAAGTAGTGAGCTCTTAATCTTTTCCCATATAAATAACCCAAAAAAAAACTCACAAATTAGTCATCATGAATTTTGGTGGCTCTAATCTTTTGAGTTGAAGTGAAAAATTCAACATGGACATTGGACAATGATTTCCCATTCATGCATATGCTGCTAGTAATTAATCCTATATTTAAATAAGAAGTCTATGGACTGTGTAGTTCTCTTCATAAAATTAGAAACAAGACAGAGAATTAGAAAAAACTACCTGGGTTTCTCCATGAGAATTTTTCTTACCCGTTGCATCTTCGCTTGGTTCCTACAAGTTTTAATTGAAAATTTTTTAGGAATAGCTATGAAACATCAATATATATATATAACATATATTGTCACATTGTTCATTTTTTTTTTTACCTCATTTTGCCTTTTTCCTTTTAACATTTTAGCTTTCATCTCCCGGGGTTCTTATTCTAAGAGCAGCAATTTTTGATTTAGTTGTCTCATATTTTGATTTTGGTATGCTTGTGTATTAACTTTCGATGGCAATGCATCCATCAAAATGTCTAATAGCTTGAAAAAAAAAAAAAAAAAAAAAAAAACACACTATTAGATGGCTATATACTGAAGTATCAGAGATTGCACAAAAATGCTATGTATATATCTACCTCAAACAGAAAGAACACAAGGTAAATATGTTGTTCTCTTCAGCCATTGTTTTTTAGTTTTTTGTTGATTTATTGGCAGGCGGGGGAACATAGACCATTGGCATTTTCATCATTACTGTCCAATCTTCAACACAATAAGTGTACAAAAGTTAAACGAAATTGTCTACTGAAGATTGTCAAAGACTGAAATTATCAAATCTGTATACTATTTCCAGTGAATTTGAAATAGGCTCAAGCACGTATCCCAATTCTGCCATGTCATGCAGGTAAAATAGTATAGAAACAAAACAAAGCATCAAACCATGTTAGAGCTATGACATTTCAGCATGAAATCTTGATTTGCTCAAACTAGTTGGTAGCAAATCAAATATAATAAAGAAGCGATCTATATTTCTCCGTCACCATTGGACACATCATTAAAAAAAAAAAGGGGGTCAAAAGTTCCTTCTACAGTAAAACTTGAAATGACAGTTACCTGACTCCAGCTACCAGGTGCTGCACATAGATCCACCACATGCTTCACTCCTGCAAATAATATTTGCATCAACCAAACAGCAAAAGGTGAGAAGGTTTATGGGATCATAACCAAGAAAATGGAACCACAGATGAATAGATAACAGAAAAAAAATATATATATTAGAAAATAAGTTTCCATGGTTTCCTACTGGTGAAAAATACAAAATTAAAGCCTACATTTTGCACTAATATAGACACCCCATTTTTGACCAACCTTAAGACTCAGACGTCACCGATTGAGCGCTCGGTGATGATGCATATTGTGCTCGTTTTGAGGTCACAGAGTCTCAGCTGAGAGCCTTGCCTCCGGACTTCGGGACTCTTTTGTGCTTTGCCTCGGTTTACGAACCAGGTTCTGTTTTCTCTGTTTTCTCTTCCCAAAGAGAGGGAGAGGTCTCGAAGACCATCTCTTAGTGGCCATAGGCTACGTTTCGTGGTCGTAGGCCACTATTCCCGTTTGGAGACCAGTTTTCGGTTTTCAGAGCCGTCGGCCGTGTGCCTCGGTT
Organism: Camellia granthamiana; assembly: GCA_036172215.1. Classification (NCBI taxonomy): domain Eukaryota; kingdom Viridiplantae; phylum Streptophyta; class Magnoliopsida; order Ericales; family Theaceae; genus Camellia; species Camellia granthamiana. Next base: position 67,142,669 of record CM069907.1, read on the forward strand.
CAGGATCGCTTAACTTTCTCCGTTTGCTCCAGTTTTTGGCACACACCTTGTTCCCTCTCCCTAGAGGGACACTGTGGCCCAGGAGACCACCTTTGTGGTCATACGCCACCTCCGGTGCTTAATAGTTAGTTTTCGGGGCCCCCGGCTGCGCGTTTTGGCCCCCGAACCCTCGTTTTGCATCGGTGTGGGTTCATTTTTGGCATGGACCCTAGTTTCATTGTTAGGAAGGTGGTAGTAGGGTTGGAGACCACCTTTTCTTCTTGGAGACCACCTTTCCCTGGTCGGCCGGTTTTTCTTGACAGGTAGGTGGTCTCCCTCACTTTTGAGCCACAATTTCGGGTCTCCCATACCACCATTGTGTTGCATTCACTTAGGAGGCCACCAATTTGGTATGGCCGACCACCTTTTCTTCTTGAACCTTTTGACCCATTGGTCTCCCTCACTTTTTGGCCATAATTTTTGGTTTCCCATACCACCATTGTGTTGCATTCATTCGGGAGGCCACCAATCTGGTATGGCCGACCACCTTTTCAACTTGACCCTTTTGACCCCTGGTCGGCCGACCAGGGCAAGTGGTCGGCCGACTACTTGAACTGGTCGGCCAGTTATCTCTTTTTTTGTCTCCCTGAGTACAATACAGCTGTGCCAGCAGGGAGGCATTTGCCCTGTCCTCCGAGATTTAACCCTTTTGTTTTGCCTTCTTAAGGAAGATTTGGTCCCTTTTGCTTAGCTTCGAGGAGAAGCTTGACCCTTTTGATTTAGCTTCTTTTAGAAGCTTGGTCCCTTTGCTTGAGGCTTCTCCAAGAAGCCTTGGACCTCTTTTCCTATAAGAGAGGCCCTCCTCTTCATTTGTAAGGGTTGAACATTTTTGTTAAGGAATTTGCATACACCTCTCCATATTTCTCTACTTCAAGCTCAAATACTCCATTATTCTTGGCCATTTACACTACATCTCCAAGCACAACACCTTCACTACCATCCTAAGTACCTTGGAGATGTTTTTTAGAGGTTGAGAGCTCACTTTCTTGGTCCAGAGCTTGCTGCATTGCTGTGCTACAAGGGTAAGTCACTATTTCCCTCTTTGTAGCTTTATTTTGCTTCATTCTTTAGCCTTATTTGCAAGCATTTTTGGACTTCGTCATAAACTAAAAAAAGTCTTTTTTTGATCTTCTAAACGTGTTTGATTAAGGACATTTTTATGTTGGGGGTCATCTACCCCCTTGCATGCTTCATTTCCTCATGTTTTGAGCTATGCATTAGAGCATTCGTGTTGGCCTTGGTTTGGCCTTTTAGCCACTGAAATCCAGTGGATTTTCAGTGGCTAACATGTGTCTTTGAGCTTCAAAATCAGAGAGGGGTGACCCTCTCACCCCTTGTTTTCTTTACTAGCTTTGTTGGCCTTACAAAGGAGCCCCTATTTACATGTTTCAAAGCCATGCTCCAGGCCATTTTTGATGAGTTTTGTGACCTGCATAAACTCTCTCTGGAGCCCTTTTTGCCATATTGAGTGTCTATTATGCATGTGTAGAGTAATCTTCTTCAAGGCCTTTCAAAGGGGCTTTCACTTGCATGCTTCCTAAACTAATTTCAAGACCTTTTTGGTGGGTTTTAGGACCCTCATAACCTCTATCCAAAGGTTTTTTTTACCATTTTGTGTGTCTGTCATATATGTGTAGAACAACCCCTTGCATGGCCCTCCAAAGGAGCCTATCATTCTTGCATGCATTGACTGAGTTTCAGTGGGTTTTTGGACATATTTTGGCATGGCATACTTCTATTTTTGTCTGGTTTAGTGAGCTCTCATATGCTTCATATAGTTGTAGTACAACTCATGGTTCACTAGCTTTATTTGCATGCTTTGTTGACCCTTGATTCTAGCACATTTTGACTATGCCTTAAACTGATTTTGTGTATATTTTGGACTTCTCTAGCTCTGTTTTTGGTTCTCATGGTTGAATGATTCTTGTTTTGCATGCTTGTAGTTCAATATCCATGCTTAGCCTTGAGTTTCGAGGTCCATTGCATGCATATACTGAGGTGTTTTCATACTTTGGGGTCATTTTGCATCATATTTCAGAGCTTATGTGAATGGCATATCCTCATGTTTTCTCCTCTCTAAGTGTGCTTGAGAGTTGTGCATGAATGCCTTGTTTTCGGACCATTGAATGAGCTCCATTTCTTTGCATTCCGAGCCATCATTTTAGGCCATTTCCCCACTATTTCAGACCTGCCTAGGGTCTGTTTGGGGTTGGTTTTTCCATTTGTGCATTGCTTTGTGTACCTCTAGTGTAATGCACTTCATTAGTTTCGATATTCGGGCCATCTAGCTTGCATTGTGTGACATATTTTCATGATTTGGGACCATTGTGCATCATGTTTCAGAGCTGGAAATTGCATGCTTGTATGCCATATTTTATCTTTTGCCATGCTTAGTTAGAGTTGCATGTTGTGCCTTAGGATTGGTCCATTGCATTCGTGCATGTTTGCATGTATTTCGGTTGTCTCATTTTCATCACATGGCCACTGATGTGAGTGTGGCTGAGGTCCACTCATATTGGTGTAAGTCCATCTTACATTGTGCATGCCATTTTAGTCCATAGCATTGCGTATGCTAGGTTGCATGTTAGTGCATTGTGCATGCCATGTTGTGTCACGTGCATTATGTATGCCATTTTAATCCATAGCATTGCGTATGCTAGGTTGCATGTTAGTCGCATTGTGTATGCCATCTCATTGCATTGTGTTTGGGATAGGAGTTAGCCCAAACACGGGAAACGAGGGACATTTCGGACTCAAAGTGACGAAATGTGTCTCAATTCTCGATCGTCGACACTCCAGATTACCCATGATGGAGTTTAGGCCTTGTTGTGTTTTCATGTGCATTCATTTCACATCGAGTCATGCAATTCGACTCCTCGGCCATCATGCATCGAGATGCGTGATTGGTGGCACGAGGATCGAGATGTACATACATATGTGAAAATACTTTGCCATGCCCCTTTCTTGCTCTCTGTTGCAGCAAACCAGAAATCAGCAGCCTTCTAGAGCTTTGCACAGTATTCCGGGATTAATTGCAAACAGAGGCAAATCCAGGCATCGCGAGGAATTTTCCGACGAGGCGACTCGAGCATGCATTTTTCATCATTCAGAACAAGAGCTGAGGCAGTCCATTTTATAACTTACACGCTAATTTATTTGCTTTCTTAGTTAATTTGTTAATTAATTAGGGCTTTGTAATATTTAATTATTTATTCAGATTGTAATTATTTATTCGGACTGTATTATTTATTCGGACACTCCGAGTAAGGGCACAATTGTAATAAGTGTGCGTGTGTGTGATGTATGTCTTCCAACCCCACGTCTTTCTCCCTTTTATTTATCAGCTTATGATAGTTAGATTATGGCATGTTTCAATTAGCATACTTATGCTCGCATGTTTGCATCCATTCATCTGTCTTGCATGCACCGAGCTCGGCGCATCATACTAACTACATCGTATTTCAATTCCAAGTTGAATACGTGTTAGTTGTCGCATCTCATATGCCATTCTTAGAATAGCCAAGCCTATTATAGTTGTATTTTTGCATGTGTTGCATTAGGCATCTCAGCATAGTTAGGATCCATGCATGTTTTCTAATTAGCTTCTTTCTTTGGCTTGGAGTACTCGGTAAGTGGTTATGCTTTAGCATCCTTGCATACGTGTGAGTGACTGCCATGATAGCATGCTTACCATGAGGCTATGTGCTTATGTGATATAACTGCCTGAATGCCTGTGGATGAAGGTTGGGTTATTTGGATTGGAACAATTCATCGACTACGAGTTTTAAGCCCACTTGAGAGTGGCAAAATCATGTTTTCTAAGCCTACCTGAGGGTGGCAAATCCACATTTTAGCCTCCTTACGAGTAGCAAATCGCTTTCAAAAACAAACATGAGATGTTTTGTTCTAATTCAGGCGATCCGGTCTATATTTGTATGCTGTGCGCATCACGTAGTAAATTTAGGCTAATAACCGGAATAAGAGCACATAATGTTTTCAAAACTCAATATCATGGTTAGTAGAGGCCGATCTTTGATCGAGCGAGCGGGGTGCTCACGAAGTGACCTTCCCCAATCGTACCCAAGTTCCCGAGCCGAGGTAACTTTGGTGATGACGGACACGTGGCCTTAGGCAACGAGTCAGGGTTTCCTAAATTTTCCAAAATAAAATATTTAAGTGGCGACTCTGTATCTGGCAAAGTAGTCCATGTTTGGCACTTCTTTCTAAAAATCTGTTTTTCAAAAACGATTTGCCAGATTTGGACTCTTTGATGATTCATCGGTCTTGCATTGCACTCTGCAAGATTAGATACAGGACCGTGACATTGAGTCTTGAACTGTAGTGAGCCCAATGAACAAAACGGGATTCCCTCCCGGAACGTTCAGGGACGTCTACAACTAAGTGAAAATATTTTGCTGTTATCCTTAATAAAATATTCTCTTGGAAGAAAAGGAAGACATTATTTATCATTTTGAGAAACTACTTTTAACTTAATAAAGCATAATCAGCCCCCGTTTGTAGTAAAACTACATCGGGGAATTCCTTCATAACGTAAAATAGTTGGAGAAAAAAAAGAACGGACAATGTTTGATCCAGCTAATAAAAAGAGCCCAATCCCTAATAATTTAATACCCCACCATATTAAGGATGGAAATTAATCAACATTAGTAAGATTAGTGTAGTACCTTCAAATATGTTGAATTCTTCATCAATTTGAAGGAGCTTGAAGGCACTTCGAGCACGCCAACCCTCTTATTTTGCTTTTCGGTAGTAGATATCCTGTGAACAAATCCACCAATTATTAGAAGTCGAACATCAAACAACCTCAAAAATGGTAAAAAAGAAATTCAAACATAAACAAACAAACTCACCCTCTTATCCCTTGATGCTTTGCCCATGTTGAAAATACCTGATTGTCTCGAGGTAATAAACCTAAACTATAAGGCCAATATTTGTACCAAAAAATAACAAAAGGACGGAACACAATGTTGTGACAAAGCAAGCGCAATTCTTCACTTCCTTTGGATCAATCACAATTTGTGAAGGAATAATGAGAGAACGGGCCACAAAAACTGAAGAATTTAGGTAGCGTTTGGTAGAGTTTTGTAAATGTGATTTGAGAATATGAGTTGTATTTTGAGTTTGTATGTTGTGGAATTATGATTTGAGTGTAGAAAATTTGTTTGGTTATGGTTTTTAAATAGAGTGTTGAAATGTGTTTTGAAAATGTATTTTGAATTATGTTTTGAAAGTTTGATGTGACATGTGAAATAAGAAAATTTGTTTGGTAATGTATTTTCAAAATGGTTTTCAAAATTTAATTCAATCAATAATTTATTTTGAGTGTACACAACTCTTATATCGATATCCGTATTTTTTATCAACAGTAATAACCAAACTATATTTAAAATACTGAAATTAAAAATTGTTTTTTTTTTAATTAATTTTTTTTCAGTAATTTTTGTTGAATAAATTTTTTTTTCAAATTTTTTTTTCCTTTTAAAATAAATCTATGTCAATTATTTTGTGTCAATTAAATTTTTATATCAATTCATTTTTTACGCCTGTACAAACATCTTGTACAATACATTTTTAATTTTTGTTTTTAAATTTTGTTGAAGTCAATAACTTTTAAAAATACATATTAATAAAAATTAACATAGATACACTAAATTTAATAGATTAAAATACAAATCATATCGTAAACCTTACAAAATATTATCACATTTTTTCTCATTTATTACACGTTATTAATTTATTAGGAAATGCGTACAAATCAGACCATTATTGAAGGAAAATCAGCACGCTCATATAATTGAATTCACCTATAAATTTACTATTTTGTCCCTCTCTATTTACATGGGAAGTGAACAAAATATAAAGGGTAATTTAGTAATTTTATGAACCTACTACCTATATACTGAGCCAAAAGAAAAGGGACATCATAGCTGTGTATATCAGTTCACATGCACTTTTCTGAACAACATTATTAATATTATAAAAAAATAATACATAACAAATTCAAATATAAAAATAAAAAATAAAAAACCAAGCTTCAGCCTTGTTATAAATTCTGATAAACCATTTTTTTAACCACACTATCTTCACCGTCTTTGATCCTGCTGAAAGAAGATTTCAACTTCACCGTCGAGTGGTCTCAGCTCCATCAAGAACATTAATTTCAATTACAGGTTAGTTTCGTATTACCTTCGCATCTCGTATTTTATTCAGACTACCTTTGGTATTAAAACACCAGTAGCTTTCGAAGAAGAAGAGGAGCAGTAGCCTTCGACACGGTAAACCGGGTGGTCAACCGGCCGGTCATCCCATCCCAGTCGATCAGTTTTGTGGCTGCCGATCTGTTCATGTTTTTCTTATCTGTCCCATCATATGTGTTCCATTTTTTAACACTAACATTATATTATTTTTGATATATTTTCTATACATTTTTGTACATCATACTATTTTCGATATAGTTTCCATACATTTTTCTCAATTCATGTTTTAATATATATTTTTGATATATTTTTCTTTCACTGTTGCAGCTATCATGCCAAGAACAAAACGAGCTAGACCCGAACGTGGTGAATCCTCAAACCCTGTACAACATCAACCACAACAACAACATCATGACAATTTAAATAATGATTTTTTATCGTATCATCATGAACAAGCCTATTCACATTTTATTAATCGACCAATTGTTACGGGGAGAAATGTAAGACTACCTTCTCAATATGACCCGCTCTTAGTTGGTAAATTAGATACAATGGGATGGCTACCTTTAACTAATTTACCAAATAAGGTATATCCCCGTCTTGTACGATTATTTTATGTTCACGTGACAGCTGGTGACCAACAAAATGAACCGTTCAGTCTGACCTCCTATGTGAAAGGGAAAACAATCACACTCACTCTCCGTGCTTTCGCACAAATTATTGGAGTTCAAACAGGAGATTTACAATGCTATTTTCAAAATGAGTCTGCCTTAGAACGAATGTTTGGTGATGTCACTCAGATCTATACCACAATTTGTGACAACAAATTCAGCGGCACTAATTTACTAGCCAGACATTTAAAACCCCACCTTCGTATTCTTCATCGATGGATAGTTGAAAATGTCACTCCCAAAAAAGGCCATTATGATAGTTTTTCATGTTTTAATGTTTATTTGTTATACTGTTTGAAACTGGACAGAAATTAGATTTATGCTTCATATTACTCAAAGAAATGATGATTGCAAAACTCGATACTCTGTCTGGTCGGTCACTACCTTATGGCGCTTTGTTAACCACAATTTTCAAAGCGCATGATGTCAACCTTGAAGGGGAACAATATGTCAGAATCACTAAACCAATTTCTGAGTACATACTGACCCGAGGTGGTGGTGCTGACAAATTGATGAGCTCTATTAATATTGAAAATGAACCAATACCCGATGAGGAAGAACCCAATGACAATGCCATGCCACCAAATGAACAACCCCATTACTGGACTGATTATTTGGCTGTGGAACAAGAACGGTACAATCAGCGCGTACAATGGGAACAACAAATGGCTAATCAGTTCAATACATTGGGTACTCGGTTCGATGAATTTGCCGCTGCTCAAAACTCACTAATTCAACAATTTAGCGAGTTTCGTATAGACTCAGGGAGACATGATGAAGTGACAAGGACCCGCATTGATCAGATTGACCATCGAGTCACTCAGCTGTACCATCACTATTACCCTCCACCGACAACACCACCTGATAATGATGCTTAACTTGTTCAAAAATCAGTTTAAATGGTGAAACAGATGTAGTGGTTACATGTTTTTTTTTTTTCAACTTTTTTTTTGGGTTATTTATTTTCTTATTTTGTTGTACTTCTTTTATTTTGTTACTTTATTGTAAACTTTTGTATTCATGGCATGAATAACAAGTGTTTTTTTTTGTAATCATTTTAAAACAAGTTACAATGTTTTGACAATATTTACGACAAGATTTCGCGAACGGAAAAATTATGGGCGTACAAAAATGAATATATGTGAACAAAATAAATGTCTAACAAATCCTTAATTTCAATGAAATGAATAAAAATTAAACAAATAAAAAATAATTTGTCTGTATCAATTAATACAAAAAATGAAATTAATGTTGTAAAATGAAATAAAACAAGTTTCAAGTAAATAATAAACCTTTTTTTTTTTAAGTAAAAGGAAAAAAAAAAGTTAATATGAACAAAATTTTTAAAAAATAAGGTGTAAAAAGAAAAAAAAATTAAATTGATAAACCGAATTAATAACAAAACTTTCAAATTGTTTATTATTTAACAAAAAGTCAAAACCACGAATATGTCATGTACAAATATTTTTTCACAAAATTGAAAATAATAAATTGTAATTATTTTATTAATTTCAGTCATTATGAAACCTTTATTACATTACTTCACCCACCACCCAGGACCCACCACCACCCACCTACCACCCACCACCCACCACCTACCACCAACCACCACTCACCACCACCCACCTCCTACCACCCACAACCACCTACCACCCACCACCACCCACCACCCACCACCACTCACCACCACCCACCACCTACCACCCACCACCCACCTGCCACCAACCACCACCTGCCACCCACCACCACTCACCACCACCCACCTCCTACCACCCACAACCACCTACCACCCACCACCACCCACCACCACCTACCACCCACCACCACTCACCACCACCCACCACCTACCACCCACCACCCACCTGCCACCAACCACCACCTACCACCAACCACCACCTACCACCCACCACCACTCACCATCCACCTCCCACCACCACTCACCACCCACCACTCACCACCACTTACCTCCTACCACCTACCACCACCGACGACCCACCACATTACATAATGACTGAAAGTAATAAAATAATTACACATTTAAAACCAGTACGCAGTACGATATTGAGTTGCCTTGTTGACATCCCTTTTCTATCCGTGGCCAACATGATTTTGCCACATAGCAGTAGCAATTGCATCCCGAACGTTCGATTGATACGTTAACCCATGTTGTGACATGTCAACGTAGTCAGCTTGGTTTCCAACAAGCTCGTCTGCTTCTACTTTTGCGGCCATTTCATTATCAGCTTCCATAAATAATGGGTCCATAGCTGCATGCAAACGGATCCAATTGTGCACTACACAACATGCAATCACGAGAGGCCCTTGTCTTGTAGACTTGTAATTTGTCATGGACCGCAATATTGGGAAGCGCTTCTTCAGAACACCAAATGTTCTTTCTATGACATTGCGTAATGACGAATGCCGATGGTTAAACAATTCCTTTGGTCCTGCATAATGACGGCTACGAAACTCTTGCAAGTGATATCGTTGAGACCGAAATGGGGCAAGAAATCCAGGCATGTTTGTGAAACCAGCATCAACTAAATAGTACTTACCTACATGTAAATAATGAATATACAGTTTTGTCAATTGATATGTGCAAAAAAAAAAAAAAAAAGTGCACCATATGTTATTTGCGGACAGTTACCATTGGGTGGGTGTGGGAACTGTAGATCAGCTTGTGTAATAGAGTCAATCAAAATAGTGTTGTCGTGAGCGCTACCTTCCCATCCAGAATTAATAAATGTGAACAACATATCGAAGTCGTAAGCTGCGAGAACGTTTTGCGATACCGTTGATTTCCGACCGCGGAATGTATTTTGTCTTGAAGCGGGGACCCATGCATCGACCAACGTGCCATCAATAGCACCGACACAATCCTAATTGACAGATATTTATTTGCCATTAAAAGAAAAACAAACTTCGATATTACTTTTATAATTAAAAAGGAAATAATATTTATTTCACATACGTTATTGATATGTACAACTTACAGGATAGTCATATTGTTCATACCTTGAACCAGGAAAAAAACCTCCTGTCATTTAAAATTTTTGCCGGTGTGTCGTCTTGGTTACGTGGCTGATAACCGTTGATGCAAGCTTGCACAATGCCCGCATAATAATTTTTATATGCCGACAAATTGTTTCCGTGGAGTGCTGAAATCTATCTGCCAATAGTCGATGACGATCATTTTGTGCAAAAGTGTATAAAAAAATTCCAAGCGATTCCTCGACACTTATATGCATATGCTCAATATCGATAAAGCCATTGTGGAGTAAAGTGTCTTTCAATAAAATGAATGTTTGTGCATCCATTCGCATAATGTTCATCATTGTTTCTGGATGGCCAGTTAATAGGCCGAAGATGTAATCATCACCTTTGAATGGACACGTTCGCTGCGGTCGGCGAGTACTTGAGGCGTTGATTTGGTCATGCATGCAAGCAATCATCAAAAAATCCATAAAATCATCAGTAACCTCATCCTCATCTGATGAGATCTCCATTGAATTATTTTCTCTGTCGGATGACATATGGTTTTGTCTACATCACAGTAAAACCATAATTATAAAATATGTCATTAATGTTGTAACACATACTATTAATGGTGAAATAGAATTAAAAAGGAAGTATATGAATAGTCGGCCGTAGTTATTTTTCAGTGTACACTAAAATTCATAGAAGGACAAAATTTATTTAATACGTGCTCATATTGTCATAACATAACATAATAGATAAGAAAACATAAATTACTTAAAAGTTCAAAAAAAAAAAAAAACATACGAAGATAGGAAAGGGAAGAGGATATCATGGAAGGAAAAAGAAAAAAAAAAACCAAGTAAGGAATAATGAAATCAATTTTTAGTTCAGACAGGGAGATTTGATAACGCAATCAATGAAGAGATTCTGACTTCACTGCAAAGCGAGGATCATGGGTAGGCGCAAATGGGTAGGAGTGCGCATAAAAAACCTTCGCCATTTCTTATCCTTGAACAGTGTTGGTGCCTTAATGTACTGCACTGGTGGTATGTCCCCAAGCTCTAGTAATGCATCTTGACATGCATCAAGAGAGTAATCATCACCACCTGCACTTACAGCCTCTGTCTCATTTTCTCGTGCACGTGAATGTCCTATTTTTGCTTGTACATAGGATGTGAAAGCTGCGCAGACATCATCAAACCCACTTGACCGTGACTTTTTAGAACGACCACTGTCAGTCTGGCTGGTTGTAGGGCCCCTCTTGTGACTTTTGTCCTTTGCTGGATCCATGTACTCATCCCCAAATAAGTCAACAGGAATTGCCTCAGCAGCGTTACTCCCACCAGCATTACTCCCACCAACATCCGGTTCCAAAATTTATTTAACATGTCATCTTCTTCTTCTGAGTCAAGGGCTCCTTGTGTGGATGCACGAGATAAGGCCCCTGTGGCACAACAATTTTCAACAATTTCTGCCATTTCTTGAAAATATTCAAATCCTTTTGTCCTAAACTTCTTCACATTTCTGTTGGCCTACAACAAATACAAATAAAGAATTAAGCACTGTATGTATCATGAAATCTTTAAATTAAAATTATTTAATAGTATAGATTAATGAACAACCTTATCCCAAAATTCATCAGGTGCAACAACAGTGCCTACAATTGGATCCCATCCCAGACCAGTCTGTGCCTGGAGTCGTTTAAATGTCTGATAATCAGCTTTCAATCGCTGATATTTTTGGCGCACCTGTGTTGCTGTATACCGAAATCCATACAGATTGTGCAACTGATTTGCATAATGATTCCAATGCCTAATTGTCCACGAAGTAGTACGGCCAGTTGTTTGATTTTTTCTAACCTCATCTCTCAACATATTTATTAATTTTGTTTCACTTCTGGCCGTCCACATTTTTGTTTCTTGGTTGTCATCAGAATTATTTTCATCCATCTATAAACATACAAATTAAATTTAAACTAGTCTGGGGTACATATACAAGACAAACAGATCATAACAGAGCAAAATGATTTCAAAGAGAACACAGATAGAAAATAAGCAGATGATATTATTTAAAGGAAAAAAATAGTGTAACAGATTACTTCAATTTAAATAGCAGAAATATAACCACAACTAATAAAAAAAATCAGGTAAAAAAATCAAGTAACATTATTATCTTTGAATGGTAGGAGAAAACCAGTAAAAAAGATGTAAGGAAAATGGGACGGGTAGAAAATGAAGTAGGAAAAAAACCAGTAAATAAACCAGTGAATGTAGTTGAAAAATGGATGGGTAGGTTGACCGGCTGGTCGACCGGCCGGATGACCCCGGGGACGACCGGCCGGGTGTCCAGGTACAAGTTGTTCACAAGTTCTTTTCTTGCAGAAGGTTCAAACAGCTCACAATTGAAAACAACAACCGATCTGAAATGAGAAATAGGCGTCCACAAATTATGAGAAACCATTTGGGAACTGATTTTAACTTCTCAAAAATTATTTATATATAACAGATTCAGATCGATTTAGCAGCTTATTGCTATTCTTCTTCGCAAAAGGTGAAACAGTTCAGGAAAATAGAAAACATCTTAAAATAAAAAAAAATAGTCCCATACACTTCTCAGAAAATCTTTGAGAACTGATTTCGACTCGTATAAAATCGTTTGCAGTTGAAGGATATATTTACCAGATTAGTGGGAATTGAATAATTATCGCTGGTGACGGAATGTGTATACTGACTTAATGTAGCACTGTTTCTTCGTCGGATTCGACAGTAAATTTCATAAATTTGACCTGAAAGAAAAATAAATAAAATTAGGGATGAATTTTTCAAATCATTTTCGTATAACAAAATATGTAAATAAATTGGTGAGTTCTTTTACGTCGCAGTCGTCGTTGTTTCGTTGCCCGTAATAAGAATCTTCCACAACGCACAAATCGTAAGGAACTGGATTTGTGAAAGATGATACCAGTATAGAGCGGGTTGGGTGGATTCATTATTTATAAAATTAGTCTTCTCTGTGAAGCCCACACGTGATGAATCTGAAGTACCCGTGATGAATCTGAAGTATCTGAAGTACTGATGTTTGATAGAGAAGCCTACCCGTGATCAATATAAAGGACTGATGTTTGATACAGAGATGAGCGTCACGTGAATATTTCAGAGACGATGGAATATTTCAGAGACGATGGAGACGACATAGAAGGACATGGAAGAATGCACAAGCGTTGAAAGTAGAGATACAACCTGCCAAACAGGTTTTCATACTATAATTTGAATTCACACGCGGAAATGTATTTTGAGTGTTCTATCCAAACGTGAAGCGCGAGTTTACATGTTGAAAACTAATTTGAAAATACAACCAAACAGACCCTTAGATTTCCCAATCAAAAAGATGTTTTGCAAGAAAATGACGTAAAGAATAAAGTATGTTATCCTCATTTCCTCTCTTTCAAACATGAGATATTTTCTCTCTCTCTCTCTCTCTCAAACACACACACACACACATACACACACAAAAATTGAAGAATTTAGATTCCCCAATCGGAAAGATGTTTAGCAAGAAAATGATGTAAAGAAGAAAGTGTGTTACAAAAACTAAAGAATTTAGATTTCCCAATCAGAAAGGTGTTTAGCAAGAAAATGATGTAAAGAAGAAAGCATGTTATCCTCATTTCCTATCTTTAAAACATGAGAAATTGAAAATCCATATGCTAGCAATAAATAACACAAAAAATGTTCTAATTGTTCATTAATTTATAACTCCAAATTTTACACTCTACTCAAACTAATTTCTTACCTTCAAATGCATAATAGTGTTTAATTTTTTCAAGAAATAATTTCATTTTCACAATTCAACTCATGCATCACATGGGTTTACTGTTAGACATAAACTACAATAGAAAAACTCAGCTTCCAACAAATTATGGTAAAATCCAAAAGTGAAAATATGCTTCTTTTCGCCCAGGTGAAAGCTACCTAAGGTGAGAGCTACAACAATTGTAGAAGTGTGATGGTATGCTACAGTTGAAAGAATTACAAGACTTGATCTCAAGAGTTGCATCTAGGTCTTTTGGCATATCAGTCAGGTTCATAAAACACACATTAAAAAATATTTATCCCCCATTTTATTCTATTTTTCCCCTTAAACTCGAACACCCATGTGAATATTCTCTCACATTAGCAACCCTTATTAACAAGAGTTACACTACTCATATTGAATCAATTTCATACTTTCCATTAACAATAAATGAAAAATCATAATATGACAATATTTTGAGAACCCAACTTCTAATCAGTCTTTCCTTCAAACACCTTAAGTGCATTTCGAAAGTCCACCTCATCCACCTAACCAAACGAAGATTGAGGAAGCATAAAACAGAAATTTTGCCATGGAAAGACAATAGAAGTGAAAAACAAAAAAACACAAAAAAAAAGAACTTATAGTCCTATGAAAGAATAAAATCAAGTTTCCATGAACAAAGACAAGTCCTAATATGATAATATTTTGAGAACCCAATTTCTGATCGGTCTTTTCTACCTCAGTAACTTAACTAAACGAAGATTGAGGAAGCATAAAATAGAAATTTATGTTAAGAAAAGACAATACAACTACAAAATAGTCTTATGTGACAAACAATGATAAAAAAAAATTTTAAAAAAAAACCAAATTTCCATTAACAAGGGCACCAAGAACAAAAACAACAATCCACAAAAAAATCAAAAGCAAAATCAAAACCAAAAAAAAAGAAGTGAAAAAGGCAGAGAACAAAAACCCCAAAAATGTAGATAGATATAGAAGGTGTATGTATGTATGTATGTATGTATGTATGTATAGAGAGAAGAGAAGAGAAGAGAAGAGAAAAACAGAGAAGAGAAGGGAGGAGGGGGATATAAATATATATATATACCGAGAGAGAGAGAGAGAGAGAGAGAGAGAGAGAGAGAGAGATGAAACAAGGGTTTTAGGAAGAACGAAAAGAGAGTGCCTTACAAATTGATTCAATTGAACGGATGGAATCAGAAATTGAAGCCAAGTCCAAGTCGAAGCAGATTACAAATTGATTCAATGGAAAGCGTGATTGCTTTGTTGAGGAAGGAAGCGGGCTGCATCAATTGACTGCCATGCGTCTTGATCTCCACCGATTCAATTGATTGAAGACCAAGTGTTTGAAGAACCCTTTCCCCTTCACCTATATACGTCTTTCTTCTCTCTCTCTTCTTAGAAACTGTGCGTTTTTTCATTTTTTAGAAACCAAGCATTTGAAGAACCCTTCCCCTTCACCTGTATCTGACCAAGTGTTTATTTTTTTAATTTTTTTTTTGAATAAGTGGCGCCACAATATTGGGTTTTGGCGCCTGGAATTTTTTGGGCATACCATTCACGACACACATAGTAAGTCGTAAAAGGTGACTTATTTTTATCGACTGGCATACGCATGTCGTATATAACTGATGTATTAACGGTATGCCATATGTATGTCATAGAAAGTTTTATTATTTACGACTAATATTGCAAGTCGTAAAAAAATTATCATTTTTACCATTAACGGCCTGCGCAATAGACGCGCCGTGGTTAGTATATTATTTATGACATGCAAAAAAAGCAAGTTGTAAAAGTGAGAAATTACTACTTGCATTCATTGTATGTCGTTGATGTGGTGCCGTAAAAAGTCAATTTTGTTGTAGTGATCATGAAAGGACATGAGGATGTTGAAAAACAAAAAGAAAAATGGAATTGCATTCAAAACCTCATCAAATAAAGTAGCCAACTTATGTCTCATGGCTCTTGAAGATGAAGACTCTACTCAAGATGAGATAACTACTCTTTATGAAGAACTTGAAAGTGCATTCCATGAACTATCAAATGAATTTAGAAAAGTTTGTGCCAAAAATGATGTGTTGAAGAAATCTGTTGTATCTTTATCTATTAATGTAGAAAAATTAAAATAAGAAAAAATTATTTTGAAAAATGATTTTGATACTATCTCTAATGAGAAAACTACTTTAAAAAACAATATTGATGATTTAACAAAAACACTTGAAAATTTTGTAAAAGGTAGAGATAATCTCAACATATTTCTTGGAAATCAAAGATGTATTTTTGATAAAGCGCGTATTGGATATGACCCTATTAAGAAATAAAAGAATCTCAATACAATTTTTGAAAAGGCACCTCTCATGACACACCCTCATATTACTTGTCATTATTGTAGAAAGAAATGCCATTATATATCTTATTGTCCATTCAAAAAGAATATGAACATGGGAATTAAAAAGATTTAGAATATTAAGGGATCTAACAAAACTAACCAAGAAGGACCCAAGAAATTATGAGTACCAAAAACCAACATTTGATTATCATCTTATAGGTTTGCTTTAAGTCCAAAGCTAAAGAAGGGAAGTGGTACCTTGATAGTGGATGTTCCAGACATATGACCGGAGATAAATCCTTTTTTACGAAACTATCATCGAAAGATGGAGGATTTGTTATTTTTGGAGACAATAAGAAAGGAAAAATCATTGGTATTGGTAGCATCGGTATTTCTCCTAACCTTTCTATTGAAAATGTTTTACTTATTGATGGACTTAAGTATAACCTACTTAGTATTAGTCAATTATGTGATAAAGGTAATCGAATTATTTTTGATAAATCACATTGCACAATTGAAAGCACAAATGATCATAAAGCTTTATTCGTTGGTAATCGCCATGATAATGTTAATATTTTTTATCTTAAAGATCTCTATGCTAATGATGTTAAATGTTTATATGTTAATAATGAAAATAGTTGGTTATGGCATAGAAGACTTGGTCATGCTCATATAGATTTAATTGCTAAACTTTTGATAAAGGATTTGGTCATTGAACTTCCAAAAATTAAATTTGAAAAAAAAATATCTTTGTAGTGCTTGTCAAACAAGGAAAACAAACTAAAACATCGTTTAAATCAAAATCTCATATTTTCACAACTAAACCTTTACAAATATTACATATGGATTTATTTGGTATCTCAAGGACATCTAGTCTAGGTGATAAACGTTATTATCTTGTTATTGTTGAAGATTATTCAAGATTTACATAAGTTATGTTTTTAGCACACAAAGATGAAACATTTTCTTCTTTCACAAAACTCTGTCATAGAATTCAAAATGAAAAAGGCTTTCTTATTACTAATATGTTAATTCATTTTTGAGTCATATCTTTGTAGAATCAATTTTGATGTCATAGCATGTTTTTGAGATGTATGCTATCTATATTTTGAATTGTACATTTATGATATCAAGAATATGCTCAATATGAAAATTTCATGCTTATATGCTTTACATTGGAATATTTGAATGAGTTATGAAATTCGTTGATTATGATCCATCAACAATGTCTAAATGAAAAGAAGTATTATACGTTTATAGAGACATTGCATCTATCCTATTGAATATCTTTTGAATGTGGGTTATATTGGCATACATCTCATGAAATGCTTTTGATTGACAAATTGTTGAATTAATTGTTTATAACATTCATGTTGTGTTCCACATTAAGTAAAATGTTTTATCACACTTGAGTATGTAGATTGAATTGATGAAAATGCCTCTTGATAATGTTATGTGATTAAATGAGATTGTTGCATCATTTTTTAATAAAACAAAGAGCATAACACTATTTTCTTATGCATATTATGCTATGTGCTACAACTTGAAAATTCTAAAAAATAGCATTCCAAACTCTTATTTGATCATTGAATTATTTTTCACTTTTTGAGTTTGTTATAAGAAGTGATTTATACTGTATTTTTATTGAGTAATAATGTTTGTTCTATGAATGTTATGTTTACACAAATCACATTAGAAAAGGGTAGCACCAACTTAGGGGGAGAAATCATTTTGCTAACATATTTGTTAAACCCTTTTGAGATGAACTCCTCATGAAAGAAAATTGAAGATTAAAAAGCTTCCATCTCTTGAACCTAACGTATACCTCATATACTCTCTTAAGCTTTTGAGGTAAAAATCCTATCTTATATTGTTTGAGCTAATACTATTATTACTTTGATATGAAAAAGATTGATTATGCTTCATATGATTTGCAATGTATATTCTTTGATGATGCTCTTGCCTAAAAATCATGCCTATGCTTAAAATGTGTGCTATATATTGAAATTCATGATTTTTCTTGGCATATGGATTGCTATACCTTGAACATGCTTCATTTTTAGGATTTACATTAGCTCCATGAGATTATATTGAGTTTAACCTATTATGAGCAATATTTGGTATTTTATATAATGCTTGAGTTATTATTGTTAAATCTTGTAGATTGCATATTGGTATCCTTGGTAGATTGCTTGTTGGTATCATTTTGGCATTCTTATTGGTAATATTTGGCATCCTGTTTGATATTATTGAGGAGAACATTTCAGTTATGAGCTTTCATTGTTCATATCTCCTATTGATTTTGCCAAATGAAACAAGGGGAAGAATTTAAACTTGATTAGTTTTAAACTGTGTAATTTTTTTTTGGGTTCTGCATCTTAAGGTAAAATTAACTTTGCATACATTGATTTTTTTTAAACCCTCATGGTATTTTTTTTTTTGCATTACCATTCTAGCAACACCAACGTCCTATTAAGTTTCATTTCTGTTGGTATTATTTTATTTTATTTTACTTTTTTTTATTTTGCTATTAGGCTTCATTTCTTTTATTTTTATTTTTTTCATTATTTTTTTTGTTTGGACTCAATTTTCTTATTTTTTTTTCTACTTTTTAATTTCATTTTTCAGTATTTAAACATAAAAACAAAAACAAATCAAAATACAAATATTTACATTAAAAAAAAAATACCCTTCATTTTCTTTACGGCCATACGTCGATCAAACTAAACATATTTCAAAAAATAAATAAATAAATAAACAAACAAACAAAAAACCAAAAAAAACAAAACAACCCTTCTTTTTTTTTTTTTTCCAGCCATACACCGATCTTACTTACTCGCCTCTTCCATCATTCTCTTATTCTTTTTATCACCTTGGGCGACCCTTGACCCCCCTGCCCCCGTACTTTCGTCGAAAGCGACGACTCCCCGCTGACTATCAAAGGCCAAGAACGATGTTGTTCCAAATCGGGCCATTGAGGTGGTCTTCCGTTTAAGCTATTTATTTTCGGCCTTCAGTGCAACTATTTTTGCTCGCGCATCCTTGTACATGCGCTAGAGAAGAGAGAGTTGGGTGTTGACCTGATGGAGCTCACTCGTCCTATTTTGCAATCGGTGAGCCAATTTTGTGACGGCCGTCACCGTCTCCATACAGGATGTCAATGTGAAATGATTGGCTTCTATGTCAGATTGAGCTGCCATGATTTGCTCAATCGACATCATAGGAAGGTTAGGCAGAGGAATGGCAGGAAGAGTAGGAGCAGAGGCACTCAGTCTAGCAGAGCTTATGAAATCATTTAGGTCCGGAAATAGAGTGAGGGGACGGGATGAGGAAGCCATGGTTTAAAGATGAGAGCTATAAACGAAATGAGTTGCAGAGAAATAAAAGAGAACAGACTGCGGTTTGGCCTCCTTCGTTTAGTTTTTTTGTCTCTCGATGAGGCAGAAGAAACAGACGAGAATGGTGAAGAAGAGATAGAAGAGAATGGTGAAGACAAAAATGGAAGAGTGTGTGATTTAGAAGAAGGCTGAAGAGAAGAAGCTGAAGAGAAGAAGACAAGGAGGGCGAGATAGCCGAGGCAACCGGCAATTGAGGAGAGCTGCTTTTGTCGGCCAATGAAGCAAAAGCCAGGCCGCGTGGCAACCGCGTTTTGTAAAAAACGAGAGCGACGCGGGAGAGTTGTATATGTAATATATATATCTATATATATTTGTTGATTGACCGTTGATTGATATATATATTTGCTATATATATATTTTTGATGCCATTTATCACTATCATTTTCCTCCTCCTCCTCCTCCTCCTCCTCCTCCTCCTCCAGATTCTGGGCCATAATTTCCTTTTGATAATGTCACAGGGGGAGAAAAATTATATGATGTTATGTATTATGGTATTATTTTCAAACTAATCTGATGTTATCTTAATTTCATATCATGTCTCTAATTAAAACTTATTTATTACACATGTGCTAACCTATATATTTAGAAATGAATTCGGGGAGCATGACTTGAGGGGGAGCTTTTCTTACTCCAAAATCAAATCAAAACATCATTGTGTGCCATTATTAAAAAGGGGGAGATTGTTAGACTTATTTATTTTGATGATTTATTTAGTAATGATGGTTCAAACAGCCTAGCACAGCAGCAGGCCAAAAGGTTCAAAAAACTTAAGTGGAAGATATTCAAATTAGTAATGATGGAAATATAACGGCTATAAATGGTTATAAAGGTTCAAAAGGCCAAAAAGTTCAAAAAGTTCAAATGGAAGATATTCAAATTGGTAATGATGGAAGTACAACGGCTATAAATGGTTATAAATTCAAATGACTACAACGGCTATAAATGACTATAAATTCAAATGAATACGATGGCTATAAACGACTATAATTTTTATTATATATACCAAAGCCTCTAATGTAAATAAGTTACAAAAAAAACCTGAAAATATTCTTTGATCTATAATCACTCACATCTATTCTCAGAAATTATACACTGAGCCTTATAGCTTTAAGTACATCTTTCCTGTTTGAGATTTACAGAAAAATCAAAACTTCATTTTATATATCTATCTTTGAGAAATATTTATTGTAAGCTTTCTTTGAAAGAAAAAATACAATTTCATCTTGTAAAAGTGTTACAAACACTATATTCTTGAAATCTTGAGAGTGATTGTGAATCACCTAAGATTTGCAAGGGTTTGGCCTTGTGAAGTCTGTGTAAAATCCGTGGAGGATTGCTCCATTTGTAAAGAGGTTGCTAGCACCACTGTGAAGCTAGAAGATAGTGGAAAATCTCAAGTGAAGCTTGAGGAGTGGACGTAGGCCGAGTTGAAACCGAACCACTATAAATTTGTTTGCCTCTCTCTCCCTTATCTCTTTATTTTATTTTAAATTGCCATAGCTATATTTTACATTTTTACTGTGCTAAAATCATTAACTGACATAGTTGTTAAGACACTTGTTTTAATTATTTTTATTTCATTAATTATATTTATCTATTGTGCTAGTCATAATTTTTATTAGGGTATTATTAATTTTAATTGTAAAAACCTAATTCACCCTCCCTCTTAGGTTGTCTTTTGGGTAACAATAAATGAGGGAAAAGGCCTGGAGGAGGCCATTGTAAATGGAGAAGAGTTAAAGAGGGGCAAGAATGGTGGATAGTAGTATTGGTAGTGGTGTTTAGCGATGTTGGAGTTAAGGTGACAATGGTTGGGGAGGTATTGACAGCGAATACAGTAGTTGATGGGGGTAGCAAGAGGCGAGGGGGCAATGACCAAAGGTAATGGGCTGGGAAGAAATGGCAGTCGACGATGGCGGAGTTAGAATTTATTGTTAGTGAGGTTAATCAATAGTCAATACATTACATGAGTATTAACTTACTAAAAAAAATTTAAAATGTAAAAAGATAGAAATATCCCATTTTATTTTTATTTTGAACTAAGGGCTAGTTTGGCATGTTATAAAAAAGGTAAAAAATAAAAAAGTTACTAAAAAAGTCAAATAATTATCACTATTCACAAATTAAAAATATAAAAAAAATAATTTACACAAAAAAGTACAATCCAACTTTACACAGGTAATGGTACTGAAGTGATTGGTAAAATTACATACATACACTTTGATGGTACAAATTACAAATTGGATATATATATTCATTAAGTTGGATGGTAGTATTAGGCCTGTGGGGGCTCACCACGTGTTCCATTTTGATAATCTGAACCATTCAATGTATAAAAATCATCGAGTACTATATGTCAAAAAAAAAATCAAGTTGATCGGATATGGATAACTATGTGATCAAATCAGATTTTTGTCATCCGTTTATTTTTCACCGTCCATTGTTTTCATACAAAATTGTTTTGATCACATAGTTATTGATATCTAATCAATGTGATTTTTTTAACGGCATATAGTACTTGACGAGTTCTACACATTGATCGGTTCAAATTATTGAAATGGGACCCATGGTGAGCCCCCACGGGCCCAATAGTACCCGTGAAACCTCATGATATATATATATGTTATGAAGTTATCACTATTTGCAAGGCAATCCGTACTGTCCTTTAATCAACATTGTCACTGAGTTTAGGACATAGGGGTAATAATGTAATTTTATTATTTTATACAATATTTTAATATACATTTTTTCGTAAAAAGATAAAAAATTATCCCAAACACATATTTTTAATGTCTACTTTTCTCACTAAAAAGTCAAAAAGTACACTTAGTTAAAACACCCCAAACAACTCTTAAGTTTTGAATATGAATTATATATTAAAAAAATACTTTTTATGTTAAAAGTTGGCATCCTCTTACAATAATATATAATTTAGTGGGGTTATTTTGATGAAATTTTAAAATATAAATTATGGGATAATTACATTAACGGTCCCTATAGTTTAGGTCTTACATTACTTTGATCCATGACTTTTCAATTGTAACATATTTGACCATAAATTTTGAATCTTGTTCCAAATAAGGATAATTGAAGATATCATTATTCAATTTCAAGGGCAAAATCATCAATTTGATAAAATATAAACTGATTTGACAAAAATAAATGTCAAAAAAATATTTTTGAATTTTTAAAAATTATTTCTACCTACTAATGATAAAATTATGTAAAATTGATAATTTTTTTAGACATTTATTTATTTATTTTTATTACCAACTTAATTTTTATTATGTGTTTGGATTATTATCATGTAATAGGTGGTTATTTTTATTTTCATTAAATTAGTTTCTATTTTTTAAAAAGTCAAATATGGTGGCAACTTTGATATCATTATTAAACCAATCCATTAAATCAAAAAATCTAAAACTAAAAACATTTCATACATTAAATATATCGATTACACACTAAAAGCCTAACAACCACCCATTACATGATTATCATCCAAACATATAATAAAAATTCATTTGGTAAAATAAATAAAAGATTTATTAATTTTACATAATTTTATCTTTGGTGGGTAGAAATTATTTTTAAAAATTCAAAAATATTTTTTGGCATTTATTTTTGTCAAATTAGTTTATATTTTATCAAATTACTTTACCCTTGAAATTAAGTAATGGTATCTTCAATTGTCCTTATTTGGAACAAGATTCAAAATTTAAGGTCAAATGTGTTACAATTGAAAAGTCAGGGATTAAAGTGACATGGGTTTCAAACTATAGAGACTGTTAGAGTAATTGACCCATAAATTATTTTTTAAAATTTATCTCATGAAATTACAAGTGTTAATTAAAACAACAATGATTCATCCCCCCTTTTTCCATCACCCCCTTTGACCCCCTCTCTCTCTCATTGGTTGCTTTTTCTTTTTCTTTTTCTTTTTTTTCCTGCTCCTCCAATCACTCCCTGACACATGGCAAAGGGGGTGAGGGGGTGACCCCCAAAAGGGGGTCTCAAGTATTATTCTTATTAAAATATTGAATTAACATCAATTATGTCTTAGTATTTCAGTGGGTTGGATTGAACCCATTGATTACAATGTAGCTAATGGCGATCGGCAGTGGCAGTTATTAGGGTTAGATAGAGAAAAGAGTAATTTGGTATTATTTATAAAATAGTGGCATCGGTTGAGGAAAATTTTATTTTCACACACTTATTTATTTTTATGTACATCATTTATGAGTGGCACATATTTATTAATTTAATTATTAGTTATTATTCTTATTCCACTCACAAAATATTTCAATTATATCTTCATATTGTTATACACACACCACCTCAACGCTCCTTTTACACACCTGTTCAAAATTGTAGACTGATTCCAAACACAATGGAGATTACAGTGAGGACCCCCTCCATTGACAAACTCCATTAAAAAAGAATTATTATTCTTATTTATGCCTGCGTATAAATGTATATAGGTAGATAAATAGGTACACAATGTTGGGAACGGTGATTGATATGTTCATCTGTGTATGAAACTGTTTGAGTTTATTTACATTATCCAAAGGTTCAGGTTTGTTTGGATACGTCCCCTGATAGTTGAGTGGCTTTATTTATTTATTTATTTTAATTTTTTGCATAAAAACTTTATTTATTTACTTATTTAGTTATTTATTTATGTTAGTGATAATTACAAATAAAACATCAAAAAAAAAAAAAAATTACAATAACTATTGTAAGGGTTGAGGCGCGAAAAATTCACTCTCTTTAAAGAGATTCAAGTCCTCTGCGGTTAGGCAAAGCCTCACACTGGTGCAGTAGAAAAAACCATGACTTGTCCCCCCAGGATACAACAGTTCGACTAAGTCATATGGTTCAATAATACTGCACAATTGGTTTCATCACATACACTTTTTATTTCTTTGCCTGATAATCTCTTAAATAAGAAACTTGAGCTACCAATAAGAGAGATGAAAAACTCAATTTGTAGGAGAGGTAACTAGGAGGGCAAATTTTCTTGGTGGCCAAGTTTTCTTGAAGACTTGGTGGATAAAAATGAAGACTTGACTTGGAGACTTGGTGGGCAAGTTTTCTTGAAGGAAAAGAAAGGATTAATTAGGAGAACAAGTTATTTAGAGCCCAATCACACAATATAATCTATAACACATTATAATATTAAAATATCTGCTAACATTCCCCCACCTATTTTAATATTATAGGTAGTAAAATCTAAGATTATTGGGCAAAGAAGGATATTATGCATCATAGTAGCTGTACTCTGCATTGAACCTCCATTAGTGAAACAATAATATCTACTCCAGAGCCAATAGTATGCTCAACATTGAACTATGACTGCTTAAGGGAAATAAATAATTATTGCACACACATAATATTTCAGGTGTTTACATAAGCTTTAAGAGCCAGCGCATTACAGCCTTGTGCGATTTCAGGATTCATGAGTGTATTTGAGAATTAGCTCAAATCTCATAGGTAGCGGCCCCACTATCACACTCACATATGTGAATTTTGTCAAGGGTGCTCTTGTAACTATGACACCCCACTCAATAAGAGCTAGAGAAATTCATTAAGAGTTTTTTTAATAACTCAACCTCTACAACGTTACAGGATAAATGTATTTACATCATAGGGATGGGTAAAAAGTAATTTAGTGCATTTCTCACGGCCATCATATCATTGTTTTTCTCATTGAACCCAGTTACAGGATCTCTGGTCCCTGGATTGAGTATCTTCATACATGGCTCCTGCTATATTCAATGGGCTTCAACCCCATCTCCCTTGATGTATTCCAGACTCTATCTCTTGCTAAGGCCTTAGTTAATGGATTTGCACGATTATCACCAGATTTAATATAATCCACATTTATGATGCCATTAGTCATATAAGATCTCACAGTACTGTGTTTTCTTCTGATAGGTCTGGATTTACCGTTATAATAACGATTATTAACTCAACCAATTGCTACGGTACTATCACAATAAATCAATATAGGTGGAATCGGTTTTTTCCTAACAAGAGATTTCATTTAACAAATCTCTTAACCAATTTGCTTCTTCACTGGCTGTAGTTAAAGCAATAAGTTCAGCCTCCATTGATGAATTAGCAATAATGGTTTGTTTTTTCGATTTCCAACTTATGGCACCACCTCCCAAGGTAAATAAGTAACTAGTGGTTGATAATGAATCACCTAATAAGGTATTCCAATTGGCATCACTGTAACCTTCAAGTACTACAGGATACTTATTATAAAACAAGCCATATTTTATGGTACGAGATAAATATTTCATAATCCGCTCAATAGCTAGCCAATGATCACTTCCAGGATTGTTAGTAAACTTGCTAAGTACTCCAACTGTATAAGCAATGTCAGGTCTAGTATAGTCAGTCGCATAACGCAAGCTACCAATCATACTAGCATATTCCTTTTGATTAATTACATCCTCATCATTTTCAAAAGGAAATAAACGTACATGAGGATCAAAAGGAGTAAGAACATGCTTGCATTTATAAAAATTATATTTTCTCAAAATTTTCTCAACATAATGAGACTGATCAAGAAATATACCATCACAGGTTTTGGTAATTTTCATTCCCAAAATATAATTAGCCTCACCAAGATCTGTCATATCAAAATGGCTACTAAGCATATTTTTAGTTTCCACGATGATATGCGAATTAGAGCCAAATATAAATAAATCATCCACATAGAGGCTAATAATAACATGCAAATTTTCTTCAAATTTATAGTAGATGCATTTATCACATTCATTTGTTTTATAACCATTCCCAATCATGCAGGAATCAAATTTCTCATGCCACTGTTTAGGGGTCTGTTTTAAGCCATATAGGGATTTAATTAGCTTGTACACTTTGCTTGCTTGACCGGGTTCCACAAAACTTTGAGATTGATCCATATAGATTTCTTCACCCAGGTCTCCATTTAAAAAGGCTGTTTTAACATTCATTTGATGAATTTTTAGATCATGAATTGCAGCCACTGCAATTAATAATCTAATAGATGTAACTCTAGTAACTAGAGAAAATATATCAAAAAAGTCAAGATCTGCTTGTTGCTTAAAACCTTTTGCAACAAGCCTTGCTTTATATTTATCAATAGTTCTATCCGGTTTAAATTTTTTTTCTCAAAACCCATTTACAGCTAGTAGTTTTACAACCTAGTGGTAAATCTACTAACACCCAAGTTTTATTGGATAATAATAATTCCATCTCATCATTTACAACCTCGTTCCAAAAAACAGAGTCAGGAGATGCCAAAGCTTCTTGTAAAGTTAATGGAGTTTCCTCCACATTAAAAACATGATAATCAGGGCCAAAATCTTTTTCTAATCTGGCTCTTTTACTCATTCTAGGTTCAAAAACTACAGTATCTTGGTTTTGTAAAAGAGGAGTAGAGGAACGGTTTCAGATAAAATATTTTCTTGATAATTTTGACCCCCACTTTTAAAAGGAAATTTTTCTTCATGAAAAATTGCATCACCTGATTCAAAAATTATTTTGTTTTCATTATCAAAAAATCTATAGGCTATACTATTTGTTGCATATCCAAGAAAAGCACAAGTGGCAGCTTTCAAACTTAATTTAGGAATTTTAGGGTCCACAAGTCTAACAAAAGCTAGACAATCCCAAACCCTCAAATATCTCAAATTTGGCTTATGCCCTTTCCACAACTCAAAAGGTGTAATTTTTGTTTTTTTATGTGGCACTCTATTCATAACATAACATGCAGTTAAAATTGCTTCTCCCCACAAATTTGAAGGAGCACCTGCTTCAATTAGCATAGTGTAGACGCGCCTGAACGTCACGGCTCCACGCACGAAAAATGGCGCGAAATCTGTTTTGTTCGTTAGCTTACTACAGTTCGGACTCAATGTCACGGTTCTTAGCCTGATCTTACAAAGTGCAATGTAAGATTGATAAATCACCAAAGAGTCCAAATTCGGCAAATCGTTTTGGAAAACTGATTTTAATAAAGAAGTGCCAAACATAGACTGCTTTGCCAGATACAGAGTCGCCACCTAAATATTTTATTTTGGGGAAATTTAGGAAACCCTGACTCGGACCGAAGGCCACGTGTCCGTTATCACCAAAGTTGCCTCGGCTAGGGAACTTAGGTACGAGAGAGGAAGGTCATGCAATGAGCACCCCCGCTCACCCGATCAAAGATCGGCCTTTACTAAGCATGATATTTTGTTTTTGAAAACACATGTGTTCTTATTCTGGTTATTTAACCTAGAATTACTATGTGATGCACACAGCATACAAGTATAGACTAGATTGCCTAAGTTGGAACAAAACATTGCATATTCGTTTGTTTGAAAATAGTTTGAAGTTTGCAACTCGCAAGTAGGCTAAAACGAGAATTTGATGAATTGTCCCAATTCAAGTAATCCAACCTTCACCCACATGCATTCAGGCAGTTATAACAAATAAGCAGTTAGCCTCATGGCAAGTATGCTTTCGTGGTAATCAATAACACACGTGCAGTATGATAAAGCATAAACACTCACAGTGTACTCCAAGCCAAAACAAAGAACTAGTTAGAAATCATGCATGATCCTAGTTCGTGTTAAGATGGCTAATGCAGCACATGCAAAAATGCAACTCAGATAGGCTCGGCTATCCTAAGATGTCATGTTAAATGCAACTTGGTAATATGCTGTTGAACACGTATTCAAGTAAATATATTGAAATACAATGCGGTTTGTATGATGCGCCGAGCTCGGTGCATGCAATATAGATGAATGGATGCACGCATGCGAGCATAAGGTATGCTAAATGAAACATGCCCTAAAACTAACCATCATAAGCGGTTAAGTAAAAGGGAGAAAGAAATGGGGATTGGAAGACATGCATCACACACACGCACGTTTATTACAACAATTGGCCCTCACGAGGGAGAGTCCGGATAAGAAGCTAACTAGCTAATCTAAGCTAATTAAACTAATTATTACACAACGAATAAGCTAATTAACTAACCCTAGTTAACTAACTAAGCTATTACAACACAACTTAAAATAGCTAAATGCATTAATTATTAAAGGTACAAACCAAATGCTTAATCTAGCTAAGTAAAGAAGTTAAATAAAGCAATAAAACAGGAGGTTCTCAGAGGGAGAAGACTGGATGCATGCCCGGTCGCCTTGTTCGGAAATCCAATGCGATGCCCCGATTTGCCTCTGTTTCCAATTGTCCTCAGAACCTTGCACCAAGCTCCAGAAAGCTAAAACTCCACCTAGGGAACCTGTGGGAGGGCGGCCGACCAGTTGTTGGTGTCTGCAGCCACCTGCCGACCACTTTTTGCTACTGCAAACCAGAAAAAGTGGTCGGCCAGTTAGTTTTTCTGGCTAGCCGACCAGTTGTTGCTGCATTTGTCCACTTTGCTTCAACAGAGAGCAAGAAAGGGCATGACAATGTATTTGCAAGGTATGTGTGCACAACCACGCTCCCTATCATTTCATGAGCTCAAGGGAGTGTGGTTCTCGACCCTCGGGCCACCAATCACGCATCTCAATGCATGATGGTCGAGAGGCGAAATTGCATAATTCAATATAAAATGAATGCACACATAAACACATAAAGCCTAGAACTCCATCATGTATGATCAAGAGCGTCGGCGACCGGGAATTAAGGCACATTTCATCACTTCAAGTATGAAACGTCCCTCGTTTCCCGTGTTTGGACTAACACCTATTTCAAACACAATGCAATACTCAACATGGCATGCACAATGCTATATAACATGGAGTATGCAAAAATACAATGCAACACAAGCATGCAAATATGCAATATAACTTAAGCATGCAAACATGCAATGCAACATGAACAACCTAACAAGGCTAATGGCATGCACAATGCACAATGCTAATAACAACTAGCATACACAATGCAAATGGACAACATAGCATACACAATGCGATGTAACCTAAGCATACAAACAACATGGCATAATCAATGCGATGAACTACATGGCATGCTCAATGTTTAACGTAAGATAGCATTCTCAATGCAAGGTGACATGGCATACACAATGCTAAATGCTAGGACCTAGATGGCATACTCAATGCAAGGCAATCATAAGGTTCTAAACACAATGTAAAGCATGCATGCATGATGCAATGCAACAAGGGAAACTTAGCAATGTTAGGAACATACACACTCAATGCAAGGAACAACTTGGCATGCACAATGCAAAGGACTACATAGCATACACAATGCGAAGTAAGATAAGCATGCAAGCAACATGCAAGTGAACATGCTAAATGGACTTAAACCAAAAGGAGTAGACCTCAGTCATGCCCAAATCAGTGGCCAAAACACAAAAGCAAAGGCACCAAAAGCATATATGAGCATGCATGCCAATTGGCTCACCAATTAGACCTAAAGAGCACAACTCTCAAGAGTGCTCAAAGAGTGACAAAAGTGGAAGTGTAGCAACACTAAGTGCACTGAAATTAAGTAAGAAATGATGCCAAATCATTCAAACAAAGCAAGTAAAGCATGCAAGAATCCTAAAGCATGAAAGCTAACAAAGAGGACTACAAAGGAGGCATGCAATACATGACACAAATGCATGAACCAACCATGGACAGAGTTTAATTAAGTCTAAACAAAGACCAAAACATGCTGAAATAGAGGCTCAAAGACCTAGGCATGTAAGCATACAAGCTAAGCCATAAACTAGGCAACAATGCACAACATTCAAAGGTACTTAAAGAGTGAATGAAGTGGGAACATGACAATGCTACATGCTCTGAAATGAAGTATTAAGTGATGCAAAATCATCTAAATAGCTTAAAGATAGCATGCATGAGTCATCAAAACACAAAGCTAGCAAGGCCAATTGCACTACAGCTATACAAAGCATGAAGCATATGGCTAAGGCAACCCAAAACAGTCCTAGAACATATCAAAATGATACTAAAACATGTATGGAAGGAAGCCAAAACAAGCTAGCATGAGGGGCATAAGGCATGATGCATACAAGGCAAATAAGTTAGATTACACTACACCTATTAGGACCAAGCATGGGATGACTTAACCAACAAAATCAGAGTTATATCATGGCAAAATAACTCCAAAAACACATCGAAATGATAGCTCGCAAGCTTAGGCATGAAGACATACGCAATGATTCGTGTTAAGACATAAAGGGGCAAACCCTCCAACGCATTGAAAGAGCAAAAAAAGCAAATGCATGACCATGAAACATGGACTAAAATCACATTATAAATGATGCCAAATCATTCAAATAGTCCAAGTAATGCATGCTAGTGGACTTGACACACAAAACTAACAAGCTAGAATGCATTATAGCTATACAAAGCAAGTCATGCATGACCAAAACAACCCATATCAGAGCTAAAGCATGCTAAAACATGGACAAAGCTTCTTGAAGTTAAGCCAAAAGCATGCTAGAATGACATGTTAAAAAATAATGCATGTTAAGCTATTTCATGGAATTGCACTACAAGTGGATGAGGCATGCAAGAGGTGACCAAACCAAACCATAACAAAGGTATGACATGGAAAAACATCACTAAAAACATGCTGACATGGAAGCAAAACAAGCTAGAATGACATGCTACTTCATGAAGCATACAAAACTAGTTTGTGTGATTTACACTACAAGGGCGTGTTTGATTCGTCGAATTAGGGGGAGGACTATCCACTATTTGGATTGTAATCCAAATAATGCTCCTTATCCGCCGTTTGATTTTTTTTAGTCCGCCCGACTCCATGTCCGGCCGGACTCCTTATCTCCCATATGGGGGACTATTGTGTCCTAGGGGGGGTATGGGATAGTTTTGGGGGGACTATCCACTATTGGGATTAGGTGGTCAAAATGACCATTTTGACCCTCTACTATTTAATTATGTATTATATTTAATAAAATTCAATAAAATTTAAATGTCTCAATTTAAAAATAAAATAATTTTATTTAACTTTTTATTGATGTTTTATTTATTTAATTTTTAAAATTTTTTTTATAGATATTTTATTGATGTTTTATTTTAAAATTTTGTTTATATTTTATTTAATTTCATTATTTAAATTTAATAGATGTTTTATTTAATTTCATTGTTTGATTATTATTATTTTTAAAAACAAATTTATTTAAAATTTTAATTAAAAAAAATAATATATATTTTTATTGATATTTTATTTATTTATTTATTTATTTATTTAAATTTATTTAATTGTGTAAAAAATAAATTTTTATTTAATCTAGCTAAAAATAATTAAAATATTAAAGATATGTTTAATATTACTATTACTTAGTAAACAATTGAAAAAGGATAAAATAGTCTTTTGTTCATTTATCCTATCCAGTCCGTCCAACCAAACGTTGGATTCACTAAAAATAGTCATTTCTAGACATCTAATCCCATGAAAAAACAAACACAGGATACATATCCAATCCAGCCAAATAGTCCGGGGGATTCACAGTCCCAAGACTCAAGTCCGATGGATTCTAATCCTCCTTTATCCAGTCTGTCCAATCAAACACACCCCAAGTGTATTAGGCATGCATTGAGTGACAAAACTAAGTAAAAACAGTGGCATGTCACAGCAAAATAACCACAAACACATGCTAAGACATGGCCAACATAAACTTAACAAACATGCTCACACATGAGGCATATGAAGTAAGTATTGAAGACACAAGGAGAGGGGATGACCCTCTCCTTCTTGGAACCTCAAAACACCCTTCTCAGCACTGAAATTCCTCTGAGTTTCAGTGGTGAGAAGGCCAAAACAAGGTGGTCCCAAAGGCTCAAAAAGGAGGCACAAAAGCAAGGCTAAACAAGGCCTAAGAGGGGGTAAACAACCCCAAATACAAAAGTAACCTTAAACAAAGATCTTAAGCACACAAAAATAGAACTTTTTGTACTTAAGAGTTGAGCTTAAAACAGCATGCAAGTAAGGCTAAAAACTTAAGCAAGAAAGGGGGTTTAAAAGGTTAAAGGCTCACCCTTGAAGACCACCTTCAAAGCTGCAACTCCAGCACACTTTTTGGATCAAAACTAGTCCAAAAGCTTCAAAAACAACCTCAAGGGACCTCAGCTCCAAGTGTATGGTGTTTGAGTGTGTGTTTGTGTGTTAAAGTAAGACAAAACTACACTTTTAGGCACAAAATAAGAACAAACAAGGAGATATAGATACAAAGCTATATGTATCACTCAAACCTCCAATTTCTGAACCTAGAGGAGGGAGGAAGCAAAGCTTCTTGAAAAAGCTAAGGTTCAAGGCAATCCCTCCATACACGTATATGGAGGATGGCTTCAGTGCCCTCCAGCTGTGCC
Source organism: Camellia granthamiana (assembly GCA_036172215.1). NCBI lineage: Eukaryota > Viridiplantae > Streptophyta > Magnoliopsida > Ericales > Theaceae > Camellia > Camellia granthamiana. The sequence goes on from CM069907.1 coordinate 67,175,462, forward strand.
AGCTGGAGGAAAATATCTCCAAAAAGGTGGCAAAAAGTAGCTGACCACTTGAAGTGGTCGGCCAGCTACTTTAAGTGGTCGGCCGACCACTTTAAGTAGTCTTCCAAGAAAACAACTGGTCGGCCATGGTGGGAGATGATTAGCACATTGAAAACGAGTCAGTGGTGGGGTGGCCGACTAGAAAAGCTGGCCCAAAGACCAAGAAAATCAGTTGTCTGATCAGAAAACTGGCTAGCAGGAAGAAAAGTGGTCTCCAAGGAAAAATACTGGTCTCCCACCCTTGTACCACCTTCTAAACAAGGAAAACAAGGTTTGTACCAAAAAAAAATCAAAATGGATGCAAGACGAGAGATCGGAAGGCAAAACGCATAGCCGAGAGACCCGAAAACTAGTCCACAAGCACCAAAAGTGGTTTATAACCACAAAAGTGGTCTCCCGGACCACAGTGTCCCTCTAGGCAGAGGAAAGAAGGTGTGGTTCAAAAACCATGCCAAACGGAGAACGTTAAGCAGTCCTGAGTCAAGGCGTGCGGGCAAAGGGGAAAAGTGGTCTACGACCACAAAAGGATGGTCTACAGACCACTCCCTCCCTCCAGGGAAGAGAAAACAAGGCTTGGTCCACAAACCGAGCCGAAGCACAAAGAGTTCAGAGGCCCGGAGGCAAAGCACTCGGCCAAAATTCCTGAAACTCGAAACGAGCACAACATGCACTATCACCGAGCGCTCAAACGATGACGTCTGAGTTTTAAGGTCGGTCAAAAATGGGGTGTCTACACATAGCATTTGTTAAATTAGTTAAAATTCTATTTTTTCTTTTTGCTACACCATTAGATGTAGGCGAATATGGTAGAGTAGTTTCATGGATTATTCCTAAAGACTGAGCAAACGAGTTGAATTCAAAAGATTCATACTCCTGGCCTCTATCACTTCTATATCTTTTAATCTTTTTACCGAATTGATTTTCAACTTCAAGAAGGAACTCTTTAAATTTTTCAAAAGTATCACTTTTATTTTTCAACAAGTATACATAAGTGTATTTTGAAAAATTATCAATGAAAGTGATAAAATATCTATTTTCACCACGTGTTAAAATTCTTTCAAATTCACATAAATCAGTGTCAATTAATTCTAACAATTCAGTATTTCTCACCATACTTTGATGAGGCTTTTTAGTTATTTTTGCTTGACTGCAAACTTCACATTTCTCAAACTTATTTATTAGTCTGGGAATTAATCCTAAATTACTCATGACTCCCACATATCGGTTATTAATATGACACAAATGAGCATGCCAAAAATTCATAGAAGACATCATATAAACAGAAACATGTGTTTTCTTATTTTCAACATTTAATTTAAACATTTCATCACAGACATACCCTTTCTTCACAAATATGCTTTTTTTAGTGATTACATATTAATTAGATTCAATAGTCTGCTTGAAACCAGCTTTGTTAAGCAAATAACTCGACATCAAATTTTTTCCCCATGGACGGTGTGTACAACACATCTTTTAAAACAAGCACACGTCCAGAGGTAAATTTCAGCTCAACATCCCCATACCCGAGCACCTTGGTTAAACTGGAGTCACCAAGTATAACAGTCCTCTCCTCATTAAAATGAATGAAATCTTTGAACCAATCTTTCTCATAGCAGACATGCCTATTGGTACCAGAGTCTGCCCACCACCCTTCCACAGATTGAACCATAAAAATATCTGTAATCATAGCTACAAATGGTTCCTTTGTAACATTAGCCTGTGGTCGAGACTGTTGTTTCCGAAATTTGCAAGTTTGAGCAACATGCCTACTTTTGCTACACATAAAACATGTCACATTTGTCAAATCTTGTGAAGGGGGTTCTTGGTTCTATTTCTTTTGCCTCGGATAATTTTTATTTTGTGGCCTTCCAGTATTTTTTCAGATTTTCTTAATTGGCTTCAAGTGACTATTTTTATGAAATCGACCTTTAGGCAAAGTATTTCCAGAAGTTAAATTTACTTTTGCAGTAGAATGCTCTTGTGTCATAAGCGCATCTTGTCCTCGTACTTCCTCCTCCACCCGAATCCCTGTGATTAAAGTTTCCAAGGACGTCTCTTTTTGCTTGTGACGCATTGACTTCTAAAACTCCCTCCAAGATAATGGTAGTTTGTCAATAATACTTGCTACAACAAGATTGTCTTCAATTTTGATGCCTTCGGATTTAACTTCAGTCACTAGCATCTGAAAATCTTGTACTTACTCCACCACTGATTTTTCATCTATTATCTGATAGCGAAAAAAGCAGCTTGCTTCAAATTTTTTAGCACCTGCCTCTTCAGTGTCATATTTATTCTGTAAGGCTTTCCAAGTTTTCTTGGCAGTGGTGTAAGTAGTATCATAATAATCATAAAATTGATTCGAAAGACAATTCAAAAGATAATACCGACATTTATACTCATTTGTGTTATATTTCTTGATTTTTTCAAGATGAGCGGCATACTCCTCGTTAGTCATCTCTTCAGTGGAGACTTTGTTTAGATTTTTCTTGGTCAAGATATAGGCCACTTTGAAGAGACTGAGGTAGAAAAACACCTTGCCTTTCCATCTCTTGAAATGGGGTCCCTTGAACGGAAGGCTTGTTGAGATCGCCGGTATTCTCGTTGGGCTTCTCCAATACTGGATCCATGAATTTTTCTATTTGAATCTCCTTAAAATTATTGGTGATAATTACAAATAAAACACCAGAAAATACAAATAAAAAAAAATTACAATAACTATTGTAAGAACTGAGGCTCGGGAAATTCGTTTTCTTTAAGGAGATTCAAGCCCTCTGTGGTTAGGCAAAGCCTCACACCGGTGCAGCAGAAAAAATCATGACTTGTCTCCCCCAAGATACAACAGTCCGACTAAGTCGTATGGTTTACAAATACTGCACAATTGGTTGAACCCAATGCTTCATCACATACACCTTTATTTCTTTGCCTAATAGTCTCTCAAATAAGAAACTTGAGCTACCAATAAGAGAGGTGAAATGTTCAATTTATAGAAGAGGTAACTTGGAGGGAAAATTTCTTGGTGGCCAAGTTTTTTTGGAGACTTGGTGGATAAAAATGAAGACTTGACTTGGAGACTTGGTGGATAAGAATGAAAACTTGACTTAGAGACTTTACTTGGAGACTTGGTGGACAAGTTTTCTTGGAGGAAAAGAAAGGATTAACTAGGAGAACAAGTTATTTAAAGCTCAATCACACAATATAATTTATAACACATTATAATATTAAAATATCTGTTAACTGTTTATTTTTTTGGATTTTGCATACAAATGCAATATGATGTGTTAAAAAAAAAGGGAGTGAAATAAATGGTGCAATCTCATAAAATTCCAGGAGTGCCATTAGGCGTTAATGACTCAATTTTCATGATTGGTGTTATTTTAGATGATTTATTTGTATTTTTATTTGCCAAACATGTCGTGGTGTACAATATTTATGGACGCTCCAACGCACCTAATTGATTGGGATTCTGAATAATACTGAGAAAGTTTTATTAGTTTTGGCTAAACTTGATGTGTTTCAGTTATGATTATTTCTATACTTGCTTGTGTTTTTTTTTTTTAAATGATATTTCATGTTGGGTAATTAAATGGTTAATTCCTTAGGAACATGAATATATGGGGTTTCCTCGATTTGAACGACCAGAAGTACTGGATGGCGAGTCAAGTCCAAACCTATATGTGGTCAATTGTGGACCGGTAATGGATAATAGACTATGTGAGAAATGAAGTTCAAAAAAGAGTATGGCATATTTGGTAGAACTGTAGAAAAGTGTTTATAACTTATGTCTAAATAATTTATAATTTATAACTATGAATATAAATTGATTTCTGACTTATAAATTAAGTATCTCCTGTCTCATTTAAAGAATAAGTTGATTTTTAATTTTCAAAAAGTTATAAGCTATAAGCTAAACTAAATACATCAAAATAACTTAAATTAAGCTGAAAACTAAAATAAGCAGCTTTTAAGCTGCACCAAACAGGCATGTGAGAAATGAAGAAATTTGGGTTTAATTTTTTGTACTCAAAAGATGTGTATTGATTTTTTTTTTTTAAAAGATATGTATAGGGAAAATTTTAATATAATATTAAAGATGCGTTTTAATGTCTATTATAGTCATTTTATTTTAGGATATAGTTGCTATTAAAATAATATTTCGTTAAGTATCTGCACAGAAATAAATAGATATATGAAAATAAAATTTCTAATGGATCAAACTTTTCAATTTAAGTGTGGGGTGAACTTAGCAAATAGGAAAGTAATTATGTGAACTGCTAGATTTGATGATGTCTAAGGCCCTATTTGGAGAGTTGGGTTTTCAATTAAAAAATCAAAAAATTATTATAAATTGTCACATTACTCTCTTTATTTTTTCACACGCTCTTTTGTAATATATATATATATATATAAAACTAAAATAGGCAATTCTCAAATGGGGGCCTAAATAGAATTTCCCAAAATTAAGTCTACCATTACAACATTGATGTCAAGAAATACCATTTATCTTACTCTATGAACCTGTTTGTTTTGGATTATAGATGATGAGATTGGATTAGAATAAATGTGAGACCCACTAAAATGATATTTGTTTGTAAAACTGAAAAGAGGATTATATTCCATAGGACTATGATATGCCTTAGAGGAGGGAATTAACAAAAGACACCAATCATGTAATTATTTTATTTTATTTTTATTCAAAAATCATGCAATTTATGATGAGAGGACACTTAATTGGTATTTTTTTACTTTGAAATTATATCGATTGTAATCTTATTCAAAAAAAATCAAATGCTTAAATAATTATTTTATAGGGATGCAATTCATCATAAAATTTAAATATATATTTTTCTTTGGTTACAAGGAATTTGTTAATTGATTAATGAGAAGACAATTAGACACTAAAAACAAAAACAAAAGCAAAAACACAAAAACAAAAACAAAAAAAAAGATAGATTTCATAAAAAGACCTCCCACCCAACCTTTTGGAGTTTGAAGGAATTTGCCGTTGACATGTTGGTTCATAATTTTTACTATTCTATTTTGCTCAAGGGGTGGGCACTGATCAGGTTGTTTAGTGGAATTCAAGCAGATTTGCACTGTATATTAACAAACTTTGTGTCTAGCCAAGCTCAACACAACTTTACATTGTACCTAAGCTTGTTATGCCAAAGACAATCCTAAAAATTTTAAATTCTGGAGCCAGCCACTTAACCCATGAGAACAAATAGACCAAATATGAAGCCCACACAGGTAGATCCTGTCTAACCGGTAGACGACCACCCGGTGTGCCTTGTTACATTCTATTCGTACAAAGGAACATAATTCAACTTAAACAGTACTCTAATCTTGATCCAAAATCCAGAGTACTAAGGAGCATAGCCATTTTAATTAAAAGGATTGAGAAATCATAATAAGTTATATTTTGTTTGTACTAAGCAAACATCTCACCATTATAATCCTGCTATAAGCCAACACCACCACCATTCAATAATATCCAAGGTGCATGAAATGGCCTTTCTAAACCATGGAAAAGGAAAAAGATTAGCACAAGCGGAGAAGAGTACAAAACTTTGATAGCTACTTTTGAGTTGATCTCATGAAGAAAATGCAGTTGCAACCTTTACAACATAACACCCATGTTGGTCAAACTATCATCCATGTCAAGTGTCGGTACCCAGCCCACTTAGCAGCAACACGAACACCAATGGCCATGGCTGCACAGAGCAACGGAACTGGAACTTTCCTACCCATTGCAACGGCTTCTCCTTCATCTTCATCTTCCAATGGCTTTTTTGAGTGGTGGTGAGTAATAGCCAATGCCAGATAAGAGGTCATCACCACAAACCGAACCCAAGGCTCTCCAACAGCAGCCAGCACAGCTGCAACAGGCAACACAGAAGAAACATAATCCCTCTTCTTAACAAACCGAGCAAAACCAAACAATCCCAATAGGAGCGTCCAGAAGGACAGCTCGGAGATGAAGTCTCTCACGGCTGCAAAACCGATTAAGCCAGCTACTGTAAGAAGGTATGGTTGGCTGTCTACAGAGTCTGGAACAGAAGCTTCAGCAATGGCAAGTACGGAAGATACCAGCACGATGATCAAAGTCAGCTCTGGAATGGGAGTATATGCTATCACTGCTGAGTACAAAGCTCGAATGGTGTAAAGTGTAGTTTCTATTCCTCTGATCAGAGAAGTTACTGGATCACCAATGAAATGGAAGATAAGGGCCAGTGCAAGTTTTAAGAGGTATCCCACGAACTGGGTAATACTTGATAAAACCTTTTTCCAGTTGGACAACTCCCACAAGACTGTTCTCCAGGCATACAAAGGAAAGCAAGAACTGCAAATTATCAAGAATTGAAGGTATAATGTCAGTTGCATGGCTTAGTTCTCATTACACCCTCGTCACAGGCCCCTTTTGAAAAAAGGGAGAACAACTCAAGTAAGTGCAGCGAGGTTAGTGGAATTGCTAATATAAATCAAGAAAATGAGCAGGAACATAATTTATTTACTCTTCATTAGTGTTCTTCTGTGTTTTTTTGGTTCGCATAGGAAAAATGCCATACATGATGAATTTGTACAAGCTCGATTTGAGACGGGAAAAAGCTCAATCAACTATGAGTGAACGAGTTAATAACAGACAAGAAAACAAATTTTAAGGCCATAAAAATTATAATTATAAACCTAAACTAATATTCATATGACCTCCTAAACACAGAATAAATAAAGATCTCATTGAACAGTGAAGATGGAAACTTCCATTTTTGGTATTTCTGCCCCAACTTTATCAGAGTTTGATCAAATATAAGATTTAAGTCCCTTTGAAGTCTACTTTGCCACATGTAGTCCTCTCTCTCATACACACACATCTACATACACAAAGTTGTGCGTGTGCACACACACATGCATGCATGTCCACACACATCATTGCCTTTCCCTGAGACATACAGCTTCAACACTGTTACTACCATATTGTTTGGGCGGAAACAATATTGAAGCATGCCAATACAAAATGTAAAAAAAAAATGACAAGTGAAACAGTGTAATATCTCAACCAGACATCTAGAAATTCAAATAGCCCTTAAAACATTATTCAGTCAACAACCTCCTCTCCGTTAAATCCATTGATGCATATGAAGAATGAGCCAAACCAAAGGACTGGCCACACCATTTAAAATGGAACAGATAAGAAATCATATATGCATGGTAAACTGGAAGTAGAGATGATTCTGGACTTCCTCAATGAAGTGGTTTATTAGTGATTGTGCGCATAAACAGGGATTAGTTACGATTTTTGACTTCGAATGTGTAAAACCTGTTAGTGGTATGCCTAAAGCTAATCTGGGAGACATGGTTTGAAATACTTAAAACAAGTCCTTTATTCTTAAAGGTTCCTAATCATAGGATAAGTGGATTACTAACTGGGCATTAGCAATCTAAATACACTAGTACGTGTTATGGTTGACTCGATTGGGATTGGTAAGTCTCAAGTCATTTGTGTGAGAACACTAAATTAAACATGTGGGCACCTGTTAGAGAACAAGTTCATTGTACGTGACTGCTCATGAATGCCTTGTAGAATTGTACTGACTTGCCAAATAGATTTCCATTAGTTATAGTTGTAAATATAATCCTTAGACTTGAGAACAACACGATTGTCTTGTGTTTGGATTGCTACGCTTTGTCAATAAAATGTGCTTATGTTCTTCTAACTATGAAACATAAACACATTGATTGGGGCTTAGTGACATAAACATGAAGACAAGTGAATGTTCAACAAGGGATCACTAACTATCAGAGTCTCAAGTAAAGAAGGAGAATGTTGTCTGTCGCCATATAGGATATAAGTCCAGAAAGACCTTGGCTAGGATAGAGTGATAATTAGGAAGAAGTCCTTAATTTCACCAATGTGAGTTCATATCAATCAGAGTGGCCACATAATTGGGTTTCAGCTGTTTGATGGACTTTCAAGCCCTATTGACTATTGTAGGATATTATATATGTAGAAGGATTGAACCAGACAGTAACTGTTAACTGAATAGATCACCCTAGTATATTCATATTATTTGGGTGGTCATGATATGTTGTTATATGTCACTCATGATTTGTAAAACCTAAAGGAAAAGTTTTTCGGGAGAATTAGAAAGAATACTAATAAAATATCAAGGGTTGATATTATTTCTACTATCTCGAAAAAGGTAAATCTAAAAGGCCACACACATAAGAAGCAATACCTAATACAAAGGAATAAAAAGTTCATCCAATTAAAAGTTATTTAGGGACTTATCTTAATCAAGAGTTAATTGTGATAAAATCTATTCCTTCTTAGACAATACTGTTGAGATCCATAACTAGGAGAGCAAAAAGCGCTCATAAGAACTAACACTCTAGTGATTTTCTCTTTCTTTGTCTTGCTATATATTAGTGAGTGTTTGAGAGTGCCTTTGTGTTCAAGAATTACTCTATGTGGATACTTTTAAAGGTTGGACACTTAAATGGCTTGTTTGCTTGGAGTGAATTCAAAAGATCAAGCATTTGAATTGAATTTTTGTGCTTAAAGTAATCATCTAACATAGATTGTTGTACTTATATTTTGTATACATCACAAATAACATGAATGTGGAAATTCGTAATCACAATAAAATTTCAATATTCCGTTGCGCCTTGGTATACAATTCCCAACACCATCTACTCAATGAATTATATCTGATTGATCAATTAAGGGTCTAATCTATTGATAGTTTCTAGGTAGGCTCAACTTGACAAAATCTAAGAGGGCCAAGACCAGCCTAAAAGTTTTTTTGATTTGGCCAAAGTTCTCAATCGAACCAGGCTTGGACCGAAAAGACTAAACCCTAATTAAAATCAAGCTACAATTGGACAAACATCTCAACTATCCCAATCAACCCAAGCCCTTGGGGACAAAAATTAATCATTCATTTCATAGCCACATTTTTTGTGTAGTAACCAAACCAAACTAAGCCTTGTGTTCCCAATCAAGTGGGGACAGCTACATTAATTATTTTTCTCTATTCAACTCTACCAAGGGCTATATACTCAGTTAAATTAACTAAATTCATATATTTTCCACCACATCATCCCATGTCAACTTAGGTCTTTCCCTCCACCTAGCATCTCCACTTACAGTGATTTTATCAATCTTTCTTACCATTGTATCTACAGCTCCTTTGTACATAACCAAACCATTTTAACCTTTTCACTCTTAATTTATCTTCAATAGGTGCTACTCTTATCATTTCATAAATATATACATTTCCAACTCTATCTTTTCTTGTCTTATCACACATCCATCTAAGCATTCTTATCTCAACTTCATTTTTTGTGGGGGTAACAACAAACAAGGATAAAAAGCAAAAGATAAACAAAACAAAACAAAAGAAACCGTCTATCTCATTGGGATACTGCTGGTGCTGGGCTCTCATTTTCTATTAGCATTCATTTTCTAAAGAATCTAAAATGCTCTATAAGTTTTAAAACCCATGTCTAGTACAACTTTCATTCATATCTCAAATTCTTCATTCAGGTGCATTTGTATTCAAGGGACACTTGTAGTTGTACACAGAATCTCTAAGTCAAATTGAAATGTACAATGCTCTGGTAGATAGGATTTTCTCTTGCTTAAAAAAAATGTCCCTTCCTTCCCAAACATTCCCAAAAAATATTCATTTATTTTTCACTCATGGTAGGTTCTGTATTTCATATGTATATAAGGCTTTTACTATTATTATATATTATATGAAACCAAGAAGAAGAAATGACAAGATAAATTGTGTATATCAATGGAGAAAATACGGATATAGAAAACAAGACAAGAATTCAAACAAGACAGGAATTCTCTACAATGACACTATAGAACAATTAAAACTTAAAAGGATGTAGCGCAGCTTGGTGGCGCGTTTGTTTTGGGTACAAAATGTCACGGGTTCAAATCATGTCATCTCTACCTATTACTTCTCTGAAGGGATCAATTGACATGGATTAATTTCAGACTTCCAAATTGCTTGTGATACACATATACCATCCAAACCATATAGACATTACACACAAACCATACTTTTAAAAGATATTTGCTCCAAATTTAGTTACTCTATTAAGTCAATTTCATTCTTTGCATGCTAATATAAGCCAAGCTAAGTAAATACACATAAAATACATATACTAAAAAATTACTCTCTCATTATACAAAAGCATAAACATAAACATATATCAAATTATTCATATATATATATATATATGGGTTAATTATACTTTTCTCCCATCCCTATAATTTCTATTTGAATAATTTGGTCTTTCCATCTAAATTTTTGTCAATTTTGTCTACTTATACACCTTAAAAAATTGCCGAAATTGTTAATTCTAACCTCCAATTTAGACGGAAAAATCAAATTGAAACCTTAAAATTTTGACAAATGTCCTAAAATTATTAATTTTAATCTTCAATTTGGACGGAACTAGACTTAAAACGTAGTATCAAATTGTTCAAATTGAAACCATAGGGAACAAAGTGAAATTTAAGTCAAACTAAAGTGTAAATAACCCTATATATATACACACACATTGTATCATACAAATCAGCATAATAAGCAATAATTGAAGTACCTATGAACCAAGGCCACCTAACAGGTGGGCTTGGGGCTTCCTTGGTCAAGGGCCTGAACCGGTCAGGCATGGTACTGTGCCCTCGGGCTTCTTCTTCGGCCTTATCAAAGAAGCTCTTACTTTCACCTTCTTCCCCATTCTCTGCACTCGCACGAAACCCTCGCTTCGAAAATCCTATGCTTCTACTCGTAGAAAAACGTAGCAAATTGAACGATGATTGTGTTGAGATTGAAGAGCAGCGAAATGGAAGGACATGGTTAGGAGGAGTTGGAGAGCAGAGACGAGTCTGAGAGGAGAGATTGAAGGCGAAGAAGCGAGGAGGTTTGAGAAATGGGTTTGGAGAGCTGAGAGTGGAAATTGCCAACGACATGGCTGGCTTTGAAAGGGTTATCGAGGAGGTTTAGCCATTACCAGTGGAGCTATCAAGGGGTAGTGGGGTTTTGTTTTTGCACTGCTCGGACCCGAAAGATAGTTTTATAATATGGCACTAAACCCGAGTCCGACCCAGGTTTACCTTAATTGTTTGGGATGTCCAAATAAGTATATTTTTGTCTTTTTAGATTAAAAAGTTGAGAAAAAATATGGATGTTTGGATTAATTTTTTGACTTTTTATAAAAAAATATGTGTATTAAAAAATGTATAAATTAGTGTATAGGAGAAGATTGAGATGAAATAGGCAGTACGGTGGAATAATTCAGGACAGCGTGGTGGAGTGTAGGCTGGGATATGATTCCCTGTTTTTTGGACATTAAATTGGAGGTGTTGTTCAGCCCGTGGGGGCCCACCACGGGTCCTGTTTTGCTAATCAAAATCGTTCAATGTGTAGAATTCGTCGAGTACTATATGCTTGTAAAAAATCACATTGATCAGATATTGATAGCTATCTGATCGAATTAGTTTTTTTTAACTGTTAAATGTAACACCATCCATTTTATAAATTTTAACTGACTTGATTTTTTATAGACATATAATACTCGACGAGTTCTACACATTGAACTGTTCAGATTATTAAAACGGGACCCGTAATAGGCCCCTACGGGCCAAACAACACCATATTATTTGTGCACCTAAATAACTGCAATTTTTCCAAAAAGTGAGCTCCGCCTGTGGGACGGCAGAGTTGTCTGAAATGTAATTATGTGTAAAATTATTTTTTTAATTTTTTTTGATAAATAATGATACCTTTTTAACTTTTTGAATAATTTTTTAACTTTTTATTTTTTTTAAGACATGCCAAACCAGACCCACTTGGGTTTGGTCAACGGAAAACACCAATCAGCTTGGTTTCATAACTTATGTTTTACTTTTTAATTTTTTTTTTATATTTTTCGTATTTTCTATTTCTATTGATTTTTTTAATATTTTAAGTAATATATCTTTTTTAAAATTTTTAAATATACCTAACATAAATATACTTAAAAAATATAATATTTGTGAAAAAATCTTTAAAAAATTTATTAAATACGAAAAATACAAAAAAAATATAAAAATTTAGTATATTTTTTGTATTCTTGTGTATTTATTGATTTTTATTTTTTTATTTTATAAATAGTTTACTTTTTAAATATATCTAAAACAGTTGCATCTAAAAAAATAGAATTGCTTAAAATTTTAAAAATATTCACTAAAAATTAAAAAAAATATACAAAAAATAAAAAGCTCAATTTTCAAAAAATTAAATTCAAAAAATTGAAACCAAACACAATGAATAAATTCCTTATCCATAACCAAATCAAATCAAATCAAGTCTTAAATCCCATCAAATGGGGCTGGCTACATGAATCCTTATTTTTTATTTGATTCTGTCAATAGCTATTCGGTTAGTCAAACTAAGAAGATTCATATCTCCGCCGTCACTTTATCACATCTCTTCACTATTACCTCTGTTGGTCTCCATTGTGTATAATCAAATCATCTCAATCTATTCTCTCTAAACTTATCTTCTATCGATGTTACTCCTACCTATTCATGAATATACTCATTCCTAATTCTGTCTTTTTTAGTTTTGTCGCACATCTACTTTAGCATCTTTATCTCAGCAATACTCATATTATCTTCATATTGTTTCTTACTTGCCTAACATTTCATCACATACAACATTGCTAGTCTAATGGTCGTTCTATAGAATTTTCTTTTTAGTCTAGTGGGTAATCGTTTATCACACAGTACTCCAGATGCACTCCTCTACTTAAGTCACCCTATATACCTTAATTCTATGGATTATATCTGCTCCAATCTCCTAAACCGTTGTGATAATCGATCCTAAATAACAAAAATGTTCACTCTTAGGTAGTTTTTGGTTCTTAATCTTTACTTCTGCTCTGCTTTCATTGTTACTATTACTAAAATTACACTCCATGTATTCTATTTTAGTTCTACTTATCCTAAATCCTTTAAATCTCATATCCATGTTTTAATAATTAATAATAAATGGGTAAACGACTAATATTTCACAACAATTGGACTTAATTCCTATCAAATCCTATTGAAAATAAGTTCTAATAAAATCGTCGGTAAAATTAATTTTTTATCACTATTTTTTACATATGTCGTTAAAAATTGACAAGTAGTGACTTTTTTTGTCACAGTTTTTATAAATTGTTGTTGAAACTTGCAATTAGTGACATTTTTCTGTAATGAATTTTTCAAACTATGGCTGAAAGTTGAAAATTAATACTATTTTTTTTTTTGTGATGATTTTTTTAAATTGTCACTAAAACTTATAATTAATGGCATTTTTTGTGACAAAATTTTCAAATTGTCTCAGAAAATTAATAATTAATAACGTTTTTTAATAGTGTTTGATGAAAAACGCTATTAATTATCACAGAACTTATTGGACAATAAATTCACCTATTAAGACCTACACATAAGTCCCCTTTAATAAGTCCTCTAAATAATTTAATGAACCAAATAGTTCCATCTTTGTGGAAACGACACTGTCACCATTCACTTTGTAGGCGTGAATGTCGACTCATACTAATAAATGACTAAAATATCCATGGATTCAATAAATTACATATTTGCTGAAAGTAAGGGTGCTCATAGTTCTGTTGCGACCTAGGAACCTCTAATTCGTCTTCAATCCGCCATTCGTCCAAAACTAGATGAATTGAAAAAAAAATTAATCCGCAACCGTCCGCCAGATTGGCTTTTACAGATTGAGTGGATTGATGCATTGGTGGATGGTTTGGTAATTTACATTATACATATTTTCAACATAATAAAACTTGTCAACATAAATTTTTTAAAAAAAATAAAAATAAAATAATAATCAAAACTGTTTTCTTAATAATGACTGCAAACATGGATAATAATCAACAAAACAATGATAATAATCCAATCTGTCTTCTCCTCGTGCATCATCAAATGCACATGGTAACAATAATTAAACAAATGTAATGATAATATTTGAATTTATCGCTCATCATTCATCACACTCATCAGCACTCTCATCACTCAATTGAAAAATCTATTAAGAGCATGTGAGGCTCTGCGAATCTGCAACATTCATCTTAATGTCGTACAGTCATTCGAAACGACCAATATTTAAAATGTTTTCATACAGTCATCTAAAATAAAATATTACAGTCATCCAAAAACAATTTACGCTAACACTCATATTTAAAAAATAACTTAAAAAGACGCAATATAGCTATTCATTTCCTTCAACCAAACCATGAGTCATGAAAATTTGCATTAAAAAAAAAAACAAAATTATTTAATAAGAAAAACGTTAAAAAGTTTTAAATGTAAAATAAGTAAACATATATTAACAACATTTAACAAAGTGAAATACTTTACCAATGATATTAAATTTCAATAAAACTACACTCTGGACTAGGGCTTGAACATGAATTTGATTCCGAAATAACTACAAATGAAACATAATACAACAAAAACAAGTGAAGTGAAGATAAATGAATTTTGAATAATACAAAATAAATCATTGTATATATTGCCCGAATCATATTGTTGTTCAAATTGTTGTTCAAATTGTTCAACATGATTCATTGCTTGCTGAAGGCATATTGGAATGTTAGGAGCAAGTGAACTTCGGAATGGATCAAATATACGACCTCCTGCATTAAAAGCCGACTCAGATGTTAGGGAAAATATATGATTTTTACAAATAAATCAATCAATGGGAATAAAAACTAATACGGAAAAATTAAATCAATAACGATACAAGAATTTTATGTGGTTCCCTTAATATGAGGTACATCCACGGGATCAAAATCCGATTCTACTATCAACCAAAGAGTTTTCAAATGATTAAAAACGAGACACGAATGGTCTCACAAAATCACCCTTAAGTAAATTCTAAATAATCAAGAGGAAAGACTTCACCAAATAGATGAATAAAAGTCTTCGAACTAGAATTGAAAAAGATCCAAAATAATAACCTAAATCAATCTCCACAGCAGAGCCTTTGAAATCGCATTGAAAGTGAGCACTGATTGAATAAGTTCTTCTCCCCAGCCACAATACACGCACTGTAATTGACCAATTTAATCACCGAATTTGATCAAACATAACTGCTGATTTTCACCAAGGCTGCTTTTTCTTTCTCTATGAAAAAAACAAAACAATACCAATATATATTGTGAATTCTTGGTCTTTTTTTTTATTATCAAAACCCTAATTGCTCCCAATCAGATTATAAAATTCCCATTGGGCCTCCAAAAGTTAGATATAATATATTAAAAATATATTATGACCACCACCAAACCAAATTAATTTTTTTTTTATAAATCAATTGGGTCCCATACTCCAATAAGGAGGTATGGGACCCAATAGAAGCAAACAGTGGAAATATGCATTGCCAACACGCTACAAGTGATAACACTCTATATTTTGTTGCATTAATCTTCCACCACTCAAAGATATCAAATTGAGCATTCTTGGCACTTTTCTCAATATCATCACTACAACAAAAAAAGATTTTTACGGCGCGCAATGCATGCCGTAAAACCCCTTCTACGACATGCAGCGTGTGCCGTACTATAACCAGTCATGAAAAATCATTTACTTTTAATAACATGCTTCGTACGGCGTTAAAAACTATTTAACATCAGATTTTGTACGTCGTTGTTACTTTTTTTATAACATGCTAGAATACGCCGTTAAAACTATTTAACGGCAGATTTTGTGCGTCGTCGTTACTTTTTGTACAACTATTTTTGCACGTCGTTAATTGGTGAGACAAATAACGATGCTGATTATGCACCGTAAAATATGTAATACAACGACTTATTATGCTTGTCGTAGAATATGTAATTTTTTATTTTTATTTTTAAATTCAGCAGGTTCTATTTGACCAATTTTATACAATCTAACAATTATTATAAACAAGCATCACAAAACATTAATCAACCACCAAAATATTGTTTGAAACATCAAAAAGAAAATATATCCATAAATTATAAACATTCAACAATTGTCTATGCATTCCAAACATTTGAAAACTATATCCTTAAGTTTTAAACTGTTCAAAAAGTTTAAAACATCCAAAACTATGCATATCTAAGTTTCTAAACATATCCAAAATTATTAAGAGATTATTTAAAACTATCGACAACAATTCTTATAGCAGTTGCAGTTGCAGCTGCAGCTGCAGCAAACCCATTTGCTTCTATCACAGGGATGAGGGTGCCCATCTAAGCTTGCAACTCTTACCACATTGTTTCAAACCTACATTTATTAAAACAGAAGAGATTTATGAATTAGGTCCCGGCCTCAAGTCCACTTATGACCTAGCAAAAGAGATTTTAGAATGACAAAATAGATTTATGACAATTTTAAGCAGTAAAGTTGATTTCAGGCACTAATTTTGACAATTTTGAGGGGGAATTCACAATGAGCCAAGAGGAAAACACCAAAAAATTGAAAAAATAAGATAAAAAGAAAATCACCGACCATGTGGCAAATTTACAGCAACATTAAAAAGAAAAATATAATTTAAGAGAATATTTTAATAACCATTTTTGTTTTTTGTGTAAGTACTTTACTCAATACCACAATAACATATAAGCATGAGTAGAAGCCTCGTGAAGCTAATGTTAAAGTGATAATACTAAGCTAAATGAGATCATATGCCTTTGGATAGATGAAAGAAAACAAGAGAGATAACACATGAAGTAAGCTTCAAATTTACTCTAAAAGATACACAAGAATCAATTGGGGAAATATCATAATTGAGCATTTTAGTGAGCATATAATATGCCTGTAAAACTGCATACAAGCACTTTCTATGTGCACAAACAAACATACACCAAATCCAAGTACACCTAAAATTCATGTGGTCCATGTCCATTAGTACTACACAACACAGTAGTCCAATATGATGGTTTTAGTAAGTGGAACTGATTCTTTGATGTTTGATATAGAAATTAAATAAATATAAGATAAAATCATTTTCCTTGCATCACACCTTTTCAATTAGTTAAATTGAGTGCTTCTTGCTAATTTACCATAACAAAGCATCACAAGAAAGTCTATGCTTTATTTTCTGGCATACTTTTTTCCAGTAAACTAAATAGTTTTTCAACAAAAACATATTCCTTAGTTTTATTTTCTTGTTGCCATATGTTCCTACATCTCTCTTTCCTACCTAAATTTACTAACATTGCAGCACAACCTTACTACGATTAAAACAAGTGATTAAAATATGACATTTCTCATCTATAGTTCTAAGAGCATACCAACATCAACATAGATGCTCTTTGCTCAACCTTGATCTGTTATGTAGATGGAAAAAAGATAACAAGAAAAGGCAATGGTTGGTCAAGTTTTTGTACAATAAGAATATGAACTCAAAAACACTTTGGGAGCTTGCTTTTAGAGTGTTTAGTTGTCTGTGAAAGATTCAACTCAGAATATAAACTTCCGTTCATACTTGTCAAATTTAAAAATAATTTAGAACATAAACTTCTGTTCATACTTATCAAATTTAAAAATAAAAAAACTTTGAACAAACTTCTAAATTTCTAACTACCTAATTAAAAAGTGAAGCTAAGTTCCTGGGAAGTTCGCTTTTTTAGTGTTTAGTATTTTATGGAAGATCAAACCAAGTCTGATTTTTTTATTGTTCCAAACTTCCTCGTCAAAAATTCTCTTTAATGCTGTGTTTGGTTGGGGAATTTGGGAAAGGATTTGGAAAGGGAAAGAGAAAGAGAAAAGTTAGGTAAAATGTGAATAAAATATACCTACATTTCACATACACACCTTTTCCCTTTCCAAATCCCCCAACCAAACACAATATAAGTGAGTTGAGATAGGATTATTATTGCAAGCTTACTATAATGATTTTAAAGAAGAAAATTGAATTTCTAAACAGAAAGATATAAACAGGCTTTTACTTTAAGCAGAGCCTCCATGGGAAAAAAAAATGAAAAATTAATGTTGTTAACCATCCATACCTTGAGCTCAAAAGTTTCTTCAGAAATTGTAGATGAAAAACTATTAAGAGGCATGCCAACCAAAGTTGTTAACCCACCTGTATAAACGAAGTTAATTAAGTACTTAATTACATGTGCAGATAAAAGTTTGATTTATAAAGTCAACAACTAGATATAATTAGACATAACAAAGAATGAATTCTTATTTTCTATATATATGATAACCCAATAGGGTTAGGTATTTATGTAAATAAGAGACAATCAAAATGAAGTGATCCTGTATAACATCCCAAAAGATAGTGATATTAGTCAGAATAAGAAGAAAGAAGATCATATAAAATAATGTCGTTGATGAGGCTTGTGACTAAATGATTCAATGTAACTATGTCATATTAAATTGCATAAAGTAATGTTTCAATATCACTTATATCTTAAAAGTACTAGTAACATAGAAAAACAATAGTTGGGTGACTACCTGAGTTGCCTTGGGTAAGTTTTCAGCAATATTCCAGCTTGAAACAATATCCGCTTCAGATTCATCATGCACAATTCCATTTTCTGGTTCAGAAATACCTTCTAATGTTTCACTATTGATTCTAGCTTGGATTCCACCATAATTGTACTATTATAGAAAAATTGGAACAAAAATTTATTAGAACATGGAATCAAAACAAAATATATTTTACTACTGCACCGTAATCTGGAACCAATTGATACACTCCATGGCTTTAATGCACTATATATTCTTTGTATAATATTTGACACAAAATTTGAAACTTTTGCCAAAAAATTAGAAGGAATCTATGGTTGAGTTATTAGAATGCCTAACAAATGTAGTTTAAACATATAGTTTGAGAAACCAATTTTAAACCTCAAAATTGCCTAAGGATTAGAATTTTTCTAGACTTTGAGTTCAAATTTCTCTAGCCTTCACTTATTCTGAGTCATCAAATAGACTTCAGAATTTCTCTTAACAGAGATCTGGATGGTAGTACAAGGGCAACCAGAAGTTTAAGGCACTTGTGGTTTAGGCCCTCTTTCCAATTAGAGGACTCTCATATTGGACTAAGGATTAATCGGTAATTTAAAATGTGTAAACAAAATCAAACAAGTAAAATTTGAACAAGATAAGCATATTTTGTTGCATTGCATGTGTTTGGATCGGATGTTAATCCAAACACAAGAAAAGTGGGACGTTTCATACTCGAAGTGATGAAACATGTCACGTTTCTTGGTCGTCGTTACCCTTGATCATACATGATAGGGTGGTGGCCATATGAGTCTTATAGGCGCATTTATTAAGCTTGTATAAGTTTGGTTCTTTGGCCATCATGCATGAAAATGCTTGATTGGTGGCTTGAGAGCCAAGTGCTACACTCCTTTGAACGTGAGAAATGATGAGGAGTGTAGCAGTACACATATTTCCTTGCAAATGCATTGCTTTGCCTCTGTTGCTCTCTGTTGTAGCAAAAGCAGGAGTCTGGAAAAAGGGGTGGCCGACCGGCCAGTTAGGATGGCTGACAGCCACCTTTTGTGGCCGATCGGCCACCAGTCTATTTTGGTGCAAAAGTGTTGCTGTTTTGGAGTAGTAGCAGTCTGGAAGTTGGTTCAATGTTTAGAAAATAGAGAAAGTGCAAACAGAGGCAGCCGATGGCAAGGCGATGGATTTTCGAGAGGAAGCAACCGAGCATGCATGTCTCTCTCGCCCGCAAGGCCACTTTATTACTTTAATAGCTAGTTGTAGTTGATTATTACATGTGTTGTAATTTAATTAGATTAATTTGTTTTGTAATATTTTAATTAGCTTAGCATAGCTAGTTATTCAATTGTGTTGTAATAATTAATTAGCTAGAATATTCAATTAGTTATTTTGTAATAATTAGCTTAGCTTAGATTAGCTTAGCTTGTTTATTCGGATCCTCCTTCGAGAGGGCATAATGTTGTAATAAGTGTGCGTGTGTGTGTGCATGTCTTCCAACCCCACGTCTTTCTCCCTTTTATTTATCCGCTTTCGGTGGTTAGATTAGGGCACGTTTTGATTAGCATACCTTATGCTTGCATGTTTGCATCATTCATTTGTCTTGCATGCACCGAGACTCGGTGCATCATTCAAACTGTATTGTATTTCAATACACTTATTTGAATACGTGTTTCAAAGCATGTTATCAAATTGTTACATTCATATGCCATCTTAGATAGCCGAGCCTATTAGTTGCATTATTGCATGTGTTGCATTAGGCATCTTGTATAGTTAGGATCATGCATATTTCTAACTAGTTTTTGTTTTGGCTCGGAGTACTCTGTAAGTTTTACACTTTAGCATATTTGCATGAGTGTGAGTGATGCCATATTTCGCATGCTTGCCATGAGACTATTTGCTTAAATGCTAAACTGCATGAATGCCTGTGGATGAAGGCTTTATTGCTTGAATTGGAACAATCCAATGAATGAATGTTTTAAGCCCACTTTGCGAAGTGGCAAATCATGTTTTAAGCCCATCATGTTTGATGGCAAATCCGCATTTTAGCCCACTTAAGAATGGCACTTTCAAACCATTTTCGAAAACAAACATGAGTTGATTTGTTCCAAGTCTTGTGACTTAGTCTATACTTACGTGTGTGTTACATAGTAAAGTTAGCAAATAATCAGAATAAGAACACATAAGATTTATAAAACAACATATCTTGCTTAGTAGAGGCTGATCTTTGATCGGGCGAGCAGGGGTGCTCATTTCAGGACTTTCCCTTCTCGTACCCAAGTTCTCGAGCTGAGGCAACTTTGGTGATGATGGACACGTGGCCTTTGGCACGAGTCAGGGTTTCCTAAATTTTCCAAAAATAAAATATTTAAGTGGTGACTCTGTAATCTGGCAAAGCAGTCCAGTTTTGGATTTATTTGATCTAAAATCAATTTTCCAAAAAGATTTGCCGGATTGGACTCTTTGGTGTTTATCAGTCTCACATTGTACTTTGTGAGATTAGATTCAGAACCGTGACAGGAGTCCGAACTGTAGGACCAATTCGAGCTCTCCGAAAGGAGACGCGAAGAAAGTCGAGTCTATACTTGCGAAAAAAAAAAAAAATGCCGTGGAATGTGCTAACTACGACATGCATTTAATGCATGCCGTAAACATGATACCGTAAATAGTTAGTTTTGTTGTAATGCATCCAAGTACTTATCCAATTCTGACTTACTCCCACTACGAAATTGCACCTCCAAAATTGAGTTAAATTGAGAGTTCACAATAGAGTGTAGGTCATTTTCATCTACCACTATATCTACTATTTCATTCACATTGGAGGCTTGGACATTTGTTGAACCAAGCGTGTCATAATGATCATACAATTGATTCGAACAATTTTTTTTTACCTTATCTAACATTTCTTTCACTTTCAACACATCTCCACCAAAAATTTGGGAAAAACAAATTTCTAAGTATGTCATTTTTCTTTGAGGATCAAGCACAATCGCAACATACAAAAGGAGATTGATTTTATCCCCATTCCCTCAATACTTGTCAAACTTCTCTTTCACTCTCTTTGTCATTAAAGACAAAATAGGATCATTTTCTTTGATTAATTGTCTAATCATGTTTTCAATTACAAAAATTTCAACGTAGAATGTATTTGAAGTAACAAATAAAGACCTAGAAAATCTCTTTGTTGCATTGTAGAACATTTTAAGAAATTTCACAAATACTCTACAATTATCCCAATCCTTTGTTGTAGGCATCTCTCTCCTATCACCCCATTCATTATCTGATAAGTAATGTTTACAATTGTAGTCCTCTTTACCTATTCTTTGAAAAACACTCACAAATTTTTCTGCTGCTTCCAACATAAGATATGAGGAATTCCACCGTGTTGGCATATCTAGGCACAAGAGACTCTTACTCTCAATATTCAAAATTTTCATATATTTTTTAAAAGTGTCAAGTCAGTTTGGAGAAGACCTTACATACCTCATTGCATGTCTTACATTCGCAATACAAGAATCAAGATCCTTCAATCCATCGCCCACAATGAGATTTAAAATATGCGCACAACAACGCATATGTAAAAACTCATAGCCCAAGATAGTTCCCTTTCACAGTTTTGTACTTCTTTTCAAGAATCTAATGGTTAGATTATTAGAACTCGTATTATCAACAATTAAGGTAAAAATGCCATCAATCTTCCACTCATTTAAGCATGACTCAATTTTTTTTACCAAGAGTTTCTCCTTTGTGGTCTTTAACTTGACAAAATCTATGATCCTCTTTTGTAATTTCCGATCATCATCAATGAAATGTCCTGTTAGATACATACAACACAAATTTTGTATGGAAGTCCATGTGTCTGTGGTAAAACAAATTCTACGCCCCTTCATCATTTTCTTCAACATCTTCCTTTCATTGGCGTATATGTCTACAATGTCCCTAGTAATGGTATATTGAGATGGGATCTTGAACTTGAGTTGCATGACATTACAAAACCTTTGAAACCCAACCCCCTCCACAAATTTAAAGGGCAATTCATCAATTACTATCATTTCGGTAAGAGACCTCCTACCAACTTCTATAGAAAATCATGTAGCCACAACATCAACAACCCCACCACCTACTCTAGGTTTAAATTGTAATGTTTGTTGCCCTTGAGTATCCCTATATAGATACGCTGTACAATGGTTGTAATGACTTAACAGATTACTTGTTTCATGAGTCTTAGAGCCTATCATATATTCTTTCTTACCTCTATCTTTTCTATCAATACCCTTAATCTTTTCAAAATGATCACAAACCTTTGATGGTTTTCTTCCACTAGTACTACTTGTGGCCCGGGGTGGTCTAGAGGGGGAGCATTAGGTTGGGTAAAGGGGGTAATAGAAGATGATTCGGGTTCAACATTAAGACTTGCAAGAAATGTTTCTCCATTTGGAGGATTCATAACCCAAAGATTATCAAATAAATTGTCAAATACCAATAATAAATAAATATAAGAATTTTTTTTAATAATTGTTAGAGTAACCAAGCCAATTAGTGCAATAAAACAAAAGGGTTGTATAAACAAACCAAAATCACCAGAGATTTCATAAACACTAATTATACTCATTACAAAATTCACACATTAAATTATTTGGAAATACATGTGGAAGAAGCTATTGAAGTCCATCCATAACACAAGGGAATCATGAATCTTAAAAAAACAAATAATGGTGGAAGCCATCAAGTTTTCAGAATTGATAATTCACAAGCAGCAAATTATAGAAGCATAAGAGAGTGAGTCAGTTCCCTTTGGTTTAATATCATTTTTTTTCCATTGTTGGAATCAAATAATATAGATAAAAACATACTCCAATCAAGTGAAATTGGCGTAGAAATCACAAGAAAACAAAAATTTGTTATGAAGCAAATCATCCAATTTGGTTAAATAATGCAATAGATTTAGTGAGAAATTTAACCTTGCCAAGGTAAGGTCACTGGCAACGAACTCAATAATTTTGAAGAATGATTGATGTAGTTTAAAAAATCATTAAGAAACAGTACACAAAACCTCCAACAATCAAAATACCCAACAATAACAAAATTATAATCAGTAAAAATATTACATATCAAGATCACTGAGAGGGTAATTTATATGGAAATTGGACTGAGCTGGATAATGGGCCGTTTTGGGTCGCAGTACGAAGGGCTGAGTAAAAAGGCCGTAAAGTTACTCCGGTCCATAAAAAGACTTTGTAAGTTAGACCGGTCCCAGAGCCGTAATGGTTAGTCCGGTCACATAAGGCCTTATTTCTGGTCCGATTGAGAAGTATAGTGCGGATGATTCGGTCTTCAGAAATTAGTTCGGTCGTGGCATATGGAAACCGAGGTATGCTAAGTCCTCTTAAGGACTTGGTTCTGAAGATAGTTCGGCTCAACTCTCTTATGGATAGCTCGGTCTTAGCATGGGAAAGCCGAGGCAAGGGAAAGGAAAGTAAGGGCCGAACTAACAGTTACCTTGGTCGTATGGTAATCCGGCCATGGTAAAGCCATCTCACTTGGTTTAAGCAGTGAGGGGGGTGTTGAGAGATAAGCATTATCTTTCAGGAGTATGAAGCCTAGGAGGACTCTACATGGAGGAGTAAGAGTCCAACTAGGATTGTGCCACACGGAAACTATAAAAACTCACAAACATCACATATGGAGAGGTAACGCAACTTTGATTCCTGAATACACAGAACTTTTGTCTATTTGTCTAACTTGCTGACTTAGGCATCGGAGAGGTTTCCGGCACCCACCCGCCGACTAGCTCACGTTTGTATTTTCAGGTAGTAGAACGACGTCGTACGGAGGAACGCAGACTTGATCAACAGGATTATACGAGAAGGTTTATTTCTTTCCCGTACAATTGGCGCCGTTTGTGGGAACTCAGACAAGAACAAAACCTCTTGATCAAGCTTTTCCTCTTTAAAATCAATGGCGCACAACGAAGATTTACCGCAGTCCGCCATTGACGGACAAACACCAGAAGGAGGTACAAGGCGCGAAGGTCTACCTTTGGTCCCTCCTATGGCGGCCTTGGAGCCACCAAGACATAATCCCAGGAGGGATACAAGGGGGAGAAGGCGGACTAACAGCCCCCATCACTCTCGTTCACAGAGTCCAGAGAGACAAAGGCGAAGGATTGATCCTCAAACCTTGGAGGATCGCGTCAAGGAGCAAGACGAATTGATACGACGGATGGCGGCGGACATGGAATCTCTAAAGCGCCAGGTGAAGGGAAAAGAAGTGGCGACAGGAGAGGGGCGCACAAACAGGATGCCCCCTCGCCACTCGGAAAATCGAAGTAGGAATACCACGCCCTCGCAAGCAGAGAGTAAAAGCCTCAGGACAGGCGATACTCAATCCAGGTCTTCCAGAACTCGTCACTCCAGGTCTGAGAGGACGAGATCTAAGAGGTTGTACACTGAAGGGAGCACTTATTGGCCTTCACATACGCACCAAACAAGATCCAGACAGACGGAGCTGCCCAGATCGTCCGACCTACAAACCGTGCTAGAAGAGAAGGCACGATGGAAGGAGGACGCCAGGGCACGCGATCCACATAGAGTTTCTGCCTTATAGCGGTTGGCTCCTCGGACGCACGGAAGTGTCGAGGTTGGAATGCCAATACCGCGTCCTGCCTATGAACCAACGGACAAGGCATTGGCGAGGCTGCAGACCTCACTGTTCGTCCCGGCAATAGAGAATGCACCCCTACCATCAGGCTTCCTTCAGCCCAAATTTACTATATATGAGGGGAAGACGGACCCCTACTCACACTTGAGCCACTTTCGCCAGGTCATGGCGGTATACCGGCGAAACGAGGCCTTGATGTGCATCCTCTTCCCATCCAGCCTTGGCGACCTAGGCTTGACTTGGTTCGAGAAACTTCCAGAAGGCAGCATAGCCTCTTGGGCGCAATTGGCGGAGGCGTTCGTAACAAGGTTTCGAACGAACACTAAAACCCCGGTGGAGATCGACCAGCTACTCTCCATCGACATAAGCGACAAAGAGACCCTAAGATCCTATAATGGTCGCTACTGGGAGACCTTCAATCAGATTGGGGACTGCCCCACCAGCCTCGCCATTGCACAGTACAAAAGAGGCATTCCAGTCGGGAACAGACTAAGGGACTCAATCACCATGACACCGCCCCTCACCATGGAAGCCCTGATGGAAAGAGTGCATCAGCACATCAGGGTGGAGGAGGATGGCGCACGTACCAAAGCAAAATCTGGCACGACCACAGTACCAGAAAAGAAGGCCTCAGCAAAGGTCAACGCGGTAGATCGTCCGAACAAAAACGGACGTGGCAGGTGAGACAACGGAGAGGACCAGGATAAAAGATGGTTGAGAGTCCACACTGCCATAACCACAGTCTTCAAGAAACCAATCTATTGAATTCTAAGCGAAATAAGAGACGAGCCTTTCGTCAGATGGCCTGCCAAGCTAGGAGAGGCCCAGAAGGACTACGACGAGAGATCACGGTGTACCTTCCATAAAGAAAAGGGACACCGCACTGAAAATTGCACGCCATTGAGATAGCACCTGGAGGAGTTGGTTGCAGCAGGTCACCTAGACAAATACATTGAAGGAGGGGCGCAGCCAACCCCCCAGGACCACAATAACCCCAACGGGATGCCAATCGACGCCCCACCTCAAGGCGTAATCAATGTGATACATGGAGTCTTCGAACCTGAGCGTGTATGAGAGCTCAGAGGATCGATCAAGAAGGCCGAGCACTTAAGGGAGGTACTAAGCGCTCAACCTATCATTAAAAAAGGGAAGACAGAGGCCACGAACGTCATGTCTTTTTCAGACAGAGACTTGAACAGAATATATTGCCCCCACAATGATGCCTTGGTTGTCACTCTCCGAGTCAAGGATTTTGACGTCAAGCGGATTCTGATTGACCAGGGTAGTTCATGTGAAATAATGTACTACGAGACGTTCAAACAATTGAAGTTACAAGACAAAGACCTGGCACCTGCCGTGTCTCCCCTGATCAGATTCAACTCAATGCCAGAGTGGCCAGTCGGCAAAATCATTCTTCCAGTTAAAGCAGGAAGCGTAACGAAACAAGTGGAGTTCTGGGTATTGAAAGTCCCTTCCACTTACAACATCATCTTGGGCAGAACATGGCTGCATGCCATGCGATCGGTGGCGTCATCTTACCACCAAGTAATGCGGTTCCCCAACGACGCCGAAGTAATTGAAGAGGTCTATGGAGACCAGATTATGTGCAAGCAATGCTTTGTCACGGTGAACGGCAGCCGCGCTGCCAAGGGATACGTTCATTCGGTGGAAGAACCTGAGAGTAATGAACTGTTCGCAGATATTGGCAAAGCGGCTAGCCAGAAAGCGGTGGAAGATTTCGTAGAGGTAAGAATAAATGAAAAGAATTCGGATAAGTTCTTTTTGCTCGGTTCATCGTTGTCCAGCATCGAGAGATTAGAGGTCTTGGAATTTTTGACCTCTAACATCGAAGTGTTCGCCTGGACACCATACGACATGCCAGGCATTGATCCCAACTTCATCTGTCACCAACTCAATGTCCACCCGTCCGCCAGACCAATCATTCAGCGCACCCGTAGATCGGCACTCCACCACGCCGAGATAGTGGCGGAAGAAGTGGGAAACTTGATGGAAGCAGGAGCAATCAGAGAGGTGCACTACCCCAGATGGATCTCCAACACAGTGGTGGTGCCAAAAAAGAATGGTAAGTGGCGTGTCTGCGTCGACTACAAAACAGTCAATAAAGCATATCCAAAAGACAGCTTTCCCCTGCCACGGATAGATCAACTGGTTGACCTAACGGCGGGGCACAACCGACTTAGCTTTCTGGATGCATACAGAGGCTACCACCAGATCGCAATGCATGAACCAGAGTAGGAAGTAACATCTTTCACCACACCAAGAGGACTATACTGCTACAAGGTTATGCCCTTTGGCCTAAAGAACGCAGGGGCGACATTCCAGAGAATGGTCACCAAGATGTTTGAGCCATTGTTAGGCAGAACAATGGAGGCTTACATCGATGACATGGTGGTCAAGAGCAAGGATGAGAATGACCATCTGAAGGACCTAGGTGAGATGTTTGAGATCCTGAAAAAGCACAAGTTACGCCTGAATGCGTCGAAGTGTGCGTTCGGAGTAGGATCTGGCAAGTTCCTAGGCTTCCTAGTAACCAACCAGGGTATAGAGGCAGATCC
Source organism: Camellia granthamiana (assembly GCA_036172215.1). Lineage (NCBI taxonomy): Eukaryota > Viridiplantae > Streptophyta > Magnoliopsida > Ericales > Theaceae > Camellia > Camellia granthamiana. The sequence continues at coordinate 67,203,236 of CM069907.1, forward strand.
CTCCTAGATCAAGGCTATTCAGGATCTGGAGAGACCAAACTCAGTAAAAGAAGTGCAGCATCTCACCGGCATGGCGGCTGCGCTCAATCGGTTCATAAGCCGATCATCAGACAGACTACGACCATTCTTCCATGCTCTAAAAGCCAAATTTGAGTGGGACGAAGAATGCGACCAAGCTCTGGAAAACTTGAAGGAATACATGTCTTCTCCACCACTACTTGTGACCCCTATACCTGGAGAAGAACTCTTCTTGTACCTAGCAGTCTCGCAGCACGCAATCAGCGCAGTGTTGGTCCGTGCAGAGGGAATCCAACATCTGCCCATCTATTATGTCAGCAAGACATTGCTGGGCGCTGAAACAAGGTACTTGCCACTGGAAAAACTGGCCCTAGCCTTGATGATGGCCTCAAGAAAGTTATCGCATTACTTTCACGCCCACACGATAGTTGTCCTCACAGCATTTCCATTGAAAGCTCTCTTTGAAAGGGCGAACTTTTCCGGGCGAATTCTGAAATGGGCAGTAGAGTTGGGACAATTCGACATCAAATTCCAACCTAGAACCGCAATAAAGGCACAAACCTTAGCAGACTTCGTCGCAGAATTCACCCCAGGAAGTCATCATATCTGCCCAGTCGACCTAACTGAAACAACCGAACTAGGAATGGAAGTTGACGTCAGAATAACGCAACCCCTAGTACTAGTTATTCAGTCAGGTCCCAAGGCAGACCAGAGTAAAGTAAGGAAGGAAGAAGCGAACCATGCTACAACAAATCAAGACTTGGTACAACCAGTTGGCGAGGGGCAGACAGAAGGCATGAAGCATGAAGAAAAAGACATCAGCAACAGGGAAGACCCCAAGGCATCATCTGATCCCACCACTTGCTGGAAATTGTTCGTCGGGGAGATGTGGAAGCTCTTCGTGGATGGAGCATCTAACCGGCATGGAGCAGGACTCGGCATAGTCCTCATCTCTCCAGACGGCCTAGTAGTGGAGCAGGCAGTCAACCTTGGCTTCCCAGCATCAAACAACAAAGCGGAATATGAAGCGCTTCTTGCCGGTCTCAAATCAGCATTCTACATGAAGGCCATCGAGCTAATGGTCTACAGCGACTCACAGCTGGTGGTGAACCAAATTTCAGGCGACTATGAGGCAAAGGATGACAGAATGGCTAAGTACCAAGAGTTGGTCAGAACAGAGATCAAGAAGTTTGAAGTGGTGAGGATAGAACAGATCGGCAGGGAGGAAAACAGCAGAGCAGACAAACTAGCAGGCTTCGCTTCGATGGCAGACACCTCCATCCCTCATCCACTACTGATCGACTACCTGCCTAGACCAAGCATTGAAGACCCGGAAGCAGAAGAGGTATGTTGCGCCGATTTAGGCCCTTCATGGATAGATTCCGTCATATTGTTTCTAAAAGATGGCACATTACCGGAAGAAAAGAAAGAGGCCAACAGAATAAGAGCAAAGTCGCTGCGATTTTGGCTCTCCCCATCCTTGGCATTGTACAAAAAATCATTCTCAGGACCCTACCTAAAGTGTGTGCACCCCAGCAAAGTAGAAGCATTTTTATTCGAGATTCATGAGTGCATATACGGAAGTCATCAAGGAGGAAGATCACTGGCATACAGAGCAATCTCGCAAGGATACTGGTGGCCATACATGCAAGCAGATTTAGAGAAATATGTCAAAAAATGTAAGAAGTGTCAGAAGTTTGCGCACCAAATACACCAACCTGCCAGAGAACTTCTACCTCTCACTAGCCCATGGCCCTTCGTAATGTGGGGCTTAGACATAGTAGGGCCACTTCCAACAGCACCAGGCAATAGAAAGTTCTTTCTTGCAGCAACCGACTACTTCACAAAGTGGGTGGAAGCGGAAGTCTTGGCCTCAATCAAGGAAAAAGATGTGAAGAAATTTGTTTGGCAGAACATAATCACTCGGTTTGGCATACCAAAAGCCCTAATCTCAGACAGCGGCACTTAGTTTGACGGCATAATTTTCAGAGGCTTTTGTGAAGAGTACAAGATAGAGTTCTACAATTCTATACCGGTATATCCCCAAGCAAATGGTCAGGCAGAAGCATCAAACAAAATAGTCTTGGATGGATTGAAGAAAAGGTTAGAAAGAGCAAAAGGCAAGTGGGCAGAAGAGCTCCTTCATGTTTTATGGGCTTACCGCACCACGCCCCGGCGGTCAACAGGAGAAACACCATTTTCCTTAGCTTACGGCATAGAGGCTGTAATCTCACTGGAAGTTGGCCTCTCCACAATTCGAAGCGAAAACTTTGATCCAGACTTAAACAGCGAAGCCATAACATTGGAGCTCGACCTTGTGGAAGAAAGAAGAGACAGAGCATTGGTTCACATCGCCTCCTACCAACAAGAACTATCCAGAAAATATAACAAGACAGTGCACCCAGGGCAATTCAAGATTGGAGATTGGGTATTGCGCAAAGTGATGGGAAACACTTTGGTTCCAGGAGATGGCAAGCTAGGGCCTAATTGGGAAGGACCTTACAAAGTGGTCGGATTAGCAGGCAAAGGGGCATACCACTTAGAGGATCAGGACGGCAAAGCAATTCCTAGGCCATGGAACACTGCCAATCTCAAGTTATTTTATTTCTAGGTTTTCTCCTTTCAAGCATATGTAATTTTTTCTTCTCTCAATAAAATAAGCCAATTCTTTTCAGCATGGTTGTTTTTCTGTAAAAGATAGTCTTAGTAGGTTAGGAACATTGTAAGCATTTTATTCTAAGTCGGCTGGAAAAACTAACTTAGAGGTTGGCTGGATTAAACCAACACCCCTCCTAAGCCCATGATAAGGATTCAGGCTACAGGACGTTTGGTCGGAACAACCTAACATTCCATTCTAAGTTGGCTAGAAAAACTAACTTACAGGTTGGCTGGATTAAACCAACACCCTTCCTAAGCCTTGGATAAGGATCCAGGCTGCAGGACGTTTGATCGGAATAACCAAACACTTTATTCTAAATCAGTTGGAAAAACTAACTTAGAGGTTGGCTGGATTAAACCAACTCCTGTTACTCTTCAGCCGAAGTAAGGGTATGGCTGAAGAGTGGTTGGCTGGATTAAACCAACTTTTGTTACTCTTCAGCCAAAGTAAGGGTATGGCTGAAGAGTGGTTGGCTGGATTAAACCAACTCTTGTTACTCTTCAGCCGAAGTAAGGGTATGGCTGAAGAGTGGTTGGCTGGATTAAACCAACTCTTGTTACTCTTCAGCCGAAGTAAGGGTATGGCTGAAGAGTGGTTGGCTGGATTAAACCAACTCTTGTTACTCTTCAGCCGAAGTAATTATATCGGCCAAAGAGTGGTTGGTTGAGTAAGCCTAGTCAGATTGATAAGCTAGGACCTGAATAAAGTATTTAAACCGAGGTAACAGTTGAGCAAAAAGATCATGGAAAAGTTATTACAAGTACAAGCATACCAATCAAACCGGAATAAAAGTTAGAACAAGAGAAGATGATTTCCATTGATCAAGTTCAAAAGCGATTACAAGGAAGGGGCTCCTAGCCCGGTAGTAAGACAAAACAAAAAGAAGAAAAAGAAAAATACAATCAGTTAAAAAGGTCTTCAAGATCGGCTTCAATGTCAACTTGAACACCGGTTGCAGATGGAAGATCAGATCGGTAGCAACTTGCAGCATAGTGTCAGTCGGCGGCTCAACAGTTAGGTCTTCAACCGTTGGCTCTAACCGAGCTGACTGATCGTTGCCTTGCTCATTGACTACCGGAGTAACAGTTGGCTCATTTTCTTCGTCTTCATCATCTGAACTTTGCAAAAATTGTTGTTGGACAGAAGCAGCATGCTCCGCTAGTGAGGCCGGAATAAAATACTGTGGAGCATTGTAGACCTCGGTTTCAGGCCCACAGTCGAGCTGCTCCACAGCGCTTCTCCAGCCGCACTTGAAAAATAAGTCCTTCGCTGCCTCACATTGTGGGATGTAAAGGGCCTCCGCCTCCTTAAAACCTTCGGCGTTGGCACCTTTCACCTTCTCTTTTATTTCGACGTCCTTTTTCCCTTCGAGCTTGGCTAGCTCACGAAGGTACTTGTCTTTCATCACGGCTAAGGCCTTCTGTTTGTCAGCTTCAGCCGAGGTAACTAGTCCGGTTAGACGAGCTACCTCAGCCTCTAGCTCGGCCGTTTTTTGTTGGGACTCTTTTAGTTCAGCGCTCTTGGCTTCGGCTTCTGCCATGGCCTGCCTTGCTGTTTTCCTAAGCTCCAGCACCTTTTGATGGGCAATTTGGCTCTTTTGGAGAGACTGAAACGAATGGAAGGAAATCAGAGACAAAACCGAACTGAAAGCCTGTGAAAATTAAAAGATAAGAGGGGCATCTTACCAGGATCATGGATTTAGTGGCCGATCGGATGGCCCTTAGTTCGGTCAGGTTCTGGTGGTGTTCCATGTCTGCTGGAAGGCAAATACTCTTGGCAAGGTTGAATGCCATCAAGTGATCCTTCTCAGCAACCACCGAATCGGTATCCTGGATATCTCGGTTCTGAAACTTGAGCTTGGGAGCCCACCTGGAGGTAGTCCAGTCAGAAGGCTCCGGTTGTGGACTCGGTGGGTGGCTTGGTGGAATGGTGGTTTCATCTTCATCTATGAGGCGCTGCTCGGTTGGGGTAGTCCGGGCGCGCTTGGATGGGCGTGATGAAGAAAGCTGTTGAGAAGGAAGGGCCACGACGGTTTCTTGCGTTTGGCTTGGGGGCGGTACTTCGAATCTGTTGGTTTTGGTCAAAAGGGCCCTGACTCTGTTTCTCTTGGCCATCTCTTGTTCGGCGGTGAGAGGGACAAGGTTAATTTGGGGCAAGGTTGGGTCCGGTGCTGGGGCCTCCTCTAATAAAAAAATCGGTCACTCTAGCTTTTCGGCGACCGCTGTATCGGTATGTCGGCTCAAAATTCAGAAGCTTGGCCCAACTTCTCTCTTCATATCGTAGTGCGGCGCGGAGAGTATTCAGGTTGGGGTAGCTGTACAGAGATTGAAGGTGAGCTGAATCTGCAAAAGAAGAACTGTTAGTTCGGTTCGGGAAGAGGAAACCGAAATAAAATGAAACATACAACAAAGCCGAGGTAATTATACCAGGAATGCCTTTATTCCAGTTTATACTTCGGCCAGGGATCTGGGCTTGGTGATCTTCAAAGTTCCCAGATACCCAGAAAAAATCGTCATCGTTCAGGTCTTTGTCCGGTTTGTCTTTTATTATTTTCTCTCGGCGGCGGCGTATTCTCAAATAATAAACCCAGCCGTCTTCTTTTGATCCTATGGAGTATTGATGGAATATTTCAGCTAAACCAAGGTTGAGGCCAGCTCGGCGGCTTAGCTCGGCTACGCCCATTATTATACGGTAAGAATTGGTGGAAAGCTGGGTTGGGCATAATCTGGTCTGCCTAAGGAATTCACAAATTAAGGGTTGGACTGGAAATCTTAGTCTGGTTTCTATAATGGACAAAAGGGTGAAGGGTACAAAGCCTTCGTTTCCCCATGGGATGACATCCTTTTTTGCTAGGGTAAGGTGTACATCGTCAGGGATGTTGTACTCCCTTCGGAATTCAGCTAAACCGCCAGGTGTTTCTACCAAGAATCTATACTTCCCCATTTATATTTTATAAGTTATAAAATAATTTAGTTCGGTCGCAAAATTGTGCTCAGTAGCTCGGTTGAACGCGCAGAGGAGTGCCTGGGCAACCTAAGTCTGCAAAGTGGAAAACAAAGGTGTTAAGCACAGATCAGTGGACCGTGCTACAGAGAAAAAGCAAGATAAAAGAAGCCCTATTTCGGCTATGTGGGATGCTACAGGTTCTATCTCGGTTTTCAATAAAGATGGTAGCACAGGAGTGAGCAAGGGGTTCGGTAGCTCGGTTGGTGTATGGTTTTTGTTATTTCGGTATGAATTACCTCGGTCGAGCCTCTAGGGGCAGCTTTCTTGGTTCGGTTTAGAACCAAGAAAGTTGGCTTAGCCCCAAAGACTTAGCTCGGTCGAATTTACGGTTTTCTAAGTATACTAAGTTCAGACTTAGTTCGGTTTGTTATTTCGGCTAAGGTAAACTAAGCGATGGTTTTAAATTGGGCAACATGAAGTGTTATTTCGGTTGACAGTCTGCCTAAATCCGACATCAACTACAAACGACTTTCTAGTCCGGTTGCATCATAATTTTGGATCAAACAGTGTTCTACAGATTACTTTATGAAGTTCATGGGGATCTTATGAAGTTTTTTTCCAAAAAAAACAAAAACAGTGTTTTGCAAAAACACGAAGTCAGTACGCTATGGATCAATACAAGTATAAAAAAACAAGGAAATGTAGAACAGATGTTTGAAACTTACCAGAGGAAGAGGAAGGAGCTGGAT